>CAKNYM010053236.1:339263-395201 GCA_932195095.1 Andricus curvator
ATTTCAACCAAAAAGACGAATTTTCTACAAAACAGTTGAATTTTCAACGAAAAAAGTTAATTTTCAGTCAAATAGTTCCATTTTTTAGAAAAAAAAGAATTTTCTACAAAACAGTTTAATTATCAACCAAAAAATGTGAATTTTTGAACAAAAAATTAATTTTCAACTAAAGAACGAATTTTCAACAAACAAAAAAACGCTTTTTTTAAAAAATATTTAAATTTCTAACCGAAAGATGTATCTTCAACCAAGAAAGATTTTTTAGTCCAGAAAGAAAAAAAAATGTACAGCAAATTGTTGAATTTTCAACCCAAAGACGATTTTTCAACAAAACAGTAGAATCTACAACATAAAAATGTCAATTAAAAAGAAATTTTAACAAGAAAGTTAATTCTCAACCGAAAAGATGAATTTTGTACAAAAAAGATAAATTTTCAACCTAAAAATATGAATTTTCTGCCTAATAGTTGAATTTTTTGATCAAATTGTTAAATATTCAAGTCAAGAAGAGGAATTTTCTAAAAAACAGTCGAATTTTCAACAAAAATGTAAATTTTCATTCACAGCGTTGAAGTTTCTACCAGAATAGTTGAATTTTCAACCCTAATAGACAATTTTTCAACAAAATAATTCAATTAAAAAAAAATTGAACCAAAAAAATGAATTCTCAACTAAAAATATGATGGTTGATATTTCAACCAAAAAGACGAATTTTCTACAAAACAGTTGAATTTTCAATCAAAAAAGTTCATTTTCAGTCGAATAGTTCAATTTTTTACGAAAAAAAAAGAATTTTCTACAAGCAGTTTAATTATCAACCCAAAAATGTGAATTTTTGAACAATAAATTAATTTTCAACAAAAAAGCGCTTTTTTAACAAAATAGGTAAATTTTCAACCAAAGAGATGAATCTTCAACCAAGAAATATTTTTCAGTCCAGAAAGGAAAAAAAAATTGCAGCAAATTGTTGAATTTTCAAGCCAAGAGAACAAATTTTCTATAAAACAGTTGAACTTTCAATCGAAAATGATGTCTTTTTAATGAAACAATTGAATTTTCAACAAAAAAGTTAAATTTCCAACCAATGAGATGAATCTTCAACCAAGAATAATTTTAAATGAAAAAATAGTGGAATATTCTATCAAGTTTTTGATTTTTCAAGCCAAAAAGACAAATTTTCTAAAAACAGTTTAATTTTCAAACCAAAAAAACAAATTTTCAACAAAACAGTAGAATTTTCAACCAAAAAATGAAATTGTTTTGAATTTTTTTTTCAAATTTCTATCCATTTAATTTCTTTTCAAACTTGAGTTCCCTAAACTTTTTTAAAATATCAGTTCCTCAAAATTTGAATGAATGAAAATACATTACTTTTAAGATTGCTGACATAACTTTTCGGAACTGAAAAAGGTGAGAAATTTTGAAAATATTTGAGACCAGAAATGAAGGAGAATTAAGTAATTAGAGAGCAAGCTTTGAGTAGGTTTAATTATATACAATTTGAGGATAAAATTGGACCAGTATATTTCTGTAATGTCCACACCTTGAATTTTACGATACCCTTTTATTTTCTTGTCTTCTAAAAAATTAAAAATAAATACCTCTCTTTCCCTTACTAGGTCAAGTGACACTGAATGTTAGGTGAGGGAAGACAATAAAACCTAATGGATGTGATATCGACTTCGTGAAGAAGTGTCATTAGAAGAAAATTCAAACTTATGGTGACCTTATTACAAAAAAGTATTTCTAGGTCATGAAACAATTTGAAATTTCAAATTGATAACTGGAATCAACTAAATTACATCAAATAAAACCTGGAGAAATATACCAAACGTTTTACAAAATATTAATAGACTGCAGACATTCAGGGTTTGATCATTAACTTCTGATAACAGATCCCACGATAATCTAAACTCGAAAATTTGAGGTTTATTACCAGAATATTATGGCCTAATTTCAACAACGTCAATATTCTTGAAAAATGGAAATATAGCGTTTAATGTGAATCATAAAATACCAGAGGTCTTTCTAAAATTGTAACAAAGCCTTTTTCATAAAACTTTATTAAAATTTGACATTGAATTAATCCTTACTGTTATGAGAAAAGAAATTTATATTCCTTTCGTGTTATCTTAAATAAAAAATATTGTCAGCACCCAAAAAAGTTTTTAAAAACTAAGTTCAATGTAGTTCGAAGCTTGTGCAGTATGTCCGAAAAACTTCATTTTCAAAATTCGCTGTCTTTTCCCTGATTTTTTGTGACTAATTTTTTATTTTCACTGACCATTAATATTGAAAGACCAAACCTCTAATCTTATAACATTTTTAATAATTAGAGGTGACTAATATGGATTATCAAAGTGACTAATGTTCCTTTTAATTTAAAACAATTTCTAAGACTTTAAAACAATTCAAATTAAATTCAAAAGAAAACAATTCAAAAATATGAAAAAAGTAATTGAATTTAGTAAGTTTGACGTGAGTTTAGAAAAAGTCAAACAGAATTTGATTAAATGCTAAGAAATTCCAAAGAATTTAAAAGAAATCAGGAAAAAATAATAAGAATTCAGGATGAATTCCAAATCAATTCAAATGAATTGCAGAAAAAATTTGAAAATCTCTTCAAATCTTTGAACCTGTAAAATTTTATGAAAACTGATATTTCCTGTAATTCTGGACAATTTATTAAAATATCTTGAGAGATTTTATAATTCCTTGAAACTATTTAAAGCTTTTGAAAATTTCTTGGAATTTTTGAAAATACCCTAGAATTTTTCAAACCGATTGAAATCTTTTGAAATCCCATGAAAATTTTAAAAGCTTTTGAAAATTCCTTGGAATTTTGAGAAATACCCTAAACTTCTTAAAATCCTTTAAAGCCCCTTTAAATTATTTTAAATTATAATTAAATATTTCAATTTTTTTCAATCTTTTGAATTCTTTAAAAACCCTTAAATCCCTTAGATTTTTAAAGATACCCCAACATTCATAACATCTCTTCAAACTATTGAAATAAATTGCAAATTTCTTGAAATCTATTAAACTATGCTAAAATCTTTAAAATTCTTTAAAATACCTTGCATTTTTTGAGAATTCCTTGGAATATTTCAAAATACCCTAAAATATTTCAAATTCTTTGAAATCTTTTGAAATCCCTTCAAACTTCTTAAAGCCCTTAAAAATTCCTTAAAATTTTTTAGAATACTCAAAACTCCTAAAATAATTTAAAATCTTTTCAAATTATTTAAAAACATCCTAAAATATTTCAATTCTTTTTAAATCTTTTGAAATCCCTTGAAACTTTGAAAAGCTTTTGAAAATTCTTTGGAATTTTAAAAAATACCCTAAACTTATTAAAATTAGTTAAAATCCCTTCAAATTATTTAAAAATATTTCAATTCTGGTAAAATCTTTTGAAATACCTTAACTTCTGAAAATCCCTCCAAATTATTGAAATAAATTGCAAATTTCTTGGAATCTATTAAATTAGGCTAAAATCTTGAAAATATCTTGAAAATTTTTGAGAATTCCTTGGATTATTTTAAAATACCCTAAACTATTTCAAATCCTTTGATATCTTTTGAAATGCCTTGAAACATTTTAATGCTTTTGAAAATTCTTTGGAGATTTAAAAAAACGCCCTAAAATATTTCATATCGATTAAAATAATTTGAAATCCCTTGAAACTTTTTCAAGTTCTTGAAAATTACTTCGAATTTTTAAAAATACCCTACACTCCTGAACCTCTTAAAAAATCCCTTCAAATTATTTAAGAATATCCTAAAGTATTTCAATTCTTTTGAAATCTTTTGAAATCCTATGAAACTTTTTCAAACTTTCGAAAATTCCTTGAAACTTTTAAAAGCTCTTGAAAATTCCTTGGAATTTTTTAAAATACCCTAAACTCTTTAAAATCCTTCAAATTATTTTAAGATATCCTAAAATCTTTCAAATTCTTTAAAATATTTCTTCTGGAAAACCTGGACTTATTCAAATACTTTGAGAGCCTTTAAAGTCCCTTAAAATCATTAAAATCCTCGGAAATCTTAAAAAATCCCCTGGAATATTTTAAATCCTTTCAAATCCCTGGAAACTTTTTAAAGCTTTTGAAAAAATCCTTGCAATTTTTAAAAATACCCTACATAATTTAAAATCGATTGAAACCCCTTGCAACTTTCTAAAGCTTTAAAAAATTATTTGGAATTTTAAAAAATACCATAAGCTCCTTAAAATCCTTTGAAATCGCTTCAACTTTCTTAGAATCTATTAAATTATCATAAAATTTTTAAAATTCTATAAAATATGAATAATAATACAAAATAAAATAGTCCTGAGTCCTGGATTTATTAAAACTTGAGGGCTTTAAAATTTTTTTTAAATTATTAAAATTGTCAGAAATCTGATCTCCTAGAATATTTTAAATCATCCGAAAACCCTATCGGTTCAATACATTTTTTAATCTCTTGAAAATACCTTGGAATCTTTTCAGATAGCCTGAAATATTTAAAATCCTTTGAGATCCCTTGAAACTTTTTAAAGCTCTTTAAAACTCCTTGCATGTTTGAAAAATACTCTAAAATACTTTGGCGTACCTTCAAATTATTGAAATCTATTTCCCAGAAGTCTTTCGAAATCCATTGGACTTTTTTGAAGTTCTTGAAAATTCTTTAGAATTTTTAAAAATACCTTCAAATCTTTTTAAAAAATCCTTTGGAATCCCTTTAAATGATTAAAATCTATTAACAATTCCTGGAAATTTTTTTAAATACTCACTCAAAAAAATGTCTGGTTAAATCAACCAGAATTCTGGTTAAATATGGCCTTACTATTTTTTCTGGTTAAAGTAATCAGAATTCTGATTATTTTAATCAGAATTTCTGGTTGATTTAAACGGAATTTTGGTTAATTCAACCATAATTCTGGTTAGTCTAACCGGAAAAAATAGTGAGGGCATATTTAACCAGAATTCTGGTTGATTTAACCAGACATTTTTTTGAGTGCTCTAAAATATTTCAAAAGAATTCAAGAAAATTCAGTAATAGGTTATGGGCCTGACTTCAATAGTGGTTAACCCATTGATTAATGATTAATCTATTGAAAATAAAAGTGACTAAAGTGACTTTTGCAATTTTTTATAAAAATCGCTGATTTTCCCTGATCAACAAAATTCTCTGACTGTTCCCTGATTTCCAGGGTTTCCCTGACCTGCGGCCACCCTTTTTTATGTTTTCCAACTTTCCTAAATCTTTCAGAACGATTCTAAATTATTGTTTGTACGCCTCGTTTGTCAAAATGGAACACTTTACTTTCCCCATAGTATTTTTCCTGAACACACGCACAAGCCTAATGTCGCGGTTCTGCGATGTCTCCTAAAAAATTCATGGCAAATAATCGATTAGGTCTGCTGCAATGTAACGACTCAGAGTAATTTCAGGGTTCCTTCGAGTGCGGTCGAATCAACCGGAAACCACCCCCCATGAACAAACCTAAACTTTTCTACCAAAGAGTTGCCGTTACAGTAAGTATATAGATTCAAGGGATATATTATTAAAAACACACCATCTTCAAACAGCTGCATATTTTTATATGGGTTTGTTGGTTTTTGAAATTACAGGTATTATTTTTGCCTCGAAACAGGTCATGGACAAAAATCGATACTCCCGTTTTCTCTTTTATTATTAGAAAAACATGTGACCTCTTGTGACCTATGAAAATCGGAAAAGTAGGGGAAAATTGTTTCTACGAGTTATGGAAAATTTTCCATCTATTGTCCTCATTCCTATATAAAAAAAATGGCAACATATGTAACATGTAGATCAATATCTGAGATTTGCTTTCCGGTATAAAATGCTAACATAACCTAAAATTGTCAAAATAAATTGTGAATTTTGAAACGTTTAAAAACCAATTTAAAAAAATAAATAAAAATACCAATTTCCGACGAAAAACACAAAAATATTATTAGTTGTATTAATATATTATAATGATTTTTGTTTGAAAATATACCAATTTCAGGTGAAACAGACCAATATAACCTTAAGTGGTCGAAAATTTGTAAATATTCTTTGAAATTATTTTTTCTTTATAATAGAAAAAATTTCCAGCAAAAAATACTAACATCAAATAAAGAAATTATTAAACAGTTAATTAAAGTTAAGGTGAATTCAAAAAATAATAATTGTTTCCATTTAATTGATTTATTTTAATTTATTAAAAATTCATTTATTGTACCAAAAATTGTTCAGAATTTTAAATATTCTTCAAAATCTAATGATTTTTGTTAAAAATGTTGAAAATGTTCAAAGATTACAAATCTTTTTCGAACTATAATTGTTTTTGTTGTAAAATACCATTTTTTTAACGCTAATTAGCTTTAATTTTCAAAATTTTAAATATAAAGCTATGGGCGGAAGTTGCTTTATATCTTAAATTTTGAAAATTAAATCTACAAGTGATCCCTTGTAATAATAAAAATCGCAGAAAACATTATGCAAATTGAGAAAAACTTAGTGCTTTTAAAATAATCTGGGGCGCTGAAATTTAAAATTTAAAATTATCTAATAAATTATTGTAAATATTGTACATGTTGTGTTAGTGTTTTTCGCTGGAAATAAGTATTAAAAAAAATGTGCATAAAATAATAAAGTTACGAAGACTTAAAATTTCTAAAATTTTTAGGTTTTGTTAGTCTTTTTCAATAGAAATGGATATTTTTAATCAGAAATTATTGGATTTCAAATACGAAAAATTTCTCAACAATACCTACGTTTTTCGGTTTTGTTAGCGTTTTTTAAACAAAAAGCACTAGACTTTTATATACTTAAAAATTTTTAGGTTATGACAGCGTTTTACACAAAAAATTGGCATTTTAAAATAAATATCAAGATGATTTCAACAAGATTTAAAATCTTTTAACAACATTATAGACTACGCAAGTATTTTTCGTTCGAATTTGGCATTTTTAATAAAAAAAATCTGCCCGCTTCGCGGGCACATTCTCATGGCGCGCTTCGCGCGCGGCTCGCTTCGCTCGCAAGTTTGAGCGCGCCTAGGGCGCGCGACTGTTGGATCTCACGCTTCGCGCTCGATCATATATTTATCTCGCGCTCGATTATGTATTCACCTCGCGCTACGCGCTCGGGCGTATTTACATCGCGCTTTACGCTCGGCTCCTCTAGATTTTTGAACTTCGTGTTCGACTTGGATGAAAAGAAAAAGTTTGTTTGCAAATATTATAAAATTATCAAAACCTCTACATATTAAGTGATTGTTAAATTTGTTTTTATTTTAGACTGAAAAGGAACTTTATTTACTCAAGGTTCTATCGACCTTAAGGAACACATTCTCATCCAGACACTCGCGCTTCGCGCTCGATATTTGATTTGAAAATCATTTGAACCGTATGATAGAAACAAAAAAGTTTGAGCGCACTTACGGCGTGCGATTTGGTAAATACACTGAGCGCGCACTTTGTGCTTCGTGTTATATGTTCTTCATATACAAATTACTAAATTTGTATTTGATTTCAAATGAAAAGTAATGATATAATTCAGGCGACAAATTTTATTAGTTAACATTTTATTTTAGCTTGTGCCGTTTATCAAAAAAGTTAATTTTTTCATTTTGAATATATTCTTACCACAAAAATTGATTACGGGTTTGTAAGTCTTTTTTGAATGCACAATTTTTGTTCATTTATATGTTTTCGTACCTTGCATTGTTTTTTCGAAAATTTGATTTTTTTTACTGTCAATGTTATTTTCACGAATAAAACAAAAACCACGCATCCTATCGAAACATGAGTCACAATAAATTTGTACCACTTTCTTGGATGAACAAATTTTTTTTCGGTCATTTTTTCGTAGCTGGTAATATTAGTCTGAAAATTTGATTTTTCTATTTTCAATGCTGTTTTTTACGAATAAAACAAAAACTGCGCGTCATATCAAAAAGTGAATGATAAGAAATTTGTAGATCTTTCTTAGGTGCACAATTTTGGTGAGATGATCTTTTCTGGTATCTTGCATAGTTTGACAGCAAAATGGCTTTTTTGATTTTTCATTAATTTTTTGTGCGATCAAAATTTGAATTTTTTATTTTTCAAAAAATTCAAAAAGTTGTTATGAAAATATTATAGGGTGTTTAAAAAGCAGCGTTTTTCTCCTCTTGACTTTTTTTCATATCGTGCGTTTTTCGGCTTAAAATGTTCATTTTCGTTTGTTTTTTGGAATTTTGAAAATGCTATAACTCCAGTAATTTTTTTTTATCACGAAAAGTCATAAGAATATTTTGTTCGTCATTTTGCGTACTACTAATAACCGTACATAGAGTTTTCAAATCTTCCAAAAAAGTGGTCTCAAAAATTTTCAAAATGTGCTCACTTTTTGGATTTTCATCCAAAATAGCTGGTTAACGAACTCATTCTCTATTTTTCGGCCATAAAAAAGTGTGCCAAAGCTCAATCAAATCTGATCATTTTTTCGAAAGTTATCGTGGCTACAGACAGACAGACAGACTACAGACAGACAGACACCTTCGTAAAAATCGTTTTTTCTAGCTCAGGGGGTCTCAAAACGTGGAGATTTGATGAAAACCGACTATGTCAAATTTTACATAAAACCAATACCTTCTCATTAGAATGAGAATGTAAAAATATATATATCTGAAAGAATATTCACAAATTTTAATAATTTTTGATTATGTTAGCGCTTTACACCAAAAATTGTTATTTTAAAACAAAAATCATTAGATTTCGAACATTTCAAATCCTAAACAATTTTCTGTTATGTTAGTGTCTTTCGTCGTAGATTATTGGTATTTTTAATAAAAAATTATTAAATTTGAAAAAATATTTACCCATTATCGACCTTTTTAGGTTATGTTGGTGTGCTTCACCTGTAATTTGTATTTTTAAATAAAGAACCATTATATTTAAATCCAATGATTTTTGTTTATAATAATAAAATGTACAAACTAGAACAATTTCGATTTTGTTAGTGTTTTATAGGAAACTTACATTTTTATTTAAAAATCATTAGATTTCAAAGAATATTTACAATTTTTCAACAACTTTAGGTTATTTTGGTCTGTTTCACCGAAAATATCAATGTAGATTTCAAAGAAAATTGATAATATTTGAACAATATAAAGTTGTGTTAACTTTTTTCACCGAAAATTAGTTATTTTAATAAATTCGTTGTTTTGTTGATGTTTCATACTGGATATCAGTACTTTTAATAAAAAAAATCATTGGATTTCAAAGTAGATAACACATTTTTGAACAACTTTAGGTTATGTTAGTGTTTTTCGTCAGAAATAGGCATTTAAAAAAAATGCAACAGTTTGATTGTCTATACAAAAAATCTATTTTCATCAATTACCAAAAATATTGTCCTTGCTTTTCTTTTCTATTATTTCACATAATAGACACTATGAAATAAAAATATTGGTATGAATATGAATTTTATATTTGTATTTTTAAATTGCCTGAGACAAAACAATAATCCCGCTCGTAGCGCGCGTCTGTGTGTTCAAGTATATTTATAAATCTGTTAAATTCGATATTTAGCAAAAAAAAATTAAGGCTTTCAAAACGTTAAAAACTTAAATTAAACTTAATAAAGATCGCACAATTAAAAAATTCGAAAAAATTAAAAACTACATTTTTTTAATTTGTAGCTTTCCGACTGCGATGCCCTAGTTTACCTAAATAAGAATAATAAAAATCCATATAATCCGAAATTACAAGAAACTTTGAGAACTCAAAGTTTTAACATTTTTCTCTGCACTTGGTTAAAAAATAAGACGTTTTTATTGATAAAATAATTAATTGTTCAGATTGTAATCAACTGAAAGTTTGCTCTAGGTGTTACGAATGTTACGATACGGGCAAAAAAATTTAGAACGAAAATTTTTATTAGTAATTTTTGTAAAAAACTTACTCGCTTGCAGATTTCCTCTGGGTTTCGCACCGAGTATCGCCAAATTAACATTTGCTTTACGACCATCGATTATGGGGTTGGGGTCTTTACATGCCCTCTCGGCCGCTGGTCTGTCACCCATGATTACCTAAGACATATGAATCAATCGAATCCTGAAATTTAGTCGTTTCATACAAAACAGGAAATTATTTCATTATAAGGCAAGAAAATAAACTAGCAATGGAAGAATGTTGAAAACGAAGCACAGCCACAGTACCCCTGCTGAAAAAGTTTGATAGAATTTGATGAAAAAAAATTTAATCAGGAAATCCTATACTTTTCTATCAACATTTTCTCATTGAAACTCTATTGAAATGAGCTTAGAAAAATTCAAGGGAATTCAAAAGAATTTTTTGAAATGCCTAAGAATTCAAAGTGAGGTTAAAAGACTTCAGGAGCAATTAAATAAATTTAGAATAATTGATGTGAAGTAAAAAAATTCAAGGGAATCCCAAAGAATTTAAAAGAATTCAGGGTGAATTTCAAAAAATAATTTCAAATCTTTGAAACCCTACTAATTTCTAAGTAAAAAAATAACTAATAATGAACTCTAAAGTTTTAAAAATCGAAAAAATCCATTAATTTCAGTACAATTTGAGTGAATTTAGAGACATTTAAGGGAAACGAGAAGAATTCGATGAAATGCACAAAAATGCAAGGTGAATTAAAAAAAAAATTCAAATGAATTGACAAAAATTTAAAAATATGAAAAAATTCATTGAATTGAGTAATTTTGAAACGAATTTTAGAAAAAATTAAAGAGAATTCAAAAGAATTTGATGAACTGCCTAAAAATTTAAGGTGAGTTTTAATGACTTCAAGATGAATTAAACAAAAACTTTTAAAAAATCCATTGACCTGAGTAAAATTGAGTGCATCTAGAAGAATTCAAAAGGATTTAAAAGAATTCAGGATAAATTAATAAGAATTCAGGGCGAATTCCCAATGAATTGCAAAAAATATTGGAAAATCTCTTTAAATCTTTGAAACCCTACGAATTCCCTCACTTCTTGTGAATAAATTCTTTGAAATCCATTAAAATATTAAAATCCCTTAAAATTATTAAAACCTTTGGACATCTCTTGAAATTGTTTGAATCTCTAGAAAATGCCTCGGAATCTTTTTAAATACCTTAAAATATTTCAAAGTCTTTGAAATCCCTTCAAACTATTAAGATAAATAAAAAATTTCTGGGAATCTAAAATTGCCTAAAATATTTCCAATCCTTTGAATCTTTTGAAATCCCTTGAAACTTTTTAAAGCTCTTGAAAATGCATGGGAATCTTTTAAAATACCCTAAAATATTTCAAATCCCTTGAAATCCTATTAAATTACTGAAATCAATTAACAATTTCTTTATAATCTTTTAAAATAACCTAGAATATTTCTAATACCTTAAAATATTTCAAATCCTTTGGTCATTTTATCAATTAATCTGCAGAACTAATTATATAAAAAAATTTTAAAAATCAAAAAAATCAAATGAATTATGTAAAATTGAGTAAATTTATAAGAATTCTAATGAATAAAAAATTCAAAAGAATTTCAAAGAATTCAGGATAAATTAATAAGAATTCAGGGTGAAATCCGAAAAATAATTTTAAATCTCTTAAAATCTTTCAAACCCTATGAAATAACTCACTTTTCTTGAATAAATTCTTTAAAATCTTTTAAGATTTCCTAAAATGTTTCAAATCCTTTGAAATCCTACAAAATACCTCACTTCTCGTGAACAAATTTTTTATCCACTAAAAAAATTATAAAATCCCTGTGAAATCCTTTAATAAATCTTACGACCTTATAAATCCTGTAAAATCGTTTCATATCTTCCGAAATTCTAGAAAATTCTTTATCCTAAAATATTTCAAACGCTTCGAAATTACTTCAAATTAATTAAATTAATTAATAATTCCTTGGATTCTTTTAAAATTCCTTAAAATATTTCAAATTCTTTGAAACCCCCTAAACTACTAAAAACAATCGAAAATTACTTCAAATATTTTTAAATAACCTAAAATATCCTGAAATATTTTTAATCATTTAAAATCTTTTGAAATCCCTTGAAATTCTTTAAAGCTCTTGAAAGTGCCAATCAAGATTTGACAGAGGTTTAATGAGAATATGTTGATAGAAAAGTATAAGATTTCTCGATGGATGGAATTTGATAGAAATTTCCGAAATTGTGGAAGATAGTATTTAATACAAGTTCTGTTTGGATAAGGTTTGATAGAGGTTTAATGAAAAACTGTTAATAGAAAAGTATACGATTTCCTAACAGTTATAATTTGATTACTTTACATATGAGAGCTGGGCAAACAAAACCTGATAAATGCATTTTTTCTAAATTGAGATAAACATTGTTCTTGTATGTTTGGAATATCATTAAATCGATTATCAAATTTAATTTTGACAAAAAAGTATTATATCATTTCTCAAAATTTATTTCATATTGCTATATTCGAAGCTTCTCAATTTTCTGAATTTCTGAAATTACACGTTTCTTTTCTTTTAATAAAATAACGTTTTTTAATACTATTAAGTAATAACCACTTCATTTGACATAAATCTACTTAAATATAGCTGCTGAACATAATTTGAATATTGCGTGATCGCAAAATATTGGATTAGCTGTTTCCAATTTCTCACGATGTAGTCTTGCACTTATTAATTAGTACAACTTTTATTAGTTTCTAAACATTATATCACTCGATGAAATAAATTGCATAATATAAATATTTGACCATAATTAAAACCATATTAACTTAATTATAATAATTGTATACCTTTTATCAATTAAATTCTTTACAAAAGTTCAATTCCTCTAATAACACGTATGTTTCTATTTCTGACTCAACCTTTTTAGTCATTCTTTTTTTTTAGGTAAACTTTGACAAGAATAAAGAATAAAAGTTTGATAAAAATCTTGAAACAATACGCATGTTACACATAAACAAATAACTCCAAGATTCTAAAAACTGGTACGTGCTGTTGTGATAAAAAACAGGTACCAAGTGTCTACTATCGCTATCAGAAAGCCGTGAAAACGTGTTTTTCACAATATATCTGTCCCAAGTTTGAAGTATTCCGTGAGAGCCAGTAATGTTTATCATTATTAGTTTCCATGCGTTATCATTCAGAACTGTCCTAACACATATTCGCGAGGATAATAATAATTTCTTATAAATTATTGTAGAGATGCATAATGATACTCTGAACTACATTTCACCTTATAATTTCTGGCATTTTCGAACAGACACGTTTCACAAAACAAATGTTTTCCTTATATATGTAAATAAGTTATATGACCCAAAAGTCATAAAATCAGTCACGACTTCAAAATAAACAGATAAAAGAAAAACAACATCACGAGAAGTGAAACATAAAAGTTTTTTATCAATTCCCAACACCAGAGCCTGATAGGTATACTTAATATTTCAAAAAATAAGGTGGGGGTGTGTGACTTTTTTTATTACTGACTAAAAATTTGAAATCATGGTGGGTAATACAAAAATGACAAAATATTGTCCTTACTTATTATTAAAATATTGAATAAATTTATTTTTAATTTAAAAACTGATAAAATACATAAAGAAGCATCGATGTCTGTTGTGGAAGAATGATTGCTACGAAAAATAAGAAATATTTAATTATGATAGAAATTTAATTTTTCTAAAAGAGCCCTAGATCCTGAATTCTGATTTCATGACATCAGAAACTAACACATCCTCAAAGGCAGATATTATTTTAGGATGTCAAAAATTACCGACCATCCATCTATTTCTTTTCCGCCTTATTATTTTTAAACTAAAAAAAATATCTCTCGCTCACATTTTGAGAAACGACAAAAAATCTACCAGACCATGGCTCTCTGGAAAGGGTGGCCGCAAAACTTCGGTTTCAAAATTCCCTTCCCTAATTTTTCCCTCACTAATTTTTCATTTTTTCGAACCATTATTATTTGAAAAATGAAGGACGAATTACACAAAAAATTTACACAATTTACAAAAATCCACCGAATTGAGTGAATTTAGACAAATTTAAGCGAATTGAAAAAATGCAAGAGAATTGCAAAGAATTCAAAAGAATTTAAAAGAATTCAGGGTGAATTTCAAATAAATTCAAATGAATTGCACAAAATTGGCATTTTTTATTCGAAATTTTATTTGAAATCCATTAAAATAAATCAATTCTTTAAAACCACATGAAATTTTTTTTAAACCCTTAAAATCATTAAAATCCTTGGAAAACCCTTGAAATTGGTTAAATCTCTTAAAAATGCCTTGGAATATTTCAAAATATTCTAAAATATTTCAAATCCTTTAAAACACCTTTAAATTATTAACATCAATTAAAAATCCCTTGGAATCTTTTAAAATCCCTTAAAATTGTCAAAATCATTATAAACCTTTTGAAATACCTTGAAACTTTTTAAAGCTCTTGAAAATGTTTCAGAATCTTTGAAAATACCCCACAATATTTCAAATCCTTTGAAATATCATTAAATTACTTAAATAAATTAAAAATTCCTTGGAATATTTTTAAATTCTCTAAAATTGTTCAAATCCTTGGAAATTTTAAAAATATCTTGAAACTTATAAAAATCTTAGAAATGCCTTGAAATATCTTTTAAAATACCGCAAAATATTTAAAATCTTTTGAAATCTCACTAAATTACAGATAATACTTATATAAATTAAAAGTTGTTTGGAATCTTTTAAGATGCCCTACAATATTTAAAATCATTTAAAATCTTTTGAAATCCCTTAGAAGATTTTGAAAGCTCTGAAAAGTTACTTGGAATTTTCGAAAATACTCTAAAATCAAATCCTTTGGAATCACTTCCAATTATTTAAATCAATTAAAAATACCCGAAGCTTTTCAAATTCTGCAAAATCTTTTAAAATCCCTTGAAAACTTTTAAAGCTCTTGAAAATTCATTGAAATTAAAAATACCCTACAATTTTTTTAATTCCTTGAAATTTTTTTAAATTATTGAAATAAATTTAAAATTCTTTGGAATCTTTTAAAATATCCTAAAATCGATAGAACTCTTGAAAATTTTTGGAAATAACTTGAAATTTTTAAAAATCTTTGACATCCCTTAATTCTTGTGAATTCTTTAACATCCATTAAAGTCTTATAAAATCCCATGAAATTACATGAAATTTGATATTTCCTAAAATTCTGGAAAATGTATTAAAAACCTTGAGAGCTTTTAAAATCCCTTAAAATCATTGAAATCCTCGAAAATCTTACGAAATCCCTTGGAATCTTTGAAAATATCCTAAAACCTTATAAATCCTATAAAATCGTTCCATATCTTCCAAAATTCTAGTCAATTTTTGAAACCCCATTAAATTTTTTTTAATTCTTTAAGATCATTCAAATCCTTGAATATTTGTAAATCTCTTTAAAATGTCTCGGAATCATTTCAAATACCTTAAAATATTTGAGATCCTTTGAAATCTTTTGTAATTCCATTGGAACTTTTTAAAGCTCTTGAGAATTCCTTGTTTTAAAAATACCCTTAAATCCTCAAAAATCTCTTCAATTTTTTGAAATCCATTGAAAATTCTTCAGAATCTTTTAAAATACCCAAAAATATTTTTAAATCGTTTGAAATCTCTTTATATCCCTTGAACCTTTTTAAAGCTCTTCAAAATTCCTTAAAATTTTAAAAAATACTCTAAAATCTTGAAAATCTTTTGAAATCCCATCAAATTATTGAAATCTGTTAACAATTATATGAATCTTTTGAAATCCCTTTAAAATTTTTCAAAGGAATTCAAGAAATTTCAGAACTAGGTTAATTTATTAAAATAAAAGTGTTTAAAGTGATTTTTCTTATTTAAAAAAGTGACTATTAGTTTAGTTTTTAGTTTAGTTTTAATACGGGCAGGAAGCCCATGGTGAGCTCCCCTGCCGCTCAAGCTATAAAGCCTATTGTGCCACAAAAAAAAGTGACTATAGTTACTCGAGAAAGTGTTGAGTGATTTGAGAAAAGAAAGTTACTAAAAGTGACTTTTTCCTGACCTGCGGCCCCCTGTCTGGCCCGCTGGAGTTGGTATTTTGTTTAAATAATGAAATTTCATTTAACCTTTTAACTGAGAATGTAAGTGGGAGCAGGGCTCTAATGCCCTGGCTAGTATTGAACGAGGGTTCTGACGCCCTCGTCCCACTTACATTCTAAGTTACAAATAACAAAGTAAAGAATAACGAATAATATTTTGAATAATTTGATAATAAATATGAAAGTATACTTACAAAACCATATCCTCTGCTTTTGCCAGTTTGCCTGTCCGTGATGACTACTGCCTCTTCGATATCTCCATAAACATTAAAATGTTCCCTCAGACTTTTGTCCGTCGTGTGATAGGGTAAGCCACCGACAAAGAGTTTTGTCCACGTGGTGTCCTTTTGTTGTGGGGTTGTTCCAGCCAGGGCTCCTAGACCTGCCACCAGGTCATCTGGACCTGGAGCTCCTACGGCGCCAACGGCACTGAGACCTGCTGCTCCAGGCATCAGCATTCTCCAAAAATTCGACCCTATTTCGCCCGACAGGTTAATGACGATTGCTGGTTTTTCAACCAGCTTCCCCTAAGTACCTCCTCCTTAAGACTCTAACTTTTTATCACAGACTATGCAGCATTTATGTTGCCTGGAATGATTTCTGCAACAAAAATATCAAAAAATTTCTTAGAAAGCGTTAACGAATCGAATTATTATTATTCATTTTTATCGTTAGAATAACAAAATATTATTATTATATCATTATTTTCGAATTTTTGAAGAAAAATAAATTAAAAATCAGATATGATTTAGAGGTCTCCTATTTGAGGGTTGTCTTTTTTATTGAGTATCTGTTTTTAGAGTTGACTTTTTGAGTTGATGTTTTTTTAACTGATTTATGAAAACATGTGCAATTTTTTTACACAATTTGACTTTCTTTAAGTTTATGTTTTTAAAAATTCCTTTCTAGATTTTTTGTTTTTACTTTCTCAATGTCTTGTAAATGTATGTATTAAATGTTTATACAGATAGCATTTATCCTCTCTTACATTACCACAATTTTACATCATTTAAGGAAAAATTCTAAACTCATTTTTAAGGAAGACAATAATTTTATCTTACTTGTTCCACACTGTTTTGTTAAAATTTGACATGCGTTTTGTCAATTACAAAATATAATAAGTAAATGAAAAAAAGACTTATTATACAAAAATTTGAAACAAGTAAGACAAAATTATTATTATTCTTAAAACTGACTTTAAAATTTACAAAGATGAATCTCTAATAATGAATCTTTAATAAAATTATCGAGTATGAAACAAAAAAAATTAATCTTCAACCAAAAACAGTTGCCTTTTCAACCAGATAGTAAAATCTTCAAGCAGAAAATACGAAACTTTTAGAAGGCAGTTGAATTTTCAACAAAAAAGAAATTACTTTTCTACCAACAGATGAATCTTTAATCCAAAAGGATGAATTTTCTATCCAAAAAGATGAATGTTCAACAAAACAGTTGAATTTTCAACCCAAAAAGACGCCAAAGATGAATCTTTAATCCAAAAGGATGAATTTTCTATCCAAAAAGATGAATGTTCAACAAAACAGTTGAATTTTCAACCCAAAAAGACGCCAAAGATGAATCTTTAATCCAGGAAGGATGAATTTTCTATCCAAATGGACGAATTTCCACAAAACCAATTGAATTTTCCACAAAATTAATTGAATTTTCCACCAAAAAAAGATGAATTTTTAAGTAAATAGTTGAATTTTCAACAAATAGTATCATTTATAACCAAAAGAGGTGAAGTATGAAACAAAAATATAATAGTAGACTTTTCAATTAAAACGAAATAACTTTCAACCAAAAGATGAATTTTCAATTAAAAATGACAGATTTTCTATCCAAAAAGAAGTATATTCAACAAAACAGTTCAATTTTCGATCCAAAAATATGACTTTTTAACAAAATAGCACGCAAAATAGTTGAATTTTCAAAAAAATAATTAAATTTTTCACCAAATAGTAGAATTTTCAACCCAAAGAGATGAATTCTGAACCTAGTAGACTTTTCAAATAAAAAAAAAAACTTTCAACAAAAAAATATGACTTTTTGAAAAAATAGTTGAATTTTGAACAAAATAATTAAATTTTCAACCAAATAGTAGAATTTGTAACCAAAAGAGATGAATTCTGGACCAAAAATATAATAGTAAGACTTTTTCAATTAAAAATAATTAACTCTGAACCACAAAAGATGAATTTTCAACTAGAAAAGATGACCTTTCTACCAAATGATGAATACTCAATCCAAAAAGATGAATTTTCTATCCAAGAAGTCGAATTTTTAACAAAACAGTTGGACCTTCGACCAATCAACAAAATAATTGAAATTTCAAGCAATAGTAGAATCTTTAACCAAATAGATGAATTTTGAACAAAAAATATAATAGTAAACTTTTCAATTAAAAAAAAAATTAACTTTGAACGAAAAATAATTGGTTTTTCTTATTGGATTGTTGTTCGTATTTAAGTAAAAAAAGAGGAATTTTCTTGAAAACAGGGGAAAAAGTGGAATTATTCAAAAAAGGGGGAACGAGGGGAAAAGCATGAAATCTATGAATTACCAAACCGCAGTGAAAATTTTGCGAAAGAAAGCAACTGATGTTATTTCAGAATATAAATTGTGACGTTCCGCAAGAAAATGGTCCATTTTTTCGATCGTAGTTTAGATTTTAGAAGATATTCACGTTTTTGTGATCCAGAATCTAAAATCTAGATTTTCGATAGGAAATCATACATCAACCAATCAATATAATATAAAAGGAACATTAATTTTTGAAAGAAACATTAACTTTAAAATCTTAAACATAAAATGATATTCGATATTTTAACGGAAACTGGACAATTCCAAGCACATTTTTTTCAAGAGCGCGGCGATATTTATTGCAAAAATACAAAAATCTGAAAAATTCCTGGCTATTTCCTGACTTTTTCCTTGTGTTCAAAATTCCAGACTTATTCTCGGTTTCCAGGGCCAGTGACTATCCTGATTATATAAAGTTTTGAATCAAATAAGTAAAAATTAAGAAAGCTAACAATTTACATTTCAAATCGATGCCTTCAAAACTGAACAATTTCAGTTTTAAAGTGGTGTGGAAGTTCTACTATACTAGGCTGGGGAATCCGAAAGATTCAATGAAAAAAATTGTTTTTTAGGCTTCTTTCTAGGTGGCACAACGATTTCATTAATTGCAGTGACTGTTGAATTAGTACCAGCAACTAATAAAATAGTTGTCCTAACTATAAAATGGTTATCCCAAATAATAAAATAATAGTACCATATCTTAAAACTAAAACTAACCATTCTTTTTAGTGAATCTTTCGGGGTAGTATAGTTCAAAATTGAAATTGTTCAATTTTGAAGGCTTCATTTTGAAAATGTAAATTTTTAACTTTCTTAATTCTTATTTGTTTGATTTAGAACTTTATACAATTAGGATGGCCACTGTCTGCTGATAGATATTTCTACAAAAAATTCTCAATTAATTCCTGGTCATTTCTCTGTCCAGTAGCCATACTGCACAAACTGCATTACCCGACAACAAAAAAACTGCAGCGCCATATGGAATACAGCCCTCAAACCAATATCAGCTGCAGAACTTTAATTTCTCTTCCCCAGCGAGAAATCTGAGAATAAAGGGAGAACACCATATTTTTCTAGGGCAAAGGACCCTGACCTTCATTTCCAGATCAGGAGGAAGTTGCAGCCAGTTTGTCCAGGCTGAGAGTTCCATCAGACTTGAAAAAACAGTGTTTGTGGATTGTGGAATAGAGGAAAATAGAGGAAGAGAGGGAGGGCTGAGGCCCCAGGTAGAGGATTTTCGTTCATACATTCGCACAAGACCCATCAGAGTGCAAAATCGGAAAGCCTGTTGGTGGCGGTACGGCATGAGCGAATAGCATGAAGCCTCCATATGATTTTTAGAAAGGGTCCTGTTCGAAGGGTCCGCTTTCATTGTGTGCAACGGTACCTAGGGCCCAAACATGGGCCGCTTCATCCTCCCCTCTCTACACTGCCACGACCCTGCGAGTGCTGCCAATGCGATGCCGGTGCTTATGGTAGATCCCGAGGTAGATCCCTAAACCCCGGTAACAGCTGCTGCTGCAGAAAACCGGTGCACGCTGCTGTACAATCATATTGTGTATGGCTGCAGTGTATGCTCACCCTCGACGTGTAGGTACATAAAGTCCCAAAGTTTTACCATTACTCAGACTTCACACTCTTTCCCTCTTTTTCAAAGAATTCCTCTTTTTCCTCCTGTTTTCAAGAAACTTTCTCTTTTCTCATTTTTTCGCTGAAATGCGAACTGAATTAATAGAAGCCAATAGGAAAATTTAACTATTTTTGGTTGAAAAGTCTACTATTTGGTTGCAAATTTAATTATTTTATTACAAATGCAACTATTTTGTTAAAAAGTAATTTTTTTTGTAAAAAATTCATCTGCTACTATGTACCTGAAATTCTGAACGTTCAAATGAACGAAATATTTTTTTCCCAATTCTATTTTATCCATAAATATTGTTCCAACTACAATTTAAAATATGCATTATAATTTTGTTTTAGTAAATATATTATTTCCAATATAATTGAACAAACATTTTAGCCCATTTTATAGTTTACAAAGTCATCAGTAAAAAAATGCATTCATTTGAACGTTCAGAACTTCAAGCACATTAAACTACTTGGTTTTAAATTCATTTTTTGTTTGTTTGTTAAAGATCCATATAGTTGGTTAAAAATTTTACTATTTTGTGGAAAATTGATTTTATTTTTAGTTGAAAATTAACTTTTTTTTAATTCATATTTTCAGTTTGAATATTCAACGATTTTGTTGAAATTTCTTTTTTTTTTTGTAGAAAATTAATCTTCTTGATGAAAAATTCATCTTTTTGCTAGAAAATTCAACAATTTGGCAGAAAATTAAATTGAGGATTCGTATTTTTAGTTGAAAATTAATCATTGTAACTGAAAATTTAACTGTTCTATTTTTGGTTGAAAAGTCTACTATTTGACTGAAAATTTAATTATTTTATTATAAATGCAACTATTTTGTTAAAAAGTAACTTTTTTGGTAAAAAATTCATCTGCTACTATGTACCTGAAATTCTGAACGTTCAAATGAACGAAATATTTTTTTCACAATTCTATTTTATCCATAAATATTGTTCCAACTACAATTTAAAATATGCATTATAATTTTGTTTTAGTAAATATATTATTTCGAATATAATTGAAAAAACATTTTAGCCCATTTTATAGTTTACACAGTCATCAGTAAAAAAATTCACTCATTTGAACGTTCAGAACTTCAAGCAAATTAAAATACTTGGTTTTAAATTCATTTTTTGTTTGTTTAGTAAAGATCCATATAGTTGGTTAGAAATTTAATTTTGTTGAAAAATAATTTTAGTTTTGGTTGAAAATTAACTTTTTTTTTAATTCATATTTTCAGTTTGAATATTCAACTATTTTGTTGAAATTTTTTTTTTTTTTTTGTAGAAAATTAATCTTCTTGATGAAAAATTCATCTTTTTGCTAGAAAATTCAACAATTTGGCAGAAAATTAAATTGAGGATTCGTATTTTTGGTTGAAAATTAATCATTGTAACTGAAAATTTCACTATTCTATTTTTGGTTGAAAAGTCTACTATTTGATTGAAAATTTAATTATTTTATTAAAAATGCAACTATTTTGTTAAAAAGTAATTTTTTTGGTAAAAAATTCATCTGCTACTATGTACCTGAAATTCTGAACGTTCAAATGAACGAAATATTTTTTTCGCAATTCTATTTTATCCATAAATATTGTTCCAACTACAATTTAAAATATGCATTATAATTTTGTTTTTGTAAATATATTATTTCCAATATAATTGAACAAAAATTTTAGCCCATTTTATAGTTTACAAAGTCATCAGTAAAAACATTCGTTCATTTGAACGTTCAGAACTTCAAGCACATTAAACTACTTGGTTTTAAATTCATTTTTTGTTTGTTAAAGATCCATATAGTTGGTTAAAAATTTAATTTTGTTGAAAAATAATTTTATTTTTGGTTGAAAATTAACTTCTTTTTTTAAAATAAATATTCACAGTTTGAAAATTCAACTGTTTTGTTGAAATTTCATCTTTTTTGGTAGAAAATAAATCTTCTTGATGAAAAATTCATCTTTTTGCTTGAAAATTCCACAATTTGGTAGAAAATTAAATTGAGGATTCTTATTTTTGGTTGAAATTTAATCTTTGTAACTGAAAATTTAACTATATATTTTTGGTTGAAATGTTATCTGTTAAATGTTGAATTCTTTTGTTGAAAATTCGCTTCTTTTTTTAAAATTCATCATTTTTGTTGAAAATGTAACTATTTTGTTAAAAATTCTTCTTTTTTGGTTGTAAATCAAATTATTTTGTTTCAAAACTCATATTTATCGTTGAAAAACTTATTTAACTGTTTTGTAGAAAACTCGACTTCATGGCTTGAAAATTCAAAATTTTGGTACAAATTTAAATTGAAAATGCATTTTTTTTATAAATTCAACTATTTGCTTAAAAATTAAAATATTTATTTGAAAATTTAGCTATTAGATGTAAAATAACTTTTATGCTTAAAAAATCATACTTTCGGGTTAAAAATTCAACTGTTTTGTTTAAATTCCATCTTGTTTGGTAGAAAATTAATCTTCTTGATGAAAAATTCATCTTTTTTATTGAAAATTCGACAATTTGGTAGAAAATTAAATTGAAGATTCATATTTTTGGTTCAGAATTGAAATATTTGGTTAAAAAATAAACAATTTATTTTAAAATTTAGCTATTTGGTGAAAAATAAATTTTTTTGGCATAAATTTATATTTATGTTTTAAAAATTCAACTGTTTTGTAGAAAATTCTTCTTTTTGGATTGAAAATTCAACAATTTGGTAGAAAATTACATTGAGGATTCATATTTTTGGTTGAAAATTCAACTATTTGCTTAAAAATTAAACTATTTATTTGAAAATTTAACTTTTTGGTAAAAAATATCTTTTTTGTTAGTAAAATCATAATTTTGGTTTAAAATTCAATTGTTTTGTAGATGATTCGTCATTTTGGGCTTCAATATTTAACAATTTTGTTTGAATGCCATCTTTTTTTGTAGAACATTAATCTTCTTCGTGGAAAATTTACCTTTTTGATTACAAATTTAACTATTTGGTTAAAAATTTATTTTTTTAAACTCACCTATTTGGTTAAAAAGCTGTTTGGTTAAAAATTCAAATATTTTGTTAGAATTTTAATTATTTTGTCGAAAATTGAGAACTATTTTGTGAAAGTCATATTTTTTGGTAGAAAGTTCAAGTTTTTGGTTAAAAATTCGTCTTATTTGATTGGAAATTCATCTTTAATGGTAGAAAAGTCATATATCTTTGATGAAAATTTATCTTTCTTGATTGAAAATGAACGTTTTTGTTGAAAATTCAACTTTTCGGTTTGAAAATTAAACTTTTTTCTACAAAATTCATCTTTTTGGCTTAAAAATACAACTATTTGGTTGAAAACGCCACCATTTTGTTAAAAATTCGTCCTTTTAGGTTGAAATTTCAACTATTTATATAAACATTAAACTATTTTGTTGAAAATTCGTCTCTTTTGTATGAAAGTTCAAATACTTCATTGAACATTTGTTTTCGTTGTTGTTGGATTCAACTGTTTTCGATTTAAAATTAAAATATTTTTCGTTTGAAATAAAAACTATTATACTTTTTGTTGAAAATTCATCTTTGTGGGTTTAAAATGTATCTCTTTTGGTAGAAAATCTTATTTGATTAAACATTCAACTATTTTGTTAAAAATGCAAATGCTGCTTTTGCTTATGGCCACTTTATCACCAACAAAGAAAAAAAATAACATAAAAAAGAATAATAACAACCGGTCAATTCAATTGTTTTTTTTACATTGATAATGAGAGTGAACACAGCTGAAGTTCAAAATGAATTTTTTTTAAATGAGGTGAAACAAAAATGAAACCCTATTTTTTTTCTGTGCCATCCTGATTCCTCGAAACCATTTCTAATTTCCGCAAATAATTATAATTTTGCCAGATGCATTATCAGACCGGCCATCTAGGGCAGTCATTGGTTTCTATTACAGGTAAGATCAACAAATGCCAATTTTCAATTTACATTTTTAAGCACAAGCCTTTCATCACTGAAACATTTTTTTTAGGGTTTTTAACAGAAGATACAATTTCCCGGTCATTTAATTAATAATTTCTCATTTGAAACAACAGTAAAATATTTCTAAATATTAGAAAATTGCTCTATTTTTAATTAAAAAATTTCAAATTTCAATTTAAAAAAATTTTATTGAATTTTAATTAAGTGTTTACTGATTCCCAGTGGAACTTCCACTGATTAAAATCACGAAAAATAATCACTATCACTGATTCAATTTTAGAGAGAAGAGACATCGAAGAAAATTAATTGGTTGGTCCCTATAGTTTCTAAGAAAATTAAAAAATAATTTATCAACTTTTTAAATATCTAATCGGATTAACCTATTTTAAATGTCCTTTCACCTCTTATAGGGCATTCCAAACTTCTTCAGAATACGATAAAAAACTTTAAATATTTTGAAAATGAACAAAATGGCGACAGTTTCACAAAAATAAGAAAATAAGAATAAGTTAGGGTCATACAAAAATTTAACAGAGCAATTTTGTAGGAAATTTTAAGAATAATATTTTTGCTTTTGCAGTTGTTTTTTACCAGAAAAACTATAATGACTAGGTTTTTACGGAAAGCATAAGTATACGTTCTACCAGATGGGTTTTTTTTTAAAAGGTGAAAATTTTGTTTTGTTTGCAGAAAATATTTACCTACTTTGAGAATACACCACATTGACGACCTACTTACAAAATCGTGCCTGATTTTAAATAGAATCAGTCCTGTTCGAAATTTTGTATTTAAAATGAAAACTAATATTGTCCAATATTTCTATTGTCTAAAGAAAAATTCAATAACATTGTACACTTTTAAAATTTTAATATTTTGAAATTGCCTTCAAAGTTATAGATTATTTCCAAATAAAATGATCAAAATTATATAATTTTAATAAGAGAAATATTCGAATCATTTAGGACAATTTTTAAATCAAAAATTAAAAATGATGCACTGAAACTTGCGCGATAAGTGTAACAAAAAAAATTGTATTTTAATTTGAAAGCAGTAAAAATTGGAACATTTTTAGCCGCAATGCCCTGATAAATTTAGGAATGATAATTGAACTATTTCACAAAATCACTTTTCACGAACAATTAAAAATGCGTATGAGCAATAATTTCGTAATTTATTTTTTAAAGTGTCACATAAATCAGCAAAACCAATTATGCTATACAAATATCCTTATATTTCTTTCAGATATATAAGCTACGTTTGAGGAAAGCAATAAAACTTTATATACATAAATATTTGTATTGTTAGTTTTGTTTTTAAAAGCAATTATTATTCTTAAATTCAGCTATTAGAATTCGTTGCAGACAAGAAATCGACTGAAAATTATGTCAACGTAAGAGGCACTTAAGGGTGATGAGCACTCAAGTACTCTTCAGATTTACCCCCTGATGAGTGCATGTGAATTGAGTACAAGTGAATTCGATATAAAAAAGACCATTAAAAAATTATGTTATATACTACTAATCACTTATTTAATTCGAATGAATTATTAATCTTTCTTATAGAAATTTACGTTTCATTTAAAGAAAATAGTTTATCACTTTAGCAAAAATAACATGTCTTTACTAATCAAAAAAATAAAAATAAAAATACGAACTATAAAATTAACATACTTCACACAGTAATTACCTGCATGTGTCTATCTGCATTCTGCAATTATCACAAAATGTGATAATGTGATAATTAAAATGTGTAGACTTTAGAAAGCAGAAACTTCACCTTAGAATACAGGAATATTTTCAAATTTCTATTTCAGAGAACTTAATTTCCTGATGAAAATGTATTTACAAAATGAAAATTTCATCCACAAAATTAAATGAAAAGTAATTCATGAAATTACGAAACTGATCAAGATTAGCATCCTTATCAATTACTTATCACCGACAAAAAAATTATGAAAAAGAAATTTTAGTATTTCTGGAAATAAAAGATGAAATGAAGTAAAGTGAAGAGCAAATTTTACGATAGGACTTTAGATCAAGCCGGTTTTAAAAACAGGATTAAAAAAGCTGCAAAGCTTCACGGTCTCTTTATACGCTTACAAATAGTCGACGGACTGCGAGTGTATTAATAAATCGTGGCGCAGAAGAACACGTGCCCGCAGTGCTTCTGTTAGTAGCTTTGTGCCATATTGTTCAACTATCCATTTTGTAGAAAACTAAAAAATTTTGAAAAAATGTTCATTAAAAAAATTTCTGGATCCGAAAAATTACAAATTTTTAAATTATTTTTACATAAATTGTATTAAATTTGATTTTAGGGGTGTCATAAAAAATATGTATTTTCCTTTGTGGAAGAAATAAATAAAAAATATGTATGTAAAATTATAATAACAATATCTATTGCGTTAGTAGAACCTACTTTTTCCAAGAATCGACTTAAAATAAAATCTGCTTAAATTTTTTTCAAAATTGACCACTTAAACATCATAACATTTAAAATAATGAAATATATCATCCTAAATTTACAAGTTCTGAACAGCTTATTCTTATTCGTTTAAAAAGGTACAGATGACAAGTTTGTTAAAATTTTAATTTAATGCTAAACTGGAACTTTACACTAACCTAATACTTTATCTACTGACATTAATTTAAATTTCATTTTTTTTTTCATTTCTTTTTCAATCATATCTGGCAACTCTTTTTAAACAATTTTTAATCATGATTTTTAATTAGATTTTGTTTAAACGTACAAATTTTCTAATTTTACAGAAACTCAATATTAGTTTAACCTGCCCTAAATCGATGAATTTTGGAAGTAAGTTTTAATAACATAATTGTAAAATAGTTGTTGTTGGAATGGTTTCGGCAATTTTACAATTTTGTTCTTGAGGCTCAATATTAGGGCGGAGTGAAAATGTTAAAATTAATCGAATCGTTTGAGCTGATGGAAAAAAATTTGTCAATTGACATCCGAAAAAGTAAAACAAAATTATTATTTTTAATCGTTTATTATCTTCTGTTCTCTTTTTCTATACTTGAAATTTCAAAGAAACTTTTCTACTAGTTTCAAAAGTATAGCGATTTTTTTATATCTATAGTTTTTGCTAATGAAAAATAATAAAAAATTCAAAAAGAAGTGTTTTACCTATTGTAGCATTCTTTGAAAATCCAAAATAACATGTTTCTTTCACTAAAGCTGAAGAAATTTCAGGTTCGATATATTCAACTTTTTCCAAAATGTGTGCATATGACTCAATCTCAAAAACTTAAAAAATAAAAAATTATTTTTCATTTTAAAATGAAAAAAGATAACAGAAGATATTAAACGATTTCAATTTTTTTTTACTTTTTTCGGATTCCAAAAAACCGTTTTTTTAATGAACATACATCTTTTTAAGACTTCTTATGCAATTTTGTTGCACAATTTGATTTTTTTTAGTTTATGTTTTTTTTAAATGTACTTTCAAACTGAAGATTTTTCAGCGTCTCAACATATTGTTGTACGACTTATAAAACAAATTAAATATTTTATGTCGCAGACATTTTATAATTTATCAATTGAAAAATATAATTGTGATCTTTTTTGTTGGTTTTTATTCGTCTCAAAAAATTAAACTTAAACATAAGTAAAAAAACCAAATAAGTGAAATTTTGCTTAATTGGTTAATGTTTCTCAATCTTGGACATTTTTCAACACATTCCTCTTTGCTGCCAAATAACTTCGCAGCAGACTCCAATTTGTTAATTTCAAAGTCATTAATTCGACATTAATTGATTGCGAGTAATCCCCCAGAAATCTCTCAGAGCAGAAAATAATTAAAATAATTTGTTTCATACTTTTATGAACATTTTGCAAAATTCTTATATTTAAAAAACAAATAGTCCCGAAAAGTAACGTGGTTCAAATCTCCCCCAAAATAGGGAAAATAGAGTAATTTACACGAAAATATGGGAATAAATTCGTTTAAATAAAGATAACAATTACCATATTGCATTCAATACGAAACACTTTGAATTCCCATAATTTCATGTCTAAATATATTGTATTTTCAAGAAAAGAGTCGAATTTTCAACCAACAAATATTTTCTACCGAAAGAGATGAATTTTCAACCAAAAAAATTAATTTTTAACCATACAGTTACATTAACAACCAAATGGTCGAATTTTCAAACAAAAATATCAAAATTCAACAACAACAGTTGGATTTTCAAGCTAAAAAAACGAAATTTTTATGACAGTTGAATTTTCAACCCAAAAAAAAAAGTTGATTTTTCAACAAAAAAGTTCATTTTTAATCACAAAGATGACTTTTCTACCATGAAAGATGAATTTTCTACCAAAAAAAGAATATTTAACCAGTTGAATTAAACACAAAAAAAAACGAATTTTTAACCAAATATTTGAATCCTCGAATTTCCTATCAAGAAAAATGAATTGTAAACCAAACAGTTGAATAATCAACTAAAAATGATATTTTTCTAAAAAAAATGAAATCGTCAAATTTTCAATTTAAAAAAAAAAAAAATTTCAAACAATAATATAAAAAATTGAACCAAAAAAGAAGAATATTTAACCAAATAGTTGAATCCTCAACCAAAAAGATGAATTTTCAACAAACAAGATTAATTTTTTAACCAAAAATACGAATTTTGAAGAAAATACAACAAAGTTAAATTTTAAATCAGAAAGGTGAATCTTTCAAAAAATTAATTTTTAACATTGCAGTTCAACTTTCAACCAAAAAAGATTAATTTTTAACCAAATAGTTACATTTTTAACAAAAAGAATACGAATTTTCAACGGAACTGTTGAATTTTGAACCCCAAAAGATGAAAATTTTAATTTTTAACCAAGTAGTCGATTTCACAAAAAAAAAAAGAATTCTCAACGAAACGTGTAACAGATTTTTCAACCAAAAAGATTTTAATTGTTGATTTTTAATTTTCAAACAAATAGTTGAAGTTTCAACTAGTAGATTGATTTTTATTTGACAATATTATTATTTAACCAAAAAAGGAATGGTTACATTTTTAGTTAAAAAAATTATTCTCAAGCCAAAAAAAAAAATAATTTTTACCTAAAATGATGAATCTTCAACAAGAAAATTAATTTTCAACAAGAGCTCAACATGCAACCCAAAAGATGATTTTTTAATCAAGAAGATCAACTTTATAAAAATAGAATAGTTAAATTTGGAATTAAATACATTAATCTTCAACTAAAAATTTTTTTTTCCACAAAGTAGTTCAACTTTCAACCAAGCATTTGAATCTTTGTTCAAAAAGGATGAATAACAAAAAAGTTGCATTTTTCACAAAATAATTAAATTTTCAACCAAATCGTATAAATTTTAAACAAAAGGATATAAATTCCGAACCAAAAACATAATAGTGGACTTTTCAACAAAATTATTTGGATTTTCTTATTGGGTTCTATTAATTCAGTTTTTTGAAAACAGGGGAAAAGATAATTCTTTCGCAAAATTCGCAAACATGCAACAATTTAGATTCAAAATTTGACTTGTTAGTTGAAGTAAGCATTCCAAAAAATTCGTTTTCATAATTATATAAATTTACGGTAAAAACAATAGTGACCCGCATTTGGAACCCTGATCCGGATTAGGTCTTCATCAGCTAATTGCATAGCTCTATACAAATATTCACAACAATCAAATTTTGATAATCGGCAAGTGCACCTTCCACCTCAAAACGCGCATTTCACAATCAATGGAAGGAAGTCAGGCGAAATGTAAACACTAATTTTTAAAAAGTTTATACAATTGGCGTAGAATTTTATTCTGAAATATTTTTTTTAAACTTATTTCCTTCCTGATGTAAATTCTAAATTCTAAACAAAACCAGGGCCAAGTTCGCAATATGGCCATGCTGGTGGAAATCCCCTCAGCTAAAAAAACTTGTTCCTGCGCTTTTTGTGACGATGAACATCTTGATTATTGTCATAGCAAGGAGGTTTGTGACTAAACCAGAATGTTTCGAAACTCGATATTTTCATTCTATGGACTATTTATAATTCTTTTGAAGATTGCCTATCTCTTGATTCTATTATTAGTTAATATTTACTTTTATTTCAATAAAAAGGAGGTTGATATATTTTTGTTGGGAATCCTCAAAATATATGAGAATAAAATCAGCGGCACTTTTGAGAAAAAATTAGTAAATCAATTATACAATTCTACCCTGAAAAATAAAAAAAAAAAGGTGTCTTCCGCTTCACCAATTTATTTAGATTTTTAAAACAATTTCAAAATTAATTTTTTATACAAAAATTAAAGAAAACTATTTTTATCAAATATACATCGCTGAAAAAAAATTTTGAACAATTTTTTAGAGAACTCTAACTAATCTTGCTGTTTTCATCAAATGTATGTCACAAAAAAAAGGTTTGAAGAATTCTTCAACTACAACGTTTTGCTAATCTTTTATTTTTACTGCAGTTTGATTTTGGAAAAATTTTAATTTCACATTATTATTATTATTATTATTATTATACCATTAAGCCATTTCCCTTTCGGGGTAGGCGAAATTAAATTACTTGCTCAAATAAGTTATAATGATAAGAGAAAATTCAGTACATTTTAATTTAAGAAAGGGAAAATTTTTAAACTATTTGTAAACTGAAATTTTGTATACACGGAATTAAAGAAAAGAGTATTCATAAAATGTCTATCGCTATAAAAAAGGTTTAAAGAATTTTTTAACTATAATGTTTTTTGATAATTTGTATCCTTCCTAGAGTGTAAAAATTTTCATCAAATGTACGTCGCTAACAATTTCTGAAGAATATTGGAATTTATTTAGCTAAAATGTTTTTGATAATTTTGTATTTTTACTACAGTGTGATTTTGAGAGGAAAAATTACTTTCACAGAAATAATTTTTAATAATAACAGAAAATTTATTAAAATTTAATTTTAAAAGTTAAAAAAGTGTTTAAAACCTTTTTGTACTTTTACTACATTATGATTATTGAAAATTTTAACTTTCACAGAAATAATTTATAATGAGAAAAGAAAATTCAGTACATTTATATTTAAAAAAAAAAGAAATTTTATATAATTTGACAACTGGGATATTAAACAAAGTATAACACTTGCAATTGTAAATTGCGTCCCTGCAAGAAATAATGTAATTTTTACAGATTTAATCAAATTCACTGATGAGGGCCACCAATGTGTGTCGAAACGTTTAACAATTTAATTATTTTCAATTTACCGGACCCTAAAGACAGCAAATCCAGATTCGGATTAGTGTTTTATTTGAACATGGTTACTCTCCGAAAATAAGACAATTAAAAAAAGTAATAAATTAATCATTCTATTTCACGAAATAATTAATAGAAGAAATTATAAGTTAGAAATTTGTATAATAATCACAAAAGAGAAAAAAGTTAAGGCATAAGTAAAATACAAATAAGGTTGGTCAGTGACTTCCTTTATCACTTTAGATAAGAGTTTTCGTATTAGCCGAGGCTTTCGCAAGAATTATAATAAAAGCACTAGCAAATAACAAAAAAATAGTTTATAGAAAAAAAAGTAAATGGCCGAATTCAGTGAAAGAATTATTTTTTAAGTTTAAAATGCTATTATTGTTTAAGAAATAATTTTTTTTATAATCAGTTATTTAATTTCTACAAAATATAATAATAGAAAACATGTTTCTAAAGAAGATTTACCAAGCTTTTTTAAAATTCAATTCATTGTATTTTTACTTTAACAACAAATAATACAAAGTTAGAGAATTTGTACACATTCGGCGTATTTTGAATAAATAGCAATTAGTTTTTCAACATATTAATTCAGTCAAAAGCTGGAATTCCAAAATAAAAACAGTATTTTTCCTAAACTTTGGAAAATGATTTAGAAACGAAAAATGTGTACAAAAACTGGCAAATTTTAAAATAATTTTTCATTTGGAGAACTTTCCCCCACGCGAAAAATGGTTGACAATTTCAATTTTGATTTAAGGGTAGATAATCTGCCCTTATAGTTTTTTGCATAAAATGAATATATTAATCAACAAAAACCGATTCAATTTTGAATCGAAATTTTAAATTCGTAGATATTCTTTAAAATTAAAGAAAGGCAATACTTTCTGGGAGTATTTTGCGTTTCTTATCTTTCGTCATGACTATCGAGGTCATGACAAAAATTAATAATAAATAAAATTAATTGCAATATTATTATTATTACACTACCAGAGGAAATTATCTACAAGCCTATTTTTCAGGCTGTTGCTAAAGTGCCTTAATTTTTATAATATTTATCGTAGAGAATCCAGCTTTTATTATTTTTATAATATTGCTTAATGGTATAATAATAATAACATGAAATTTTTTCCCTCATGATAGCACAAAAAGGTAATAAAATTCTGCGCTTAATAAGCCTAAGTTGAAGGCTAAATATAAATTTTATACAAAGGGATGGCAAAAACCCAATTTTTTTTATGTTTTCGAAAAAACTTAATTTTAAAATACAAAATACAAAAAGGTATACAATTTTTAATCAAAATAAAAAATTGTCTGGTAGTATTTAAAATTAAAGAAAGGAAATATTTTCTGGAAGTATTCTGCGTTTCTTATATTTCGTCACGACTGTTGAGGTAATAAACAAATAAATAACGTCTATTTTTTAACTTCTGCTGAAGTGCCTTAATTTTTATAACATTAACATAAAAAATTCTCCGCCAAATTTTGATGTTTTCGAACAATTGTGAATTTGCAATAATATATTATATAGCCTTTCAAGTGAAATAAATAAATGTTTTAAAAAACCTACACAATTTTTAATTTAAATTTTATTTATTATATTTCATCACGACTGTTGAGGCAATACAAAAATTAATAACGCCTATTTTTTAACTGCTGAAGTGCCTTAATTTTGATAATATTAATATAAAAAATTCCAATTTCGATGTTTTCGAAAAAATTTTATTTTAAAATAATTTTTCATTTGGAGAACTTTCCCACGCGAAAAATGATTGAGAATTCCAATAGATATAAAGTTAATTCTGACTTAAGGGTAGAATCTCCCCTTACAGTTTTTCAAGTGAAATAAATAAATAAAAAAAAAACCTATACAATTTTTAATCTAAATTTTAAATTTTCAGATATTCTTTAAAATTAAAGAAAGGAAATTTTTTCTGGGAGTTTCTGCTTTTCTTATAATTCGTCACGACTATTGAGGTAATAAAACTTCTTTTAGAGCTTTACTACTCGTGTCCATGGCCATGTGACCCTGCTTGTAGGAATTTTGAACTATAAATTGCATCTTTCATATTGAATGACTCATGCAAATTTTCCTATTGTGTAAATTTGTACGATTTATATTCTTAATTACTTATGCACAAAGTAGGATTATTCGTATATTTTTTATTACACACTATTGCTCAATATTACGCTTCATAAAAATATTGATATAGTAACTAGACATTATCACAAAATAAATAAATGAAAGTTCATAAACAGTTTTGTAAACTTCTGTGGAAACGTTTTTCCTAAAATAGTTCTGGATAAATTAATTAATTACAATACAAAATTTCAGGTTGCTTCAAAAGTCCTTGAAAATTATAATTAAAAAATATTTCATATGATTCATATTATTATAATTATGTATTGAATTATTATGTAATATAATAATTGTATGAGCGCTATTTATACAATCTTCTCAAATATAAAGAATTCCATTTTCACATAGAATCCTTTTTTTATTTGATTAAATTTAAGGCAATGCCACTCGAATTTTTAAATTTCGAACGTTTTTCAAAGCTTTTATTTCTAATTCTAACCCCACCAAAAAATTCAATGCTTACAACAGTCTTATCGTTATAAATAACCACTTGAGAATTTGTTATATAAACTGACTGAAATTCGTTCGAAATTTGAAATTTAAAACGAGAAAAAAAATACTTACCAATTTCGTCGTTTTTGGAGCAGACCAGCTCACTTTTAAATATCCGTAATCGTAATCCCAGAATGCACGAAAGAAAAAAGGGATGAGATAATCACACAGTGGAAAATGGCACAGATTTAACACAGTAATTGATAATTTGACGAATTTTATAAATTGATAAGTTATTGGAATAAGAAAAACAGCAACAATGCACTTTCGTCGATGACCGGATGAGCAAGGAAGCCAAAGCGCATTTCCTCAAAACTTAAACGAAATTTTCTTTCTGGCACCAAGCAAGAGGGTTCGCGAAGCAATGTGAATCGTTTATTATGTTTCTATTTTTGTGCCCAAACTTGCACACTACCGGCAGCGACGATGGTCCACGTGCGAATGCCGCTGCAAGTTCGCGGCAACCGTTCTGCGCCGAGTCGCTTCCTGCAAGACCTCACGGATCCCGGACGCCTGATTGGTCAGAGTCGACCCCCCACCACGGGGATTCCCGCTTCGCGCTACCAGTCCTACCACACCGGTTGGGTCAGTGACGTACCCTCGCAAATTCAAACTGAACCTTGGGGACGATCGCTTCTCACATTTACGATTTAGATTTACCCTCATGACAAATCGAAGTCTGCCATGATCAACAATGACAAAGCACCAACTTGACTCTGGCCTGTGCTCTCTAGTGCAGGATGTAGGAGAAAATGAATTTTCGGTGCTTCTTGTTAAATGTAAACACAAACAAAGCAATATATTTGAATGCAGGTTAATTATTAGGGTTTCGTATCCCGGAGAGGAACCCTTAAAGTTTCGATCGCTTGTCCGTCTGTCCGTTCGTCGTAAGTTTTTACAAGGAGGGGACGTGAGGGGAAATGAAGGGATGTGAAGTAGGGGAAGTGATGAGAAATGAGGGGAGAAGTAGGTGAAATGAGTGGAGGGAAGTACAGGAAATGAGGGGTGGGGAAGTAGGTGAAGTTGGGGAAATTATCTAAAATGAGGGGTGAGGGATAGGGAAATCAAGGGGAAATTGGGCAGAGCAGGGGAAGTAAGGGGAGATATCGATGGGGGAGTAGAAGAAATGACAGAAAATTATGGGTAGTGAGGGGTAATTATGGAGTGAAAGTAGGGGAAATGATTAGAAGTGATGGTGAGTAAAAGGCGAGTGAAAGCTGGGAAAGGGAAGTAGGGGGAGGGAAGTACAGGAAATGAGGGGAGGGGAAGTAAGTGAATTTGGGGAAATTATCTAAAATTAGGGGTGGGGGGATAGGCAAATCAAGGGGAAATTGGGCAGAGCAGGGGAAGTAAGGGGAAATATCGGTGGGGGAGTAGAAGAAATGACAGAAAATTATGGGAAGTGAGGGGTAATTATGGAGTGAAAGTAGGGGAAATGATTAGGACTGATGGTGAGTAAGGGGCGAGTGAAAGCTGGGGAAGGGAAGTAGGGAGAGGGGAGTGTTAGCTAGGGAAGCAAGGAGAGGGGAAAATATAGGAGGAAGAAGTTGTGGAAAAAGTTGAACCAGGGTTGGAGGGAAGAGTGAAGTAAAGGGTGGGGGAGTAGGGGAACGTAGGAGAAGTAGGGGAACGTAGGAGGAGTAGAAGAAGGTAGGAGGAGTAGGGGGACGTAGGCGGAGTAGGGCATGTAGGAGGAGTAGGGGAGATGCAATAGAGAGAGGAATATGAGAATCCTTTAATTAAATTCTTTAGACATTTTTCTTTTTTTAAGAACAATTTTTAGTATATTTCCTGATGATAAATTTTGATACAGTTTGCGAAAGATGGCCTAATAAGTCTGAAAATCACTCTCATATTTCAGACTTCACACACTTCCCTATTCGCCACTTTTTTTCAAGAATTTTTTTCCCCCTGTTTTCAAGAAACTTCCCCTTTTTCTCGTTTTTTCGCTTAATTGTGAACTGAATTATTGGAACTCAATAAGAAAATCAAACTATTTTTAGTTAAAGATTTATCTTTTTTAGTTAAAAATTCAACTATTTGGTTGGAAATTAATTTTTTTTAGTTGAAGCTTCGAGTAATTGGTTAAAAATACATGTATTTTGCTTATAAATCGTATTTTTTGGTAAACAAATTATTATTCTTGGCTAAAAAATCAACTATTTGGTTGGATGTTGAACTCTCTTCTTAAAAATACATTTTTTTTTAATTCATAATTTTAGTTGAAAATTCATGTTTTTGATTGAAAATTTAATTATTTTGTTGAAATTTATCTTTTCAGTTGTGAATTAATTTTCTTGGCTGAAAATGTTGACTGTCCCATTTTTTGTTAAAAATTGATATTTGAAATTGAAAATTTATCTTTCCTGGTTGAAAATTCATGTATTTTGTTGAAAATTCGTTTTTTGTTTGCTAGAAAAATCATCCTTTATGAATTGAAAATCTAACTATTTGGTAGAAAATTACCTTTTCGTGGAAAATTTAACTGTTTTGTAGAAAATTTTTGATTTTGGCTTAAAAATATTTAACAGATTGGAAGAAAATTAAACTATTTCGTCGGAAATTAACTTTTTTGTTGAAAATTCATATTTTTGGTTGAAAATTCAACAATTTAGTTATAATATCACCCTATATTGTTCAAAAATAAACTATTTGTTTGAAAATTCATCTATTTTCTTGGAAATTCGTTTTTTTTTTGTAAAAAATCAATTTTTTATCTGAAAATTTAAATATTCCATTTTTGGTAGAAAAGTTATTCTTTATAAGTAGAAAATTTAACTATTTGGTAAAAAATCAACTTTATGTTTAAAATTCAACTATTTTGTAGAAAATTTGTCTTCTTGGCTTTAAAATTCAAAAATCGATAGAAACTTACACTATTTGGTCGAAAATAAACTTTTTTGTTGCAAATTTATATTTTTGGTTGAAAATTCAACTATTTAGTTCAAATATTAAACCATATGGTAAAAATTAAACTATTTGCTTAAAAATTGAACTATTTTCTTGAAAATTAAATTTTTTTTTGGTAAAAAATTATTTTTTTCATCTGAAAATTTAAATATTCCATTTCTAGTTTAAAATTTATCCTTTATAAGCTGAAAATTTGACTAATCAGTAGAAAATTCATGTAATTTGTTAAAATTGTGTCTATTTAGGTAGAAAATTAATCTTGTTTGTTGAAAATGCGTCATTTTGGTTGAGGATTGTATTATTTTGTTAAAAATTCGTGTTTTTCAGTTTATTAGAACTGGTTAAAAATTCGTTTTTTTTTTGTTGTAAAAAATTAATTTTTCAAACTGAAAATTTAACCATTTTATTTCTGGTTGAAAATTTATCTTTTTTAGTTGACAATTGAACTATTTCGTTGAAAATTTATCTTTCTTAATTGAAATTATTGTAAATTAACTTTCTTGATGAAAATTCTTTTCTTTTTTTTTTAATTGAACTGTTTTCTAATACATTCGATTTTTCAGCTTAAAAATTTAACTATTTTGTTCCAAATTCGTTTTTTTTTGTGAAAAATTAATTTTTTTATCTTCAAATTTAACTATTCCAGTTTTCGTTCAAAAAATTCTCCTTTATAAGCTGAAAATTTAACTATTCGGTAGAAAATTCATGTAATTCCTTTAAATTTCGTTTATTTGGGTAGAAAATTAATCTGGTTTGTTGAAAATTTGTCATTTTGATTGAGGATTCAACTTTCTTTCTAAAAATTCGTATTTTTCAGTTGAATTAAACTGGTTGAGAATTCGTTTTTTATTGTTGAAAATAAGTTTATTGAAATAAAAATTTAACTATATTATTTTTGGTTGAATATTTATCTTTTTTAGTTGATAATTAAACTATTTCGTTGAAAATTCATCTTTCTTGATTTAAAATTAACTTTGTTGTTGAACATTCGATGTTTGAGCTTAAAAACTTAACTATTTACTGGAAAATTCGTCAACTTGGGTAAAAAATTAATCTTCTTTGTTGAAAATTCATCTATTTGGTTGAGGATTTAAATTAAATATTTGGTTAAAAAATCGACTTCTTTGTTGGATTTAACTGGTTGATAATTAGTCTCTTTTTTATTGAAAAGTAATTTCTTAAACTGAAAATTTAACTATTCCATTCTTGGTTGAGAACTTACCTCGTTTAGTTCAAATTCAACTATTTTATTGAATATTCATGCATTTTGTGGAAAATTCGTCTTTTGCTAGAAAATTAATCTTCTTGATTGAAAATTCATCTTTGTAGGTTAAAAACGCAGATTTTTAGTAAAAAAAATTCTTTATTTTTGGTTGAAAATTCATCATTTTGGCTTAAAATTCAACTTCTTGGTTGAAAATTCGTGTATTTTGTTGAAGATTCATCTTTTGGTGAAAAATTAATCTTCTTGGTAGAAACTAATTCTAACTGGTAAAAAATGCATCTTTTAGGTTGAAAAAGCAGCTGTTTGGTAGAAAAATTCGACTGTTTTGTTAAAAGTTTATTTATTTTTTTGAAAATTCAACTCTTTTGTTAAAGCCTTCTTTTTTTGTCGAAAATTCAACTGTTTTCTTGAAAATTCTTCTTTTTGGTTTGAAAATTCATCTTTTACTGTAGAGAAGTAATTTTTTTTTTGTTAAAAATTCATCTTTTTTGGCTGAAAATGAATCTTTTTTGTTAAAAATTCAACTTTTTGGGTTGAAAATACAATTATTAAATTTTTTCTCTTGATAATATTGGTGACAACAATAATAGAATTTTTGAATTTAATATTCACCCATAAATACGTCCTAAAAATTTCGAAATATCGGGTCCCACGAAAAATAGATTCGCCCCTGTTTTATGACAAGAAAAGTCGGCCAGAAGCCGCATGGTGTTAAAATGTTAACAACTCACTCATTAAGTTCCACCTTCATAATTTTAACGCAAAGTACCATACAGTATATTAAAATTTTGTGAATAAAAATGATTAAATAAATTTTTATTATAAAATTATGCTACAGAAGGGGATTCTTACACAGAAGGGGATAGGAAACGAAAAAAAATGACTCCCACTTAAAGATTTTTTGCGGGGTATATTTTTGTCGAGGGAGCGATTCTCCAAGTAAGTCCAAGAGACCAAAACGACGCAGCTGGTCTCGCGCGGTTCTAAATTAAATTTAAATGACGAAGATTCGAAACATCCCCAACGAGTGAACACGTCGAGGTGGTGGTCTAAGAAGTATCAGCTGTTCGAATATTATTATCGTGAGCAGACATTCACCCAACACTAACTGAATTGAACCCCCACCATTTGGCCATTTGGGATTATAGACATATGTTTCTTTCAAATTTTATTGTGGAAGGACTTCTTCTTGTAAGAACCTACGGGTGTTCTTCCTACACTCCCTTTGTGCTCTATACATTTATTTATTTATTTATGGAAAAGAGTTTCATATTATGCATTTTCGGCTTCTTATTACCAGTGATGGGAAAGTTACTTTTTTAAAGGTAAACACGCGGAAAAAATACAATGCCTCACAGAATGCCCCTTTTCATAATTATGAAAAGGGGCCGTGCATAAATTACGTAAACTTTTTTCCTGAATTTTGAACCACGTACCTCCTTTGTTATAGGATCCGTGAGTTTATTTTTATAAAAAAAAAAAGAATAAATTAATACCAAAAGAGATGAGATTTAAAAAAAAAAGAATTTTCTACAAAACAGTTAAAGTTTCAACTAAATAGTTGAATTTTCTACCAAAAAGACGAATTTGCCACAAAATCCACAAATTTTCAACCGGATAGTTGAATTTTAAACCAGAAAGATTAAGTTTCTACTGAAAAAAAGATAATTTTTTAATAAATTACATACATTCTCAACCAAGTAGTTGAATTTTTAAACTAAAAAAGATAATTGTTGAAACAAAAATGCAATAGTTAAATTTGTATTACAAAAAATTAATTCAAAACAAAAAAATACCAAAGAGTTGTATTTTCTACTAAAATGTTGAATTTTCCAACCAATAAGACGAGTTTTCTATAAAAGAGTTAAATTTTCAACCGAAAAATATGAAATTTCAACAAAAAAGTAATTTTCAACCAAGCCCCTGAATTTTCAACCAAATGGTTTAATTTTCAGTTTAAAAAATTAATTTCAACAAACCAAAAATTAATTTTCAATAAAGGATTTGAATTTTCAAAAAAAAAATAATAATTTTCTACTAAAAAAGACAAATTTTCAACAAATTACATGAATTTTCTATCGAATAATTGAATTTTCAATCTAAAAAAGATCAATTTCAAACCAAAACTTCAATAATTAAATTTTTATTACAAAAAATCAATCTTTTACAAACGAGTTGAATTTCTAACCAAATTGTTAAATTTTCAGTTAAAAAAAAAAAAATTTAACAACAAAATAATAATTTTTAACAACTTTTCAAACCAAAAAGAGGAATTTTCAACAAAAGAGTTGAATTTTGAACCAAGAAAGATTTTTCAATCAATAAAGAAAAAAATCTGATCCAAAATGTTGAGTTTCAAGTCAGAAATATGAAATTTCAACAAAAAAGTAATTTTCAACCAAGCACCTGAATTTTCAACCAAATGGTTTAATTTTCAGTTAAAAAAATTAATTTCAACGAAGCCAAAATTAATTTTCAATGAAGGATTTGAATTTTCAACCTAAGTAGATGAATTTCCAACCACAAATGTAATAATTAATCATTAATAGCTGATATTTCTACTGAAAAAAATTGTATTTTGATTTAAAAACTGTTGAATGCAACCGAAAAAGATATTTCAGTCAAAATAAATTTCATTAAAATCTTGAATTTTCAAGCCAAAAAGACGAGCTTTCTACAAAACGGTTAAAGTTTCATATGCAAGAAGACGAATTTTCAACGAAGAATATATTTATACAAAAAAAAAAAAAAAAAAATTTTGAACAAAAAAGTAGATTTTTAAGCGAATAGTTGAATTTTCAACCAAAAAAATTAATTTTCTACTAAAAAAGACAAATTTTCAACAAATTACAGGAATTTTCTATCTAATAATTGAATTTTCAATCTAAAAAAGATAAATTTCAAACCAAAACTTCAATAATTAAATTTTTATTACAAAAAATTAATCTTCTATAGAACAGTTGAATTTCCAACCAAATTGTTAAATTTCCAGTTAAAACAAAAATTTTTAACAACAAAATAATAATTTTTAACAACTTTTCGAACCAAAAAGAGGAATTTTTAATTAAAGAGTTGAATTTTGAACCAAGAAAGATTTTTCAATCAATAAAGGAAAAAATCTGATCCAAAATGTTGAGTTTCAACTCAAAAATATGAAATTTCAACGAAAAAGTAATTTTCAACCAAACACCTGAATTTTCAACCAAATGGTTTAATTTTCAGTTTAAAAAATTAATTTCAACAAAGCAAAAATTAATTTTCAATATAGGATTTGAATTTTCAACCTAAGAAGATGAATTTCCAACCACAAATGTAATACTTAATAATTAATAGTTAATATTTGTACTAAAAAAAATTGTATTATGATTCAAAAACAGTTGAATGCAACCGAAAAAGATATTTCAGTCAACAAAAATTTCTTTAAAATCTTCAATTTTCAAGCCAAAAAGACGAGCTTTCTACAAAACGGTTAAAGTTTCATCCAAGAAGTTGAATTTTCAACCAAAAAGATTTATTTTCTACCAAAAAAGACAAATGTTCAACAAATTACATGAATTTTCTATCGAATAATTGAATTTTTAATCTAAAAAAGATCAATTTCAAACCAAAACTTCAATAATTAAATTCTTATTACAAAAAATTAATCTTCTACAAAACAGTTGAATTTCCAACCAAATTGTTAAATTTTCAGTTTAAAAAAAAACTAATTTTTAACAACGGAATAATAACTTTCAATAAATTTTCAAACCAAAAAGAGGAATTTTTAACAAAAGAGTTGAATTTTGAACCAAGAAAGATTTTTCAATCAATAAAGGAAGAAATCTAACCCAAAATGTTGAGTTTCAAGCCAAAAAGACGAATTTCCAAAAAAAAGTCGAATTTACAACACAAAATATGCATTTTTTAACAAATTAATTGTTCTCAACTAAAAAAAACAAATTATTAACAAAATAAGTGCATTTCCATCTAAAAAGATCAATTTTCTAGAAAAAATTGAATAGCTTCAATTTCAGTAAAAACAAGGAGAATTTTCAACAAAATTGTTATTTTTTTTATCAAATAGTTGAATTGTCAACCCAAAAAATGAATTTTCTACTGAAAAAGATCAATTTTTAAACAAAAAAAAGAATAGTTCAATTTTCAGTTAGAGAAATAAATTTTGAGCCAAATAAAATAAATTTTCAACGAAACAGTTGAATTTTCTACCAAAAGAGATAAATTTTCAGTAAAATACATGATTTTTCAACCAAAAAGATGAATTCTCAACAAAGAATGTAATAGCTGTTAATAGTTGATATTTTAAGCAAGAAAATATTTTAATTTAAAATCGAACACAGTTTAATTGAACCAAAAAAGAAGAATTTTTAACAAAGTAGTTGAATCCTTCACCAAAACAGATTCATTTTCAAATGAAAATTTACATTTTTAACAACAAAAAAAAGAAATTTCTACCAAAAGAGATGAGATTTAAAAAAAAAGAATTTTCTACAAAACAGTTAAAGTTTCAACTAAATAGATGAATTTTCAACCAAAAAGATGGATTTTCATCAACCAAGAAGATTAATTTTCTACCAAAAAGACGAATTTGCCACAAAATTCACAAATTTTCAACCCGATAGTTGAATTTGTTCCAGAAAGATTATTTATTTTCTACCAAAAAAGACAAATTTTCAACAAATTACATACATGTTCCATCGAATAATTGAATTTTCAATCTAAAACAGATAAATTTCAAACCAAAACTTCAATAATCAAATTTTTATTGCAAAAAATTAATCTTCTACATAACAATTGAATTTCCAACCAAATTCTTAAATTTTCAGTTTGAAAAAAAAAATAATTTTTAACAACAAAATAATAATTTTCAACAAATTTTCAAACCAAAAAGCAGATAGTTGAATTTTATACCAGAAAGATTCATTTTCTACTGAAAAAAGACAAATTGTTAATAAATTACATACATTCTAAACCAATTAGTTGAATTTTTAAACTACAATATATCATTTTTGAAACAAAAATTCAATAGTTAAATTTTTATTACAAAAAAGTAATTTACAACAAAAAAATACCAGAGTTGTATTTTCTACTAAAATGTTGAATTTTCCAGCCAATAAGATGAGATTTCTATAAAACAGTTGAATCTTCAACCGAAAAATATGCAATTTCAACTAAAAAATAATTTTCAACCAAGCAGCTGAATTTTCAAACAAATGGTTTAATTTTCAGTTTAAAAAATTAATTTTAACAAAGAAAAAATTAATTTTCAATAAAGGATTTGAATTTTCAACCAAAAAAATAATTTTCTACTAAAAAAGACTAATTTTCAACAAATTACATGAATTTTCCATCGAATAATTGAATTTTCAATCTAAAAAAGATCAATTTCAAACCAAAACTTCAATAATTAAATTTTTATTACAAAAAGTTAATCTTCTAAAAAACAGTTGAATTTTAAACCAAATTGTTAAATTTTCAGTTAAAAAAAAAATATTTTTATTTACATAATAATTTATTTATATAATCTTTATATTTTTTCGATAAAAAAGGCGAATTTACCACACAAAAATAAGCATTTTTTAACAAATTAATTCTTATTAACTAAAAAAGACAAGTTTTCAACAAAATAGGTGAATTTCAATCTAAAAAGATCAATTTTCTAGAAAAATTGTATAGCTTCAATTTCAGTCAAAACAAGGAGAATTTTCAACAAAATTGTTAATTTTTTTATCAAATAGTTGAATTGTCAACCCAAAAAATGAATTTTCTACTAAAAAAAACAAACAAATTTTTAACTAAAAAAGATCAATTTGTAATCAAAAATAGAATAGTTTAATTTTCAGTTATAGAGAAATAAATTTTGAACCAAAAAAAAAATGAATTTTCAACGAAACAGTTGAATTTTCTACCAAAAGAGATGAATTTTTAGCCAAATACCGAGCCAAATACATGAGTTTTCAACCAAAAAGTTGAATATTCAAGAGCAGAGAATAAATGTTCAACCAAACATGGAATAGTTAAATTTTCAGTTGAAAAAAATTAATTTTCAAACCAAAGAAATGAACTTTTACCCAAAAGGATTGATTTTTGACCAAAAAAGATTAATTTTTAACAAAAACATGAATTTTCAACCATATAGGTGAATTAATCACAAAAAAGATTAATTTACTACCACAAAAGAAAAAGTTTCAGTAAAATACAGAAATTTTCAACAAAATAGTTGAATTTTCAACTGAAGAAGATTAACCAAACATTTTCAACCAAACATGGAATATTTAATATATTCACGCTGAATTCTTTTAAAGAACATTTAAATTCTTTGGAATTCTAATGATTTTTCTAACTCTTGCTGAATTATTTTTAATTTCCTTGAATTTTTATAAATTCACTCAATTTTACTCAATTAAATGGATTTTTTTAGTTGTTTTTTCATTCACCCTGTAGTCTGAAATCAGTGGAATATTTTTGATCTTTTTCAATGTACTTGGATCTTTCTCAATGTACTTTAATTTTTTTAATTCACCTTGAATTTTTATGAATTTCATCAAATTCTTCTCATTCCCCTTAAATTCCGGTCAATGCACTGAAATTTAATTGAATTTTTTTTAATTTACCTTGAATTCGTTAAAATTCACCTGGAATTCTTATCAATTTCATCGAATTCTTTTTAATTCAGAATAACATTAGATTAGAAATTAGTCACTTTTGTTCACATTTTCGTTTTTATGCGTATTCTTTGTTTATTTTTAACAGCAATATTTTTTCAAAAGTTTCGTCATTTAAAGTAGCCGCCACAATTTGAATAGTAAAAATGAAAAAATAGTTGCAAAAGAAATAAAATGTCAACACTTATAACTATACCTTCCACGATAAAATGTATTGCTTGACATAAAAAATAGTTGTGAACTACATTTCTAAAGTAACTAAAAAAGTAACGATTTTTATAGTTACTGTTACTGCAAAAAATGTAACTAATTCCCAATTCGTTACTTATAATGACAAAAAGTAACTTCGTTACTACTATCAGTACCAAAAAAATTGATGGCTTATTTTTTCGGGGAAAACATTCTGTACAACTCTACCGTTTCCAATTTTGAAAGCAATTTTTTTCTACGGCTGAAATCGTTAAAACAATTTTTTGAAAGAAAATATTTTGTAAACAAATAATTATATTTTAAGATCAACTTATTACCCTTTCATTAGAAAAAACTCGGTATATTTTCCAACATTCTGTTATGGATTTTACAGAAATTGTTATCTGATTTGAAAAAGTTGCATATGATTTACAGAAGTTTCCTTATTATAGCGAGAAAATTCCAGCAAAATTCAATATTAATGACCCATTTTTTCCACTTAATAAAATTCTTTAAAATTGGCAGATTATTTTTTTTCATTGACAAAATATGGCGCTCCGCGTGTGTACATGTATTTTGTCAAAAATATTATTTTTTCGTAGAAAATTAATCTTTTTGGTTAAAAATTCATTTATTTGGTTGAATGTATAACTATTTCGATGAAATTTTATTTTATTTGATTAAAAACTGATTTCTCTAACCGGAAATTACACCATTCTATTTTTTGTTGAAAATTGATCTTTTTTAGTTAAAAATTCATCTATGTTGTTGAAAAATTGTCTTTTTTTTTATAAAAAATGAACCTTTTCGGTTGAAAATTCAACTATTAGGTTGAAAATTCCATTAAAAATTAAAATATTTAGTTGAAAAAAATGTATTTTGTTAAAAATAATTTTTTTTTGTAGAAAGTTGATTTTTTTGGTTGAAAATTCATTTCTTTGGTAGAAAATTCATTTTTTGTTGAAAATTAATTGTTTTAAACTAAAAATTTACTAATTTTTTTGCCGAAATGTTTTTTATGGACACTTAATTTTTTTGTTAGAAAATTCATTTTTTTCGTTGAAAATTTAACTATTTCGTTGAAATTTTATTTTATTTGATTAAAAACTTACTTCTCTAACAGGAAAATACATTATTCTATTCTTTGTTGAAAATTTATCTTTTTTAGTTAAAAATTCATCTATATTTTGAAAATTTGTCTTTTTTTTTTGGTAGAAAATTAATCTTTTTGGTTGAAAATTCAACTATTAGGTTAAAAGTTCCATTAAAAATTAAAATATTTCGTTGAAAATTCATGTATTTTGTTAAAAATTATTCTTTATGGTACAAAATTAATATTTTTGGTTGAAGTTTTATTTCTTTGGTTAAAAATTATTTTTTGTATTGAAAATTAATTTTTTAAACTAAAAATTTAACAATTCCACTTTTCGCCAAAAATTTTTTTTAGACATTTAATCTTTTGGGTTAAAAATTTATCTTTTTGCTGTTTGGTTGAAAATTTATTTTATTTGGTTAAAAACTTATTTCTCTAACTTAAAATTAAACTATTCTATTTTTTGTTGAAAATTGATCTTTTTTAGTCGAAAATTCATCTATTTTGTTGAATTTTTTTTGTACAAAATTGATTTTCTGGGTTGAAACTTCATCTATTTGGTGAAAAACTTATTTTGTCGATTGAAGAGGCATCATTTTAGTTAAAAATTAATTTTTTTGGTTAGAAATTTACCAAATTTTGTTGACGATTCGTTATTTTTAGTCGAAAATTCAATTATTTCGGAAGAAAATGTATATTTTTGGGTTGTTAATTCAACTTTTTTGTTAAAAAATTCGTCTTTACGACTTGAAAACTCAATTTTTTGGATGAGATTTTTGTTATTGATTGAAAAATCTTTCTCGGTTGAAAATTCAACCCCTTGGTTAAAAATTCTTATTTTTTGGTTCAATTTAACAGTTTTCTGTCGAAAATTAAAATATTTTTGGGTGCAAATATCAACTATTACACTTTCTTTTTAGAATTGATTTTTTTCATCAAAGATTCATCACTCTGGTTGAAAATTTAACTACTTTTTCGAAAATGCCCTTTTTCTTCGTTGAAAATTAATTATTTTAACTAATAATTTTTAGAATTAATTTTTTTTATCAAAGATTCATCACTCTGGTTGAAAATTTAACTACTTTTGCGAAAATGCCCTTTTTCTTTGTTGAAAATTAATTATCTTAACTAATAATATAATGATAAAATTTTTCATTAGTAAATCTTGAATTTTTGTCAGTTCTATTATGCTCAAAAATGTGATATTCTTTAACACTGCTCTTCAAATGAAACTCAATTCTTAATTATGTTTGTGAATTTGGCAACATTTCAAGTTTTTCAGATTGCCCAATCGACATTGAGGAAAAGCGTCAACAATGCTTTCGAGATTTTCGTGACGCACCTATTTTTTAGAGAAATATTTACGTTTTGAAAATTAAAAACAGTTGATTTGCAGGGAATGTTTTTTCCGAAAAAAATAAGGCATTATTGTTTAAAATTCAACATGTTTAAAAAAAATTGCCAAAAAGCGATAGCAAGAAAAAATTAAATTACAAAAAATAGTGTAAAAACAATTCTTTTTCAATTCTTTTTCTTAGGTTCTAAACTTTCATAAAAAATAAAAATAATACAAGACTGATAATATAATTTCAATTCTTAAAATCGTACATAACTTTTTTTCCAGAGGCCTGATTTTTGGCACGAAGATCTTTGCATCAAATCAGTCATTTTTTTGGATAAAATCAAAAGTTATTATACCTATCAAAATAAATTTCGTCTATACCTGGTGACAGTAAGTTTTGATCTAATTCTTATTCAGAAATTATTTAAGAAATTTTATTGAGTCAGTAAATTCTCTGTTAATGAAGAATGTGTGTATACAATTGAATCAACTGAATCTGTGAATCATGATTGAATTGATAAGATAATTTAGCAAATAAGCAGAAAAAATACAGAGCATGTGAATAAATTTATATGACATTGTGCTACCTTAAATTTCAATGTTACACAATTTTACAATGTTAAATAGAATCCCATTTGAATTTCAACTTAATTTACCACCTTCACGTTTAAGCATATTCTATTTCAAAATTGTACCTAAATATTTTGAAAATCAATATATTTTCAAAATTGTTAAATAGTTGGTGGATTTGACTTTTGGGTCCAAAATAATTGAATTTAATTAGTTAATAATTGGATGAAACGTTTGGCACACAACCAAATCCACCAACAACTATTTTTTTTTAAATGTGTTAAAATTCAAAAGTTGAAAGTATTTTCTTAAAATATTTTTTAACAAATATTTTAAAAATGTTAAAAATTTTGTAATCAGATTCCTTTACGAATCAGAGTTAAAATAAAAAAATTAGTGAAACACTCAGCGATTTTTACAGATTGAAAAATTTCAGGTAGGGGAAATCTCCCTACAGTGGATAATGCAACCTACAGTGGGTAATAATTAATTAAGAGCACAAATAAAAGAAAAATAATTAATTTTAATTTACGAACACGCATAGTATGTTAACAATCATTTAAATTATTTATTCAACATATATTGTTATTATTAAATAATTATTATCCACTGTAGATTGCATTATTCACTGTAGGGAGGTATCCCCCAATTAAAGTCTTACATAATTGTATTAAAATTATATATTGTGTCTAAAATGAAAAATATTTTCCATAGGAAAAATTCTCTTAATATGTTAATCCCCAAACTGAAACATAAATTATATTCAAATCGGAAACATAGGTATCCGTTAAAAATTTTAAAGTTTAAAATTAATTAAAAGTCGACAATCGAAATTCGACAGTGACTATATATATATAAATAACATATTACAATAAAATGGCTTTCAATAAAAAAAATATTATTCATAAAAAAACATTTTAATTTTATATTTATTCAACTTTCATTGCTTAAAGATAGCATATAGTTCTAGATGGTTAAAATTTTCAATCTGATTCAATTTTCGAAGCCTAAATTCTAAAATACCTATTTGCGAATATTTATTTTGAAAGCTTCAAATTTTCAACTTTGAAAGATTTGAATAAAAATTGTCCAATTAACAATTAAAAATTAAATGTTAAACTTGATTTTCTGAAAATTTTCACTGTAGCTTGCTATTTTATCTTTTTAACTTATGTTAGAAAGTAAGTATTAAATTAATGCATTAGAAATTGTGTACTTCGTTGCATTAAATAAAAAAATATATTTATAATTATATAAGAAAACATTCATGTTATTCCTTATTTCAGTTTTTTTTAAAGTGATAATTAATAGTACAATTAAAAATATTCATAAAATAAATATTAGTCCGGTTCGAAAAAACAAAATTATGGAAATCGAAATTGGAACTATGTGGAAAAGCAGTCGATATTGTCAACTTTGGACTATATTTTTTCATAACTGGAAGGTTTTTTGCAATCAAACTGTTTTGATATCGACTCAGCAATACATCAGCTCGGAAGAATATTCTCTTTTTAATTGTAAATTTGATTTTGCAGAATGTATTGTAATTTAAAAATAATAATGTAATTTAAAGAAGAAAAGATTCATCTTCATAAAAAAATTTCAAAACATAAATACATTGTTCATTTCAAAAAATTTGTTTTAGAATGACCTTTCTTTCAATCTTTTTTACCGATTTTTTTAAAATGATTATGAATTCTTGAATGAATAAATTTTTAAATGAATTTAAATATTATTTTTAATAATTTTGTAAGACGCATTAAGAAAAAAAGTTCAGCCGCAAACAAAAATTTTTAAATATACAATTTTTTTATTTTTCACATGTTTTTCATAAAAAGTTATCTTTTCTCTTTTAAACGAAGCCCATTTTTAGACTTGAAGACTTTTTAAACTTTTCAGTTGAAAATGAAAAATTAAATGTTATAATTATTTAGAAAAAAGATTTTTGTTACAAATTTTTTAAATATTCTGCCTAATCGTTGAATTTTTAAACTAAAAAAGATCAATTTTTAAGCCTAAATGGAATAGTTAAATTTTCATTAAAAAAAATGAATTTTCAGTTTTAAAAAACGAACTTTCTACAAAACAAGGTTTCTATTTTTCTACCAATTTATTATTTTCTACCAATTTTCTACCAAGAGGACGTATTTTCAACAAATGTCATAAATTATCTTCCAAATAATTGAATTTTTAAACTAAGAAAAAATCAATTTTATTTGAAAATAAATCAATTTTCTACAAAACAGTTGAATTTTCTACCAAAGAGGACGAATTATCGACAAATATCATAAATTTTCTATCAATTAAAAAATATCAATTTCTAACCAAAAATAGAATAGTTAAATTTCCATTAAAAAATTCATTTTCAGTAAGAAAAAAAGAATTTCTCTACAAATTGTTTAACTTTCTACAAACAGTTTAACTTTCTACAAATAGTTTTGTTAAATTATAATTAATTGAATACAAAATTTCTAAAAAAATTTAATAAATAAAATTGAATTCGTCTGTTGAATTCTCTACCAACTTGTTGAATTTTTAAGCCAAGAAGACAAATTTTCCACGAACAGTTAATTTTCAACCAAACAGTTGACTTTTTCAACCATATAGTTACATTTTCAGTTTAAGAAAATTAATTTAAAAACAAAAAATGAATTTTCAAGAGAGTAGTTTAATTTTCTAACAAAAAGATGCATTTAAAACAAAAAATTATGAGTTGTAAAGAAGATTTATTTTAATTGTCATTAGGTTCTCTAATTTTTATTTTATTTGTTTTCAATTTTTTAACATAAAAATCAATTTATAGATAAAAAATAAATTAAAAATTAAAAACTAAACAAAACTAGCTGTGAATTTGATCTCGAGTGTTTCCACTTTGTTTGTATTTATAATTATATGGACAAACTGAAGTTTTCATTTTGATCCACTTAAAAATAGAAATTTACAAAAAATAAAATATTACAAAATAATAAACATTTTTTTTTAAATATAATGACAAGTCAGACAAATCAAATTTTCTATTTGAAATGGTAATTTTTCGAGCTGAAAAAGGGAAGGGAAAAGTCGAGGGAAAAGTTCTGTCGCACCCTATCCTATCCCTTTCCCAGCTTTATGATTTCCTTACAAACATTGTCAGAATTATTCTATTGGAAAATTTGTGATCAAAAAGTCTTTTCTATTCATGCGTCAACTTTGAATTATGTCGAGGAAAAAAGTTTTTCTGTTTGAAACAGATGTTTCAAATATTATAAATGAGCATAACTTCCTTAATCTTCAATAAAGTGTATTCATATTATAGGTCAATCGATTTGCCTCGAATCAAGGAATATTTTCCGTTCTTGCATCAATTTTGAATTATGTTAGTGAAAAAGTTTTATTATAAAAAACCGATTTTTCAAATATTATGCATTACCATAGCTTCCTTACTGTTCAATAAAATGTTTAAATATTAGAAGTCAATCGATTCGTCTGGAATCAACACTTCTTTTCCATTCTCGCATCAACTTTAAATTATGAGAATGAGAAAATGTTTCCTATAAAAATAGTTTTTTAATATAATATAAATGACCATAACTTCCTTACTCTTTGATTAAAAGTATTAATATTATAGGTCAATCGATTCGTCTTTAACCAAGGAATTTTCTTAAATCTTTCATCAACTTTGAATTATGTTAAAGAAAAAAGTTTTACTATAAAAAACCGTATTTTCAAATATTATGCATTACCATAGCTTTCTTACTCTTCAATAAAATGTATCAATATTATAGGTCAATCAATTCGTCTCGAATCAACACATCTTTTCTATTCTCGCATCAACTTTAAATTATGAGAATGAACAAATTTTTACTGTAAAAATCGATTTTAAATATAATATAAATGACGATAACTTCCTTACTCCTCAATAAAATGTATTAATATTAGGTCAATCGATTCGTCTCAAACCAAGGAATCTTTGATATTGTTGCATCAACTTTGAATTATGTTAATGAAAAAAGTATTACTATAAAAAACCGATTTTTCAAATATTATGCATTACCATAGCTTCCTTACTGTTCAATAAAATGTTTCAACATTATAAGTCAATCGATTCGTCTTGAATTAACACAACTTTTCTATTCTCGCATCAACTTTAAATTATGAGAATGAAAAATTTTTTTCTGTAAAAATCGATTTTAAATATAATATAAATGACGATAACTTCCTTACTCTTTGATAAAATGTATTAATATTATAAGTCAATCGATTCATCTTGAACCAAGGAATTTTTCTAAATCTTTGATCAACTTTGAATTATGTTAAAGAAAAAAGTTTTACTATAAAAAACCGTGTTTTCAAATATTATGCATTACCATAGCTTCCTTACTCTTCAATAAAATGTTTCAATATTATAGGTCAATCAATTAGTCTCGAATCAACACATCTTTTCTATTCTCGCATCAACTTTAAATTATGAGAATGAGAAAATTTTTAATATAAAAATCGATATCAAAAATATATAAATTACCATAACTTCCCTGAACCCCTACTCTTCAATAAAATGTATTTATATTGTAGGTCAATCGATTCGTCTCAAACTAAGAAATCTTTTATATTCTTGTATCAACTTTGAATTATGTTAATGAAAAAAGTTTTACTATAAAAAACCGTGTTTTCAAATGTTATGAATTACCATAGCTTTCTTACTCTTCAATAAAATGTATTAATATTATAGGTCAATCGATTCGTCTTGAATCAACACAACTTTTCTATTCTCGCATCAACTTTAAATTATGAGAATGAAAAAATTTTTCCTGTAAAAATCGATTTTAAATATAATATAAATGACGATAACTTCCTTTATCTTCAATAAAGTGTATTAATATTATAAGACAATCGAATTGTCTTGAACCAAGGAACTTTTTTAAATCTTTCATTAACTTTGAATTATGTTAAAGAAAAAAGTTTTACTATAAAAACCGTATTTTCAAATATTGTGCATTACCATAGCTTTCTTACTCTTCAATAAAATGTATCAATATTATAGGTCAATCAATTCGTCTCGAATCAACACATCTTTTCTATTCTCGCATCAACTTTAAATTATGAGGATGAGAAAATTTTTACTGTAAAAATCGATTTTAAATATAATATAAATCACGATAACTTCCTTACTCTTTAATAAAATGTATTAATATTAGGTCAATCGATTCGTCTCGAATCAAGGAATCTTTTATATCCTTGCATCAACTTTGAATTATGTTAATGAAAAAAGTTTTACTACAAAAAACCGATTTTTAAAATATTATTGCGTGCTGAAAAAAATGTAATGAATATTTTTAGAAATCCTGTGGTCAGTTTCAAAATATTAGTGGCTTTAATAAGCCCTCAAAATTTCATCAATTTATCTGCAACCGTTTTCAAGTTATCTTGTGCACAAAAAAGTGTGACATTCACACACACATCCGGAAAATTGTTTAGAACATTCTATTAGACATTTTTAAATTGAGGATGGTTTAATTAAATAAATAAAATTTTTTTGGAAAATGTTACCATTACAAAGCTTCCTCAATGGGGAAGCAAAAGTTAAAATTATAGACCCTAATCATTATTTGTATGATACTTGGGTCAATTAAAAACGATATATCTTTCAAAAAACCAGCAAATATGTTATTTAAGAAAACTACGAATCTTTAAACAAAAAATGAATTTTGAAGAAAACAGTTCAGCTTTCAACCAATTAGTTGAATCTTGAACCTAAAAGATGCATTTTCAACAAGAAATGTAATAATTGATTTTTCAAGGAAAAAATATTTAACTTCTTAATCAGAAACAGATGGATTTAAATAACAAAATCGAATTTTTAACAAAATATTTGAATTCTCAACTGAAACGTATTAATTTTAAACTAAATAGTTGCACTTTCAAACTAAAAAATATTAATTTTTTATCTCATCATTCAGAGTAACCAAAATAAAATAGTTAAATTTTGGTTAACATTTTTTTCTAATTTAAAAAAAAAAACGAATTTTCTACCAGAACGGACGAATTTTCAACAAATATCATAAATTTTCTACCAAATGGTTGAATGTTTAAAGAAAAAAATTTAAACAAAAAAAGATCAATTTTTAACCCAAAATGGAATAGTTAAATTATCATTTAAAAATTAATTTTTAATTAAAAAAAAAGCAAATTTTCTACAAAAAAGTTGAACTTTCTACCAAATAGTTGAATTTCCTACCAACTTGTTGAATTTTCAAGCACAAAATACGAAATTTTCCACAAACGGTTAATGTTCAACCAAAGAGTTGAATTTTAAACTAAAATTCTGAATTGTAAAGAAGATTTTTTTAATTGGCAGAAGGGTCTATAATTTTTATTTTATTTTGTTCCCTTTTTAATTTTTTTTTGTATTTAAAAATTGATTTGTTTTTAATCATACGAAACCTAAAAATCACTTTAAATTAAAAAAATTCTTAAAATGGAACCAAAAAATTATAGACTCTAATGTCAATTAAAATAATCTTTTTTATAATAATGATACTTTTCAAAAACGCATTTATCAAAAAACCAGCAAAGGTCTTAGGTCAATAACCTCTAACAAAATTATGAATCTTTAACCAAAAAAATTAATTTTGAAGAAAGCAGTTCAGCTTTCAACCAATGAGTTGAATTTTCAACAAAAAATGTAATAGTTTATATTTCAAGTAAAAAAGATTTAATTTTTAAATCAGAAGCAGTGATATTTTTAGCGACAAAAAATTGATTAATTTACCAAAAAAAAGAAGATTTTTCTACAAAATACCTAAATGTTTAACCAAATAATTGAATTGTCAATCAAGAGGATTAATTTTTAACGAAAAAAGTCGAATTTTCAGTTCTATATTCTTTCAAAAATTAAGTTATATCAATTTTCATCAATTCTCAAAAACATTGTGATATTAAATTGTGAAATAAAAAAATGTTGTATTAATATTAATTTTATATTTTAATTAAAAAATTGCGTGTGTGAAGAAAATAATAATCGCGCTTTTGTTTGTTTTTTAGTCACAGATAAAAATTCTACGGCTATTAAGTTCCATTGAATGGAAGGTGCAAAATATAAAGTAATGTAAAAATATGATGAAAAAGGTGGAAAATAATGAATGTGTTGACCAGGTACGGAAAGAATAACAATTAAAAATGAAATATGAAATCAGGTTGAAAAAGAATCGTAGAGCCAGTGAGAAACGTGCAGCACCGGTAGTTACGGTAGGATATCATCATCCATACACGCACACACTGACAGGAGACCCCCGAGACCCCATAGGTTTGTGGCACGCGCTGCCAGCTGCCCCACAGCTGTCTTTCTGTTCTGTCCCCCATACGAGCAATTCTTACCCGACCATGGTGCATTTGCCCCGAACCTACAATCTGTCCCGCTCTACTCGTCTCGTGCGCACGTGTAGAAGACCAAAGCGACTCCACAATTATTTTCTCTTCTCCTATCCGTTCCAACATTGCGACATTACGTTGCACTTAGTTGCATTCTTAATTATTTTCATGATTATGATGACCCTCTGCTCTATAACTTAAATCAACTTGTAGAAATGAGTGATAGGTCCTAAGGGGGTATATTAGGCCATTAGGGTAGTCGAATCCCCAAAAAATACATTTTTTTTAAATTTTAAATTATTATACTTAGAGGCTCCGCAAGTCCCATAAGTAAAAAAGTCCTTTCTTTTCTTCTTCATTATGTTAGATAATTTATATTATAAAATAAACAAAATTTTGTCTGAATATTAATTTTACATTTTTATTTAAAAATTGCGTGTGTGAAGAAAATAATAATAACGCGCTTGTTTGTTTTCTAGTCACAAATAAAAGTCATAAAAAAGCGACTTCCCAATTATTTTCTCTTCTCTTCTATTCGTTC
>CAKNYM010053236.1:395211-416201 GCA_932195095.1 Andricus curvator
CAATTATTTTCTCTCCTCTTCTGTTCATTCCAAAATTGCGACATTACATTGATTCAGTTGCATTCTTAATTATTTTCATGATTATGATGAACCTCTGCCATATAACTTATACCAACTTGTAGAAATGAGTGTTAGGTTTTAAGGGGGTACATTAGGCCATTAGGGTGGTCGAATTCCCAAAAAATACGTTTTTTTTTAATTTTTAAAAATGATATTTAGAAGTTCCCCAAGTCCCATGAAGTTTAACACGTATTCATAAGGAAAAAAGTCCTTGCTTTTCTTTTCTATTTATGTTAGATAATAGATGTCATGGAATAAAACAATTCTGTATTATTATTAACTTTTTATATTTCAATTTCAAAATTGCGTGTGTGAAGAAAATCATAATCGCGCGCTTGTTTGCTTTCTAGTCACAAATAAGTCATAAAAAAACGACTTCCCAATTATTTTCTCTTCTCTTCTATTCGTTCGAAATAACTTATATTAACTTTGTAGAAGTCGAATCCCCGAAAAATACGTTTTCAAAAAATTTTATAAATGATATTTAGAGGTTCCGCAAGTCCCATAAGTGAAAAAGTCCTTTCTTTTCTTCTTCATTAAGTCAGATAATAGATAACATGGAATTAAATAATTTTGTATTATTATTAACTTTTTATATTTCAATTTAAAAATTGCGTGTGTGAAGAAAATAATAATAGCGCGCTTGTTTGTTTTCTAGTCCCAAATAAAATTCATAAAAAAGCGACTCCACAATTATTTTCCCTTCTCTTCTATTGGTACCAAATAACTTATATTAACTTGTAGAAATGAGTTCTAGCTCTTAAGGGGGTACACTAGACCATTAGGGTGGTGGAATCCCCAAAAAATACGTTTTTTTTCAAATTTTTAAAATGATATTTAGAGGTTCCGCAAGTCCGATGAAGTTTAACACGTATCTTACATAAGGGAAAGAGCCCTTGCTTTTCTTTTCTATTATGTTAGATAATAGATAACATGGAATTAAATAATTTTGTATTATTATTAATTTTTTATATTTCAATTTCAAAATTGCGTGTGTGAAGAAAATCATAATCGCGCGCTTGTTTGCTTTCTAGTCGCAAATAAAAGTCATAAAAAAGCGACTTCCCAATTATTTTCTCTTCTCTTTTATTCGTTCGAAATAACTTATATTACCTTTTAGAAGTCGAATCCCCAAAAAATACGTTTTTAAAAAATTTCCTAAATGATATTTAGAGGTTCCGCAAGTCCCATAAGTAAAAACGTCTTTTCTTTTCTTCTTTAATATGTTAGATAATGTATACTATAAAATGAAAGAAAGTTTGTATTATTATTAATTTTATATTTTTATTTAAAAATTGCGTGTGTGAAGAAAATAATAATCACGCGCTTGTTTGTTTTCTAGTCGCAAATAAAATTCATAAAAAAAGCGACTCCACAATTATTTTCTCTTCTCTTCTGTTCAATCCAAAATTGCGACATTACATTGATTCAGTTGCATTCCTAATTATTTTCATGATTATGATGAACCTCTGCCCTATAACTTATATCAACTTGTAGAAATGAGTGCTAGCTCTTAAGGGGATACATTAGGCCATTAGGGTGGTCGAATCCCCCCCCCCCCCAAAAAAAAGTTTTTTTTTTAATTTTTTCAAAATTATATTTGGAGGTTCCACATGTCCCATGAAGTTTCACACGTATTTCCCGTAAGAAAAAAAAGACGTCTTTGTCAAATTTATTCAAAATCGAAAATATTAGCTGAATCGAGTTGAAACTCAACATTTCTGTTTACATAAATAACTATTTTCTAAATGTCACGCCCATAAGTCTGTTTTATAGGGCCCTAAAAAATACTCCATAAGTGAAAAATTGGGCTTTGCGAGTTATTGGCGCTAATTATGATTTTTTGCAGTTTTTTAAATACAAATTGCTTCTGATACATAAAATACTACTTTCTACTGATAATTAGATGTTTGCATGAATTATTTAAACAATTTGTTATTTTATACAATAAAATTTATTTTTTATTATTTAAATATAATATTATTTAAAATGATAATGAATTGTTTAAAGAATTGTGTTTGTTAACTTATTATTGTTAACTTATTATATTATTATTATTACCTCACTCTAAGTGAAAAGATGACAAAAAGTAATAAATAAACCGCAACTTTCTAGCATTATTCAAGAAGAATATTATTAAAAATAATAGTAAATTTTTTAATCGATTATTTTTCCTAACTTGAATTAATTATTACTTCACTTTAATTGAACAGTCCACGAAAACTGGAAAATTTTAGAAAAAAGCTGCAACTTTCTAGCAATATTTTAAGAGAATATTATTATAAATAATATTAAATTTGTAAAAACATTATTTTTGTTGAATTTAATTAAGAATTGCCTCGCTCTAACTAAAAAGTTGAAAATAAATTTAAAAATTCGGAAAAAACACAACTTTTAGCATTATTCTGAGAGAATATTTCTGTATATGATGATAAATGGTTTATTAAATCATTTATGTTGAATTCAATTTACTAGCGCCTCACTCTGAATGAAAATATGACAAAAAGTAATAAAAAAACCGCAACTTTCTAGCATTATTCAAGAAGAATATTATTAAAAATAATAGTAAATTTTTTAATCGAATATTTTTCCTAACTTGAATTAATTATTACTTCACTGTAATTGAACAGTGCACCAAAAGTGGAAAATTTTAGAAAAAACTGCAACTTTATAGCAATATTTTAAGAGAATATTATTATAAATAATATTAAATTTGTAAAAACATTATTTTTGTTAAATTTAATTAAGAATTGCCTCGCTCTAACTGAAAAGTTGAAAATAAATTTAAAAATTCGGAAAAACACAACTTTTAGCATTATTCTAAGAGAATATTACTATATATGATAATACATGGTTTAAATAATTATTTATGTTAAATTCAATTTACTAGCGCCTCGCTCTATCTGGAAAGTTGAAAACAAGTAGAAAAATTCGAAAAAACCGCGACTTTCTGACTGTATTCTAAGGGAAAATTGCTATAAACAATAATAAATTGCTTTAAAAATTTATTTAAATCGTTAATTATTAATAGAAAGTAATGCTTTATGCACTAAAAATAATTTGTATAAAAGAAAACACACAAAAATCCTAATTGGCGCCAAAAACCCGCAAAACTCAATTTTTCACTTATGGGGTTTTTTTGGGACCCTATAAAACAGACTTATGGGGGTGATATTTAGAAAGTTATTTACGATTCGTATTCTATAGCTAATTGTAAAAAGAAGTGTTGAGTTTCAAATCGATTCACTTAATATTGACAATTCTGAATAAAATTTACAAAAACATTTTTTTTTTATCATGGGAAATATGTGTTAAACTTCATGGGGCTTGCGGAAGCTCTGAATATTATTTTTAAAAAACGCATTTATTTTTTTGTGGATTCTAACAAATTTAGGGGCGATAAGCATTATAATTTTATTATTTATTTATTTAGGGGTCCTACAAAAATAACGTTAGACGATTTGGGGTGGGGAGATCTTACTGTTTCTTATTTCAACCAAGTAGTTTAATTTTCAACGAAAAAATATGATTGCTCGACAAAAACGTCTAAATTTTATTTCATCAATGTTTAGTTAATAATTATTTCGTTTCTAAATTTTTTTAACTAAATAGTTGATTTTTAAACTAGAAAAAATATATGTTTAACCAAAAATGGATTATTTTAATTTTCATTGAAGAGAATTAATTTTCAATAAAAAAACAATTTTCTACAAAACAGTTGAATTTTCGACAAAAAAGATTATTTTTAATCAATCAGCGGCATTTTCAATTAAATAGTCAAATTTTCCGTTTGGGAAATCAATTTTATTCCAAAAAATACGAATTTTCAACTAAAATTATGAATCTTCAACCAAAAAACGGAACTTTTAAGAAAGTAGGTCAACTCTCATCCAAGGAGTTGAATTTTCAACCTAAAATATGAATTTCGAACAAAAATGTATAGTTGATATTTCAACAGAAAAATATTTCAATTCAAAATTAAAAACAGTTGGATTTAGCTAACAAAACAAATTTTTAACAAAATATGTATTTAAATCGTCAACTAAAACAGATTAATTTTCTACTAAACAGTTGAATTTTTTACCAAACAGATTTATTTTCTTCTAAAAAAAGGAAAATTTGCAACAAAATACATAATTTTTTAAACAAATATTTCAATTTTCTATAACACAGTTGAATTTTCTACCAACTTATTGAATGTTCAAGCCAAAAAGACGAATATTCAGCAAACTATTTTCAATCTAACAGTTGATGTTTTAACTATATAATTAAATTTTCAGTTAAAAAATTAATTTAAAATAAAAAAAAATAGTTTTCAACAAAGAAGCTTAATTTTTAATAAAAGAGATCAATCAACCAAAAAAAGTCGAATTTTTAACAAAGTATGTGAATTTTCAAACAAGAGTATTAATTTTCAACTAAAAAAGTCGAATTTTAAACTAAATACATAAATTTTCAATCAGAAAATTGAATTTTCAACATAAAAAGATAAACTTTCAACAAAAAATGGAATATATTAAATTTTCATTTACAAAGATTGATTTTTAACCAAGAAAAAAAAACGAATGATCAAAAAACTAGTTAAATTTTCAATCAAAGAAATGAGTTTTTAACTAAAATGATGAGTTCTCAACAAAAAAAAAATGAATTTTTAAAAATGTTAACAAAAAACTTGATTTTCACCCGAAACATATTATTTTTTGACCGAAAAGTTGCAGTCTTATCTAAAAAAGATGCAATTCCTACAAAAAGGATGAATTTTCAAACCAAAAAAGATAAAAATTGCGAACATAATTTTGAATTTTCAAGTCAAAAAGACAAGTTTTCAACAAAACAATTGAATTTTCAACCAAAAAGAATGATAGTGAAGCCTGTGATAATTAGATCGAAATTTTGATAACATTAAAGAATAATAGTTTAAATAAACATTAAAGTTCTTTTTTAATACCTTAAAAATATTAGGCCGGAAAACTGGAAATTTTGCTTTGAAAATAAAGTTTCTGACTACGCGAAAATTTTTTTTTATATGTACACAACTTTTTTCAGACCATTTTTACCAACTGAAGAGTGACCATTAAGTTGAATTTTGCAACCTAAAAAGATGATTTTTCTACTAAAATGTAATATTTGATATTTCAAGCGAAAAGGTTTTAAATTTTAAATCAGAAAGAGTTGCATTTTTAACCGAAAGAAATTTATTTTCTACCAAAAAAGACGAATTTTCAACAAATTACCTACATTTTTAACCAAATATTTGAATTTTCAACCAAGAGGAATAATTTTCTACCAAAAAAGTAAAATTTTCAACAAAAGACATGAATTTTCAATGAAGTAACTGAATTTTCAACTAAAAAATATGAATTTTCGATAAAAAAATGGAATAGTAAAATTTTTAATTAAAAAGATTAATTTGTAACCAAGAAAAAAATTATCAACAAATTAATTAAATTTTCAACCAAAGAAATAAATTTGCAACTAAAATGATGAATCGTCAATAAAAAAATAAATTTTTAATAAAGTAGTTTAACTTTCTACCTAATAGTTTAGTTTGGACCAAACTGTAGCATTTTTGAGCCAAAATATGAATTTTCTACAGAACTTTTTTGGAACCCAAAAATGTGAATTTTCAACAAAAAAGTTGAGTTTTTCCCGAAATATATTATTTTCTAACCGCAGTTGCAGTTTTAACCAGAAAATATTAAATTTCTACAAAAATAGATGAAATTTTAGACGAATTTTTAATACTTTTTAATAATACATTTAATTTTATTTAAATTTAAATTTAAATTGAATAATACGTTTTTAATACTTTTAAAATATTAGGCTGGAAATCTAAAATTTTTCTTTTAAGATAAAGTGTCGGACTACGCAACAAATTTTTTTTTCAAGGTTTTCAAGTTTTCAAGTTTTTCAAGTTTTCAAGTTTTCAAGTTTTTCAAGTTTCAAGGGGGAAACGAGTAAATAAAAAATACAAAAAATGCTATAAGTGAGCGAATTTTTATTTACTGTTTAGCTTTTATTATTGGTATTTATTGGTCATAAAGTGAATAAATATGTCTTTAAATTATTCATAATTCCGTTTTTAGGTCCCTGTCAATCCACTCATGAAAATGCATTACAATTTTTTTTTTGTCACAAGATCAACGACCCCCCCATTTTTTTTCTTCAAATCAGTACACATGAAATGTATTTTTTCAACACTTTTCAAGTCTTTATGTATGAAAAATAATAATGAACTATTGATTATATTTATTTTTAAAACAATTTACCATAAAAAATGGGGATTGTACTGAAATATATTTTGAAAATTGTATTAGTTCGTAAATATGAATGTTTCTAACTTTTAATATTTATTTACGTTTCTTATAATTATTTTTAAAAAATTATGGCTCGGATCAATTGTGTTCTTTATTTTGTCGCAAAGGAAAACATTATTATTTAATAATAACTTTGGCGATAAATGTCCTTATAAATCTACCTTACTTAAAAAAAGATCCTCAATTCATAAAATCTTGCATGTAATGTTTTTTGTCAATTGTCATTCTTCAAAGCTGCCAACCCAGAATGAAAAAAATGAAGAAAAGGGTGAAAGGGTTCCTCTCACTGAAGCGAAAGCAACAAAGAGAATATTATACACGAGATATAAGTTGCAGAGATTTTAACGAGTGTATGCTTCGAAGTTCCATATTGAATAATACCGTTCATTGTAAAAATTCGTTATTTTCAAATCTATGTTGTATATTTGTATCACAAAATTATTCTACTAAAATACTTTTAGTATTTTGAGTGCAAACATTTTTTCAAAAAAAAAATTGCAATCTATATTCTGTATGGATTTTTTTATGACATTGCGTAAATATATAGGACAAAATAGTTCTTCTAAATTGAAATCCTAGAACTGACACATATTTAGAAGTGTTTAGTTCCTAGAGAAATTTTTTTAAACCGTAAAATTTATAGGACAAGGCTAGTTTCAGTAATTTGAATAAAAATCCATATTTTGTATGGATTTTTCCAACAACGAGGTTACTAGTTTATAATGTAGAAAGCCTTTGCTTTTCTTTTAAAAAAGATTGATGTCATAGATTTTAAAGAAAACCTATTTTTGAAATTTTAGTCACATAAGGAAACTTTGAAAATAAATAAAATATATTAGTAATTTTTAAATTAAAATATAAAACTAATATTTATTTTATGACGAAATTTTTGTATTTCATTGTATTTATTATCTAAAATATTAACGAAGAAAAGCAAGAACAATATTTTTGATAACTGATGGAAATTTATATTCGAAATGATGAATCTTCAATAAAAAAAGATTCAAATTTAAAATAAAAAACAGTTAAATTCGACAAAAAAAGTCGCATTTTCGATAAAATAGTTGAATCCTCAACCAAAACAGATTACTTTCCTACCAACAAAGACGAATTTTCAACTCATAAAGATAAATTTTCAACCGAAAATGGGATAATTAAATTTTCATTTTGAAAAATTAACAATTCAACTAAAAAATACGAATTCTCAACGAAATAGTTAAATTTTTAACTCAACAGATGCATTTTTATCTAAAATGATGAATCTTGAGCCATAAGATCAATTTTTTAACAAGGTAGTTCAAATTTGAGCCATGTAGGCAAAGTAGTTAAATTTTTAACCAAAAATAATTGAGTTTTAATCAAAATTGTCCTAGTTGACATTAAAACCAACAAAAAAATTTTAATTTAAAATCAAAAACAGTTGAACTCAACCAAAAAAGAAGAAAATTCAAAAAAATAGTTCAATCCTCAACTAAAACAGATTAATTTTCAACCAAACAGTTGCATCTTTAACCAAAAAGTTGAGCTTTCCACAAAACAGTTGAATTTGCAACCAATTAGTTAAATTTTCAACCAAGAAGATGATTTTTCAACACAGAAGATTAATTTTCTACAAAAAAGATGAATTTTTTACAAAATACATCAATTTTTAACGAAATAGTTGAATTTTCAGATAAGAAGATTAATTTTCTACTAGAAAATATGAACTTCAAACAAAATACATGTATTGTCAACTAAACAGTATGAACAATAGATGTGATGTTAATTTAGATTGTATTTAATTAATTTTTAGTTTATATTTTTTTCGTTTCTATAATTTTTTAATTGAATAATTGAATTTTTAAACCAAAAAGATCAGTTTTTACCAAAAATGGAGTAGTTACATTTTTATTTAAGAGAATTAATTATCAATAAAAAAAACGAATTTTCTACAAAACAGTTGATTTTTCAACCCGAGAATATGAATTTTCAACAAAAAAGTTAATTGTCAACCAGTCAGTTGCATTTTCAACAAAATAGTTAAATCGCCCTTTAAAAAAATTAATTTTCAACCTTAAACGATCAATTTTCAAATAAAAAGTAGTTTATATTTTAACAACAAAATATTTTAATTCAAAATAAAAAAAATTTGAAATTTCAATCAATAAGACTAGTTTTTTACTGACAAAAACGAATTGTCAACAAAATACAAACATTTTTTTTATAATAATTACATTTTTAACCAATTAAATTAATTTTCTACTAAACCCAAATTGGAATAGATAAATTTTCATTTAAAGAAATTAATTTTGAATTAAAAGAAAACCGAATTTTATCAAAAACACTTGAATTTTCTGCCAAAAATGAAGAATTTTTAACAAAATCCATGCATTTTCAACCAAATAGCTGAAATTTCAAAAAATTGCATAAATCTTATAACAAATAGTTGAACTTTTAAGCTAAAAAGATCAATTTCTAACCCAAAATGGAATAGTTAAATTTTCATGAAAAAAATCAATTTTTAGTTTAAAAAAAAACGAATTTTCTACAAAACAGTTGAATTTTCTACAAATAGTTGAATTTTCTACCAACTTGTTGAATTTTTAAGTCGAAAAGACTAATTTTTAACAAACTGATAATTTTCAATGAAACAGTTGATTTTTAAACCATATAGTTGAATTTTCAATTAAAAATATTAATTTAAAACCAATTCACTAATTTTCAACAAAGTAGTTTAACTTTGAGCCTAGTGTGCCAATTAGTTACATTTTTAACCAAAAAATATTAATTTTCAATCCAAATTGTTATAGTTTATGTTTCAAACAAAAAATATTTAAATATAAAATCAAAAACAGTTCAATTAAAAAAAAAGAAATTTTAACACAATAGTTGAATCATCAACTAAGACAGATTAATTTTTAAACAGTTGTATTTTTAACCAAAAAAGATTACAGTTTTACCAAAAGAGATGAATTTTCAAAATAAAAAGACAAGAATTTGTGATAATTCATGAAATTTTATATCATAAAACTTCAGAATTATTATATAATATTTTTTTGCAATACGTAGATAATCAAACCGTTGCATTTTTGTTCTAAAATAACAATTTGCGAAGAAAAGCGCTAACATAATCCTATAGTTTTTCAAAATTTTGTTATAATCATTTTTGAATTTGAATGATTTTCCTTCAAAATAATCTATTTCTGGCAAAAAACGCTAAAATATCCTATTATTTTTCAAATATTGTGAATATTCTTTGAAATCTAACGATTTTTATTAAAAATAACAATTTAAGAGGAAAAAAACTAACATAAAAAAAAAATGGTTTTAAGATTGCAAACCTTCTTTAAAACCTAATTTTTTTTGTTTAAAATAATCGATTTCCCCTGAAAAATGTTAACATAACCTAAAATTGTTCAAAAATGGTAAAACTGCTTTGAAATCTATAACGATATTTCCAGTGATCCAGTGATCTATAGTGAGCCAGCGAACCAGTGAAAAATGTTCAATCTTCTTTAAAATAAAAAGATTTTTTACTAAAAATTCTAACTTCCGGTATACGTGAACACCATAATAACCTAAAATCGTTAAAATCTTGTAAATCTTCAAAATCTCATTTTTTACAGGTTTTGTTTAATATGACTAATTTCCTGTAAAAAAGTAAATATATAACGTTAAAAAAACGAAAATCTTTCTCAAACTATAATGATTTTTGTTTGAAAATACCAATTTTTAGTGTAAAATGTTAACGTAACCTAAAATTGTCCAAACATTATGAACCTTTATAATCTAATGATTTTGTTTTTCTTGGAAAAATTTTTAATCTTTGAAATCTAATAATTGTTATCAAAAATACCCATTTTCGGTGTGAACTACTAACATAACCTAAATTGTTGAAATTTTTTAAAAATTCTAATTTTTAGCTAAAATCGCTAACATAATAAATGTATAATATTTTCTGTCACACTTTTTCGAATTCACTTGAATTTTTCTAAATTCACTCAATTTGTCAATTATACTCAATTCATTGCATTTTTTTTGTATTTTCTTTACTCCACCCTGAAGACTTTTGAACTCAATTTGAATTCTTAAGCATTTTATCAAATTCTTTTGAATGCTCATGAAGTTTTCAAAATGTAATTAATTGAAAGAATTACAATTTTTTATTCGCCCTGAATTCTTATTGATTTATTCTAAATTCTTCGAAATTTTTTTGAATTTTTTTCACTTATTCTGAATTTGATTGAATTCACTTGATTTCTTCTCAATTTACTCGATTCTTCTCCATTCATTGCTTTTTTTTTCTGAATCCAATCTGAAGTCTTTTAAGCTCACCTTGAATTCTGAGGCATTCCTTCAAATTTCTTTGAATTCCATTGAATTTTTCTCAATTCATTCCAAATTTAATGAACTTAATTAGTTTTTTAAATACATTTGAATTGTTTTCAATTCACTTGAATTTTTATAAATTCCACTGAATTCTTCTCACTTCCTCTACATTTTTTTTAAATTCACTTAAATTTTATTTAATTCGTTGGTTAAAATTTTTTTTCCAACTCACTTAAATTCTGTTGAATTTGCCGTAAATTCTTTTCACTCCTATTTCACTCAATTCGATGTTTTTTTTTTATTTCACCCTGAATTATTATTGAATTACCCTGCATTCCTAAAAAAATTTGCTGATGTTTTTAAAATATCAATTCAAACAAAAAGGCTCACTGCAACTACATACTTCATGGAAAAGTTACATTCAATATGATCTATATGGAAAGCAAAGTAAAAATTTTCAAAAATTTATCCACTTTTTTGCATTACTACAAGAGAATATTATCATAAACATTAATAAATTGTTTAAAGAATTATTTTGGTTAAATTTCATTAAATAATTACCCCACATTCAGTGAAAAGTGGATAAAAAGTTGAAAATATCAGCAAAACTTGCAACATTCTAGCATTATTCAAAGACAATGTTATTAAAAATAATAATAAATTACTTAAGCAATTATGTTTGTTAACTTTAGTTGATTCTTGCCTGGCTTTAAGTGAAAAGTTGAAAGCAAGTTGAAAAATGACGACTTTCTAGCTCTATTTCAAGAGAAAGTTGCTCTAAGCCACAATATATTGTTTAAACAATTTACTTAAACATACATTTATCAGTATAAAGTAATATTTCATGTATTAAAAACAATTTTTAATAAAAAAACGCAATAAAATAATAATTAGCGCAAAAAAATCGCAAAACCCAATTTTTCACTCCTGGGGTTTTTTTGGGACCCTATAAAACAGACTTATGGGGGTGAAATTCAAAAAGTATACGAAAACGTCTTTTTTCTCATGGGAAATACGTGATAAACTTCATGGGGTTTATTTTTTTAACGCATTACATTTTCGGTTCAAACAATCAATTTTCAAAAAAAAAAAAAAATGAATTCTCAACAAAATAATAAAATATTAAACTAAAAAAGATGAATTTCCAACCATAAATGGAATTTTTATATCTTCAGTTAAAAAAATTCATTTTCAACGAAGAAGAAACGAATTTTCAGCCAGTGAAATTATTTTTTAATCACAATGATGAATTTTCAACCACAATATGAAATTTTGTGGAAATAGTGGATTTTTCAATCCAAAAGACGCATTTTCTATAAAAAAAAACGAATTTTCGAATAAACAGTTTTTTGTTCAATGAAAGAAATGAATTCTTAAGAAAAAATAGAATAGTTAAATTTTCTACTAAACAGATAATTTTTTAACGAAAAAGATTATATTTCTATCAAAAAAGGTCAATTTTCCACAAAATATTCAATAGTTAAAGTGAAGTTTCAACTAAAATTATGAATCTCCAACTAAAAAAAAAAATAATTTTCAACCAAATACATGCATTTCAAACTAAAAAGATAAATTTTCTACCAAAAATGAAGTAGGATAATTTACAGTCAGTAAAATAAATTTCCAAACAAAAAACAAACGAACTTTCAACCAAAGAAATTATTTTTTAACCAAAAAGATGAAATTTCAACTAATGAGAGAATACTCTTTTACAAAAAAAAGACGGATTTTCAACAAGTACTTACATTTTTAACTAAAAATAGAATAGTTTAATTTTCAGTAAAAATATTAATTTTCAATAAAATTAAAGTAAATTTTCAACGAAATAGTATAATTTTCAACCAAGAAGATTAAATTTCTATCAGAAAAGATAAATGTTCAACAAAAAATGAAACAGTTAAATTTCCAGTTTAAAGAATCAATTCTAAATAAGAAAAATCTCATTTTCAACCAAAAAGGTCAATTTTCAACCGATAAGATGAACTTTTAACGAAGTACATGAATTTTCAACCATATATTTGAATTTTAAAAGGAATTTCCAACCAAAATGACGAATTAGTCACCAAGAAGATTAAATAATCTCCTACAAAATTCGAGTTTTCAATAAAATACAGGAATTTTAAACCAGATATTTGAATTTTCAACTTCAGAAGATAAATTTTGAACCAAACATGTACGAGTTAAATTTTCAGTTAAAACAATTCATTCTCATCTAGAGAACATTATAGTCAACAAAAGAATTAAATTTTGAACAAAAGAAGGAGGTTTTAACTAAAATGATGTAACATCATCCAAATAGATGAATTTTTAACAAAGTAGTTCCACTTCCAACTAAGTAGTTGAATTTTCTACCAAAAAAGATGAATTTTCAACGAAAAACGTGATATATTTCAAACACAAAAAGGATTTTAATTTTATACCAAAAATAGTTGAATTCAATAAAAAAGATGAATTTTCAACAAAATAATTTAAATCCTCAACAGAAACAGATTAATTTTCAACTTTCTGGAATTACCTGACCTGTAGCAACTCTGTAATTTAAAAAAAGTCTATATTCATTTCACTCTAGAATGTTTTTGCTTCCTCACAGAGGAAGCTTTGTAATGGTAACATTTTCCAAAATTTTTAAATTCATTTAATTGAACCTTCCTCAATTTGAAAATGTCTAATACAATGTTCTATGCAATTATCCCGACGTGTGTGTGTGTGTGTGTGGATGTCACACTTTTTTGTGAACACAATAACTTGAAAACGATTGCAGATAAATTGATGAAATTTGAAGGGCTTATTTTTCCCACTAATATCTTGAAACTGACCAAAGGATTTCTAAACATATTTGTTGCATTTTTTTTAGCACTTAATAATATTTAAAAAATCGGTGTTTTATAGTAAAACTTTTTTCATTCACATAATTATAAGTTGATGCAACAATATAAAAGATTCCTTGGTTCGAGACAAGTCGATTGACCTAATATATCAATACATTTGATTAAAAAGTAGGGAAGTTATGGTAATTTATATACTTTGAAAATCGGTTTTTTATAGTAAAACTTTTTTCATTAACATAATTCAAAGTTGATGCAAGAACAGAAAAGATGGGTTGATTCGAGACGAATCGATTGACCTATAATATTAATACATTTTATTGAAGAGTAAGGAAGCTATGGTAATGCATAATATTTGAAAATACGGTTTTTTATAGTAAAACATTTTTCTTCAATATAATTCAAAGTTGATGCAAGAGTATAAAAGATTCCTTGATTCGAGACGAATCGTTTGACCAAAAATATTAATACATTTTATTGAAGAATAGGGAAGTTATGGTAATTTATATATTTTTAAAATCGGTTTTTTATAGTAAAGCTCTTTTCATTAACATAATTCAAAGTTGATGCAAGAACAGAAAAGATGTGTTGATTCGAGACGAACCGATTGACCTATAATATCAATACATTTTATTGAAGAGTAAGGAAGCTATGATAATGCATAATATTTGAAAATACGGTTTTTTATAGTAAAACATTCTTCTTCAATATAATTCAAAGTTGATGCAGCAATATAAAAGATATCTTTGTTCGAGACGAATTGATTGACCTACAATATTGATACATTTTATTGAAGAGTAAGGAAGCTATGGTAATGCATAATATTCGAAGATACGGATTTTTATAGTGAAACTTTTTTCTTTGACATAATTGAAACTTGATGAAAAAATATAAAAGTTGCCTTGGTTCGAGACGAATCGATTGACCTATAATATTAATACATTTTATTGAAGAGTAAGGATGCTATGGTAATGCATAATATTTGAAAAATCGGGTTTTTATAGTAAAACTTTTTCCATTAGCATAATTCAAAGTTGATGCAAGAATATAAAAGATTCCCTGGTTCGGGACGAATCGATTGACCTATAATATTAATAACTAAAAATTTTCTCATTCTCATAATTTAGAGTTGATGCGAGCATAGAAAAGTTGTGTTGATTCAAGACGAATCGATTGCCCCATAGCATTGATATATTTTTTTGAAGAGTAAGGAAGCTATGGTAATGCATAATATTTGAAAATACGGTTTTTTATAGTAAAACTTTTTTCTTCAATATAATTCAAAGTTGATGCAAGAATATAAAAGATTCCTTGGTTCTAGAAAAATCGATTGACCTACAATATTAATACATTTTATCAAAGAGCAGGAAAGTTATTGTAATTTATATATTTTGAACATCGGTTTTTTATAGTAAAACTTTTTTCTTCAGCATAATTCAAAGTTGATGCAGGAATATAAAAGATACCTTTGTTCGAGATGAATCGATTTACCCATAGTATTGATATATTTTTTTTGAAGAGTAAGGAAGCTATTGTAATGCATAATATTTGAAAATACGGTTTTTTATAGTAAAACTTTTTTCTTCAATATAATTCAAAGTTGATGCAATAACAGTTTTCTTCGTTCGAGACGAATTGATTGACCTACAATATTAATCCATTTTAATAAAGAGTGGGAAAGTTATGGTAATTTATATATTTTTCAAAACGATTTTTTATAGTAAAACTTTTTTCATTAACATATTTCAAAGTTGATGCAAAAACAGAAAATATGTGTTGATTCAAGACGAATCGATTGACCTATATCTATAACATTAATACATTTTATTGAAGAGTAAGGATGCTATGGTAATGCATAATATTTAAAAAATCGGCTTTTTATAGTAAAACTTTTTCCATTAGCATAATTCAAAGTTGATGCAAGAATATAAAAGATTCCTTGGTTCGAGACGAATCGATTGACCTACAATATTAATACATTTTATCAAAGAGTAGGGAAGTTATGGTAACTTATATAGTTTTAAAATCGATTTTTATACTAAAAATTTTCTCATTCTCATAATTTAAAGTTGATGCGAGAATAGAAAAGTTGTGTTGATTCCAGACGAATCGATTGACCCATAGCATTGATATATTTTTTTGAAGAGTAAGGAAGCTATGGTAATGCATAATATTTGAAAACACGATTTTTTATGGTAAAACTTTTTTCACTAACATAATTCAAAATTGATGCAAGAACGGAAATGATTCCTTGATTCGAGGCAAATCGATTGATCTATAATAATTATACACTTTGTTGAAGATTAAGGTAGTTATGCTTATTTATATTATTTGAGTCATCTGTGTCTAACAGAAAAACTTTTTTCATGGACATAATTCAAAGTTGACGCATGAATAGAAAAGATTTTTTGATCGTAAATTTTCAAATAGAATAATTCTGATATAATATATATATATAAATATAAATATATGTATTAATTATGATATATACTTGTTTAAATAATAAATTCTCTTAAATACTCTGTAATGAGCATATTCTCGAGAGCAGTTGCTCAACATAAATTCTTGAGCGTTTAAGAACTCTATTCGTTAACTGATCAATCCAGATAATAAATATGTACTCAATTTTCACACAAAGCCATACATTTTAATATCTCCTTCGTAAAATTTATACTACAACTAAAAAGTGAATGAGCTCGTGTCTCATGAAGTAGACCTCTTTACATAAAGGGCTTTTGCATTTGCGGTTTCCCATCCGGCTCGTCCGACATGAATTCACAGGAAATAGTCCTGAAGTGTCCTAGAGGATATAGGGCTATTAAATTTCGGATGTAGGGAAAAAGTGAGGGTGTAAGGAGATGAGGGAGAAAGTGAAAGACAAAAAAAGATGAGGACAACATTGTAAGTGTGCGCGCGGAAATAAAAGCGAAGTGCATCGCGCGAAGAACCGGAAATCCCAGGACATTCAACTCCGACACCCAGTATATATTTAGATTTAAAGGGACCCTGTCTCATCAGATTTTATAGATAGTACCGGGTACCCTTTCCCAAAGGGAGAAATTTCTTTTCACTAACTCGTTCTTTTCACCAACCTGGTGACAAAAAAGTGTGTCGAATTTTTTTCGAATTTGAACCGTGTAATTTGAGTCCAAACATGTTTAGAGACTTAAAGGATATCTTGGATTTTAATGTTTCAAAATATGAAGAATATTTAATGGATATCCATTTAATAAATAAATAATTAAATTTATTTTCACTAACTCGTTCTTTTCACTAACCTAATAACAAAAAAGTTTGTCGAATTTGAAAAACGTAATTTGAATTGCGTAATTTGAATCCAAACATTTATAGGAAACGACAGGATATCTTGGATTTTAAGGTTCTAAAATATCAAAAATATTTAATGTATATCCGCATTGTAATTAAATACATTTCTTTTAATTAACTTTTTCGTTTTAGTAACTTTGATACAAAAAAGTTTTTTGAATTTTTCTCAAATTTTAATCGCTTTATTTTAACCCAAACATGTTTAGAGAAATAAAGGATATCTTGGATTTTAATGTTTGAAAATATGAAGAATATCCTATGGATATTGGATATTCATATAATAAATGAATAATTCTTTTTATGAACTCGTTCTTTTCAATAACTCGGTGATAAAAAAGTTTGTCGAATTTTTCTCGAATTTGAACTGCGTAATTAGAATACAAACATGTTTAGAGAACCAAAGGATATCTTGGATTTTTTTCTTTGAAACTATAAAAAATTTCCAATGGATATCCATATAATAAATTAAAAAATATCTTTTCACAAACTCGTTCTTTCCACTAACCTAGTGACAACAAATTTTCTCGAATTTTTTTTGAATTTGAACCGCGTAATTTGAATCCAAACATTTATAGATAATTAAAAGATATCTTGGGTATAAAAATTTCCAAATATAAAGAATATCCAGTGGATATCAATTTAATAAATAAATAAATAAAGACATTTTTTAACCAACTCTTTCTTTTCAGTAACCTGGTGACAAAGAAGTTTGTCGAAATTTTTTCGAATTTGATCCGCGTAATTTGAATCCAAGCATTAATAGAAAACTAAAAGATACCTTTCTACTGGGACAGATGAATTTTTTAATCAAAAAGACAAATTTTCAAAAAATATAATTTCAATTTTCATCCAAAAAATATTTAAGTTTGACTTTTCAGCATCAAAATTTGAGTTTTAAACAAGAAGTGAATTTTCTACGAAGACACTTGAATTGTCAACACAAAAAGACAAATTTTCAACAAAACAGTTGAATTTTCAACCAAAAAGGATAACTTTTAAACAAAATTGTCGGACATTCAGCCAGATAGTTGCATTTTTATCCAAGAAAGACGAAATTTATACTAAAACTAAAACAGATGAATTTTTAAATGAAGAAAACAAATTTTCAAAAAACAATAGTTGAATTTTCAACCAATAAGGCTTTTTAACAAAACTGCTATACTTTTTTTTTGTTATACTTTTTAACAAAATTGTTGAATTATCAACCAAACAGTTGCATTCTTATCCGAAAAAGATGCAATTTTGACTAAATTAGATGAATTTTTGATTCAAAAGACAAATTTTCAAAAAAATAATTGAGTTTTCACCCAAAAAAGATTTCAGTTTACTTTTTAATACCAAAATATGAATTTTGATCAAAAAGTAAACTTTTTACGAAAATATTTGAATTTTCAACACAAAAAGACGAATAAAAAAACCGTTGAATTTTCAAACAAATAATAAAATTTATAAATAAAAAAGATAACATTCAGGAGAAAGCAGCTGGAAAAAAAAAGAAATGTAAATAATACAAGGCAAACAAATTACTAACAAGAATATTATATCAGGCTTAATCGCAAGAATTCATTTTAAAAATTCTCTAATTTTTCCCTGGACAGGATTTTAAACTTACAATATTTTTAACCTATTCAGAATATTTTATAAACGGAATAAAATAATTTCAAATTGCGATTTTTCTAAAATTACGTACACAAATTACCCCCCCCCCCCCCTTCAGAAGAAATGAATTTTCAAGCCAAAAGGACCAATTTTCATCAAAAAAGTTACTTTTCAAACAAATTTAGACTTTTGAGCAAAATAGTTAAATTTTTAACAAAATACATGAATTTTCAATCAAATGGTTGAAATTTCCTACCGAAAATATTAATTTTAAACAAAAAAGTTAATTTTCAACCAAATAGCTGAATGTTTGATTATTAATTGGAAAAAGTTCCAGGCTGCTTCTAGTCGCCCCGAAAAATTGGGGGAAATGGACCTATGGAAAATATTGGACTAGTCATTCCGATTTTCGGGATGACGAGACATTTCGCAAAAAAAAAAACGAATTTGAAACAAAATAGTTTAATTTTGTACCAAAAAGATGAATTTTCAACTAAAATTATGAATCTTTAAACAAACCACTGAATTTTTAACAAAAGAGGTCAACTTTCAACCAAATAGTTTAATTTTCAACCAGAAAAGACAAATTTTCAGAAAAATAGCTGAACCTTCATCAAAAATTTTTTTACCAATAGAAATGAATTTCCTAACCAAAATCAACACTTTTCCAAAAAAAGAGTTGAATTTACAACAAAAATTTTCGTTATTTTTCAACCAACTAGTTGAACTTTCTACCAATATAGTTGAATTTACAGATGAATTCAACCAAAAAAAGACGAATTTTCAACAAAATAGTTGAATCTTCAACCAAACCAAGTTAATTTTCTACCAAAATAGTTGCATTTTCTGCCAAAAAAGATTAGATTTTTTACCAAAAGAGATAAATTTTGAAACAAGAAAGCTGAATTTTGAACCAAGAAAGAAAACAAATGTCCACTAAATTGTTAAATTATTTTCAATCCAAAAAGACGAATTGTCTACAGAACAGTTGCATTTTCAAATCGAAGATATCATTTATCAACCAAAAAGTTACGTCTTAACCAAATATTTGAACTTTCTAACAAAATAGTTGAATTTTTAATTTTTAATAATGCTAACGCATCGTGTTCGATATCGAAGTTGAGGTGCCCTAGAGTTTCATCTCCCAATAATTCCTTAAAAGAGTCTCTCAAAGCATTAAGTATCCCGTCTGTATCATATAGCATTTCACCCTTCCTATTTCTCATGCTGCCTAACTCTGTACTTTTACCGCCCTTCATATTGTTCAACGCCCATTTATAAAACAGTTGCTTGCTTCCTTTTAAGTCGTTTTGGATTTTCTTCTCTTCTTCTGTTCTGATTTTATCTTTACTTTCCTTGACTAGTAGTTGAACTCTCCTCTTTTTGTGTCTGTAATCATTTTCAAATCTATTTCTCTCCTCATGGCTAAGGCCTGTGATTTTCAACTATCTTTTATGCGCTTCTTTCATTTCTTGGGCAGCTGGTTGAATTCTATCATTCCACCATGCATTACGAGACATTCTTCCTACAACCGCAGTACCACACACTTCAGTCACACTCTTAACAATGACATCCCGGATTATAATCGATGCGCCCTCTATATCTTTATTGTTTATTAACGCCCAAATTGCCTCTTCTATACGTTCGTTTATCCTGTTTTGAAAATCTATTCGCACTTCCGGTTTCTTCAGATTCTCAATCTTGATTCGGGGTTTTTTGTGCCCTTGCTTTCGTTTTTAAATTTCTTAACAAAATTATTTACTTCGTTTTTTAAGAGGATTTTTTTTTAAACTGGGAATATAAGAGTATTGTATTTGGTGTAATTGTTCGCGTCTGTAAGACGCGTGGATTGACCAGCAGCCTTACCGTATTTAAACCAAAAAAGATTAATTTGAAATCAATCACAGTTGTATTCATCCAAAGAAGACGAATTTTCAAGAATATAGCTGAATCCTCAACCAAAAGAGATTAATTTTCTACCGATAATTGACCCATAAACCTTTCTTAATAGGAGATATATGTATACCATTAAGCCATTTCCCTTTCGGCGAGCCTCAAGAGGTAAGCGTGACACTACCCGATTCGGATAGTGTTTCTAGGTGGATAGTTTCTTGTAGTAAATAACTACAAGTGTGGGCTCAGCACACCCACGACCGCCAACAGCAACGCAGTAGTATCAGACGGTCACCCATCCAAGTACTAACCGCGCCCAACACTGCTTAACTTCAGTGATCTAACGGGAACTGGTGTTTCCAGCGTGGTATGGCCGTTGATAATATACAAAAAACCCGAAGTAACTTCAAAGTAACTAAAATAAAAGTTCCAAATTACTGCAAAAATCGTAACTAAGTTACGTTACAAGTTACTTTTTCAAATAGTAACGAAGTCACCCTAAAAGTTACAAATAACATAACTTTTCAGTAACTTAGTTACTTATAACAAGTTACTACCCAACTCTGCTCCTTACTATTTCTATAGCGTCACCGCGATCGGTCGATTTTCTCACATTCAAAAATAAAATCCTAAAGCCCAGTTAACCGGTCTATTTCTGCAC
>CAKNYM010053236.1:416467-429680 GCA_932195095.1 Andricus curvator
AAAAAAAAAAAAAAAAAAAAAAAAAAAAAGACTTATTGGCTCCTCGTTTAGAGGTAGGCCAGGATTCAGCAGATAGGCACATATTAACTCCTATCAAATACAACGCTGCTGAAGGCTGGTAACCTTCTCAGCATGAATCACCAACCAATTGAGACTCTCGGTTTCCTTTCTCTGTCCTCACCCCCTCCCCCCCCCTCCACACAGTAACAGAAGTATTGGTGGGACTGACGTTACAGATAGACTATCCACCGTACAACGAATAATCACTTAACATGGACATGATTTCGGCTAGCAAAACAAATTTCGCGCATAAAGGTGATAGTTGGGTGTACAATCTAAACATGAATAATACAAACAATAGAGTAGCCTCGGAATGGACTGAAACTTGGATTGACGAAATGCATACACACGGTAAACGTAAAAGTCGAGTTTCAGGCGATGAATGGAGACTGGGTGTCTGGAATGCTAGAGGAGTGAACGACCTTAAAGTAAGAGAACTACGAGAAACTATGCATGCAAGGAAACTAGATATTTTATGTGTACCTGAGACGAAGAAAAAGGGTTGCGAAAGTAGAAACATAGAAAATGGGGTGTTGAAAGGCGGTTTTGAAATATGGTCAGGAGTAGGTAGTGAATCAAATCGTAGTCAAGGGGTCGGTTTAATTATGAATGAAGAAGCAAGACAGCATCTCAAAGATCATGATTTTGTATCTCCCAGATTGTTGTGGGCTAGAATGAAGGTAGGAATCAGAAGGTTATTTATCATAGCGTGCTACGCCCCAGTTGACAGTGAGCCGCGAGAAGTCAAAGACGCTTTCTGGGACACTTTAAATGACACAATAAGTACTTGCGATCAAGGTGAAAGAATAATTCTGCTAGGAGATATGAACGGATGGGTCGGCGTTCAACGTCAGGATACAGATACAGAAAGGGTGCTAGGTAAATTTGGGGATGCAACAAAAAAAAACTATAACGGGGAAAAATTAGTTAGCTTATGCTTAGAAAAGGGCCTATTTATTACAAATACTTGGTTTAGACACAAAATGATCCATATGTACACCTGGCGTAAAGAAAATAGCCACAGTATAATTGACTTTGTTATTGCGGATGAAAGACTAAGAGAACTAGTGAAAGATACAAGAGTCATGAGGGGTTCCGAATGCAATACTGATCATTACCTCTTAGTCTCCAAAATAAATTTAGGGCGGGGATGGAGAGGAAAGAAAACAACAAAAACAAAACAAACGCGAATAAAGATTGAAAATTTACAAAAACCGGAAGTGCGAATAGACTTTCAAAATAGGTTAAACGCAAGTATAGATGAGACAATTTGGAAGGGATTAATAAACAATAAAGATTTAGAGGGCATGTGGACTTTGCTACGGGATGTCATCGTTGAAACTGCGACCGAAGTATGTGGTACGGCGGTTGTTGGAAGAAAATCTGGTGATGCATGGTGGAATGATGAAATTGAGGCAGCCCAAAAAGAAAAGAGAGAAGCGCACGAAAGAACGTTGCACATTACAGGTCTTAGCGATGAGGAGAGAAATAGACTTAAAAATGATTACAGACACAAAAAGAGAAAAGTTAAACGACTAGTCAAAGAGAGTAAAGAGAAAATGAGAACAGAAGAAGAGAGGAAAATACAAAACAGCTTTGAAGGAATGATGAAACTATTATATAAACAGTTGAAGGAAAGTAAAAATACAGAGTTTGCGAGCATGAGAAACGGCAAAGGTGAAATGCTATATGATATAGACGGGATAGTAGATGCTTTAAAAGAATCTTTTAAAGAACTATTAGGAGGTAAAGATATAGGACAACAAAACTGCGACATAGAACATAATGCATTAGAAAACCCAATTGAAAAAGTATGTGTCACTGAGGTCAGAAACATAATAAAGAACTTGAAAAACGGTAAGGCTGCTGGTGTAGATAGTATTAGCGCTGAAATGCTTAAATACGGTGGCGAGTACATACCTCACAGGTTGTGCGAATTGATAAATTTATGTATCGAGACGGGAGAAGTCCCGGACGATTGGAGAAAAGCGATTATCGTACCAATATACAAAAGAAAGGGAGACAAAAACAACTGCAGCAATTACAGAGGTATCAGTCTACTAAGTACCGTAAGTAAAATATACTCAAAAATACTTATTCGTAGGGTAATGGAAATTACAGAAGAAAAGATATGGGAAGTCCAAAGTGGATTTATGCCAGGAAGATCATGTACAGATCAGATATTTAGCCTAAGACAGATCACAGAAAAAAGCTTGAGAGTAGGAAAGAAAGTTTTCTGTGCATTTATTGACCTAGAAAAAGCATTTGACACGGTAAATAGAAGTAAACTTTGGGAAGTTCTTAAAGAGTACGGAGTAAATAGAGGGCTCCTGCAAGCAATAAAAACAATATATACAGGTAGTAAAGCGAGCGTAAGGGTAAACGGGAAACTGAGTGACTGGTTCGATATTATGCAAGGCGTGAAACAAGGATGCGTTATGTCCTCGTGGCTATTTATCATATTCATGGATAAGTGTCTAAGAACTGCACTCTTCGACGAAGAAGGTGTAGATCTCCAAACAGTTAAGGTACGTGGGTTAGCTTTCGCAGATGACAAGATTGTTATGGCAGAATCAGTCGAGGACTTGCAAAGAATGTTGAATAAACTTCATACAAGCATGAAGGACATGGGACTCAAAATTAACGTAAATAAAACAAAAATCATGGTGTTTGAGGGAAAAAGTGAGAAAACAATATGCAACATTATCATAAATGATGAGAGATTAGAACAAGTTGACCAGTACGTGTATCTAGGTAGTCTATTCACTAGCGACGGAAAAATAGATGGGGAGTTAGATAGGCGCATAAATAAGGGTAGACAGGTTATCGGTAGAGTAGGATCCATCCTCACAAATAAAAACATATCAAAAAAAGCTAAAATGGCCATACATAATTCTATATTCGTACCGACTGTACTATACGGTAGCGAGACATGGACCTGTCAAGAAAAGGACAGGAGTAAAATTAACGCGATCGGCATGAAACCTCTGCGCATAATATGCGGGAAAACACTGATGGACAAAGTCCGAAACGAGACTATCCTCAAAGAATGTGGTACAGGAGAGACACTAGTTGACATATGGGAAAGAAATCAGTTAAGATGGTTCGGACATCTTGAAAGAATGAAAGGTGAACGACTGACCAAACAAGTGTATAAAGGTAAAGTAAATGGTAGAATGCCCAGAGGTAGACCGCCGAAAGAATGGTTAGAATCTGTAAATGAGACATTGATCCGTAGAGACATAAGAAGCCATAGAAACACAAGAGCTTGCATGAAAAAATGCATGGACGTGAAGGAAGCTAGAGTAGTATGCCAGGACAGAAAAGTGTGGCGACAAATAGTTTGTAAACAGAGTGACAGTAGAATGAATGGCGCCTGAAACAAAGACCTTGGATACTAATGGGCCCAAGTGGAGAACCATACATAACAATTTTGTGAGGCTCTTCACTTGGGGTGATCGCTAGAGAGATTGATCAGCAACCTGGGTCGGAGCAGTGTTGCGGAATAAACGTGTCATTTAAATAAATAACACGAGAATTCCAGATCAATCTGAAATATTTATACCTAGCATCCATATACCTATCTACCTTATACCTATATACCTACATGCCTACATACCTTACAACCTTACACCTATATACCTATTCAACCTATACAATACTATTCTCCAACCGAGCAAGTCACGCCTACCCCGAAAGGGAAATGGCTTAATGGTATAATAATAATAATAATTAAAAGAAAAAAATTCTTACTGTGCTTTTTATCCAACGCTAGGAATTTAATTGTAAAAAGATGTGAATTGGGAATTTAAATTAATTTTTATTTTTATTCGAATATTTTGTAGAATTTTGAATTTTGCCACTAATAAGACACAGTGAAGATTGCAAGGGCTTCTTTGATGTAAATTTTGCGTCGCCGAAGAAGTACAGACACAATACGAATGACGGCGGCCTTCTCAAAATAGCCAAGCCCGCGACCCCCCGATCTCTTCCCGAAAATAAATCAGATTTTGCCCAAAGAATCGCGATCCTATTGGCTGAAATTCAGCAGCAGATTTGCGAACTTACTCGAAGATCCCAGGCGGAATAATTATACAAAGTCGGACATATTATGTAGAATTTTTATTTGTTTCATACATTTTTGGTATTCTTATTAACAAAATATGTCTCGCCCCATGTGGAATTATCCGGCGCCGTACTTTTAACATTTAAAAAAAATTTAAACATAAAAAATACATTTTCAAGGTATTTCCAGATGTATTATTGATCAAAGGAAAATGGAATTCGACTATTTGAGTTTGGTTCGAATTTTATATAAGATTCTATTCACCACATTTTCTGAACATATTTGTCATATAGATGTATTGAATTTTTTAATTTTTATATCAAAATTTTATTTTTAAAGTTCGACAGTAAGAAAAATGTAACATTTATGTGTATGATGAAACTGAGAAAAATTCAAAATCTATAATATAACTTTTATTAATTGATGTTATGGTTTTTTGACCAGCGAAATGTAGTAAATAATATGATGTTCATGTTTTTTGTATACATGGTCTAAAATCAATATTTTTTTGAATATTGATTACTAATTTTTATAAATTGTTAAAAAAATATCTCTGTCTCCGTCGGGATCCGAACCCAGGTCTTTCAGAATTCCGGTTCAAAGTTCAACTTCTTACTTGAAAATGGAACAACTATGTTAAAAATTCATTTTTTGGTTGATGATTCATAATTTTAGTTGAAAACACTTTTTTTAATTCAAAATTTAAGTATTTTGTTAAAAAGTTTTTGTTGCTGTCAAATAATTCTTTTAACTGCTAATTTAACTATTCCATGTTTGGTTTAATATTTATCTTCTTCAGTTGAAAATTCAGCTATTTGGTTGAAAATTTCTGTATTTTGTTAAAACTTTGTCTTTTGTGGTAGAATATTAATGTTCTTGGTGACTAAGTCATCTTTTTGGTTGAAAATTCATTTCTCTGGTGGAAAATTTAACTATTAGGTTAAAAATTCCTTTAAATATCCAAAATTTGGGTAAAATTTCATGTATTTTGGTAGAAGTCAATCTTTTGTAGTAGAAAATTGATCTTTTAGGCTGGAAATTTATTTCTTTGATTGAAAATGAGTTTTTTTTATTGAAAATTAATTTTTTAAACTGAAAATTCAACTATTCCATTTTTAGTCAAAAATTGATCTTTTTTGGTAGACATTTAATTTTCTCGGTTGAAAATTCATTTGTTTGGTTAAAAAGTTTAACTATTTTGTTAAAATTTTTGTCTTTTTTTTGGTAAAAAAATCATCTTTTGTGTTGAAAATTCAAGTATTGGTTTAAAAATTCATTTTTTTTTGGTGAAGATTCATTATTTTAGTTAAAAATTAATTATTTTGCTTAAAAATTAAACTATTTCGTTGAAAATTCGTTCTTTTTTTGTTGAAACTGAATTTTTTTCACTGAAAATTTAACTACTCGATGTTTAGTTTAACATTTATATTTTTCAGTTGAAAATTCAGCTATTAGTTAAAAAATTTCTGTCTTCTGTTGAAACTTTGTCTTTGGCCTCTGAAAATTATTACCAACAGTTTTCGAGCTGAAACTTTCTAGTTTTTAAAAATCTATAAAAATTGAGAAGAATTATTTAATAAAAAGAATAAGAATTTTTTATTTTGTAGGTTAATTAACTTTATAGGTTAATTTGAATATTAAAAATGTAGTTCTCAATTTTTATCGAGTCTATGAAAAACATTTTTTTCATAACTACATAACTACAGTCAGTTAAAACAAAGTCTTTTAACTCATGTTGACTAATTGGATTTTATATTATGCTTTTTGAAACGAAAAACAGAATTATAATCCTAAACCGAAACAATTTTATTTTAACCAGTTGCACTTTTAACCAAAAAAGATGAACTTCTTTTTCAAAAGAGACGAATTTTTACAAAATAGTTTTAAACCGTTTTTAACACAAAAATATGAATTTTCAACGAAATAAATGAATTTTTTACCAAAAAGATGGATTTTTAACAAAAAAGTTATATTGTTAACCGGAGAGATTAATATTTAACTGACATGATGAATCTTCAATAAAAAAGATTATTTTTCAACCCGTTTCATTTTTAACCAAAAAAGATTAATTTCAAACCAATTGCCTTTCTAACCAAAAGGGACGAATTTTCAAAAAAATAGTGGAATCTTTAATAAAAACAGATTAATTTACAAATCAAAATGACGAATTTTTAACCATATAGTTCAATTTTTGAGCGAAAAAGATTTTTCAGTCATGAAAGAAAAAAAATTTCACCTAAATTATAGTTTCAGGGACAAATCATTTTTAACAAAAAATAAAAATTTCGAATAAACATTTCTTTTTTAAGTTTATTTGTTTTTAAGGTTATATAAATATATAATTTTTCTAAGATTCTTGGGAAAATTAAAAAAAAATTTCAATGATTTCAGATATATCGAAAAAGTATGATTTTGTTATTTTTCAGGATTTTGCAAACTTTTAGGAAAAATTCAAGTCAGCTTAAAAGATATTTAGGACTTTCAGAAAAAATATCTTTTCAAATTATTCGAATTTTTGTAACAATGTTATCAACATTTTTTTTAATTAACAAAATTGCCCTCAAATCTTCAGATTCTGTTTTAATAATTTTGGAAATCTTTTAAAATGTTTTAAACTCTTTTTAAATATTCTCTTAAAATGAATGTTTAAAAATAAAAAATCAGTTTAAATTATTCCATTAATTTTAAGAAAGTTTTTTATACAAAATAAAAAAAATTGTCCTTAAATCTTTCAGATATTTTATAAATTTGTAGAAATATTTTGAAATTATAATAATATTTTAAAATATTTTGAAACTTTTTCAAATTTTCTTTAAAAATTAATTTTTCAAAATAGAAAGTAATTACAATTTTTCCAGGAAATCTCAAAACATTTTTTTATATTCTTCAAACCTCTCAAAATTCTTAAAAAGCTTCGAAAGTTTTTTTTGAAATCTTCAAAAATGTACATTTTGTTAAAAATGTTTTGAAATATTTTCAAACTTGAAATCATTTTTTAACCATTTAAAAAACTTTTGAACCTTCTAAATATCTTTTAAAATTCTTCCAACCTTTTTCTTGAAATTCTGAAAAATTAAAAAACTTGCCTTCAAATCTTCCAGATTCTGTTTTGACAATATTTGGAAATCTTTTAAAATGTTAAAAAAATTTTTCAAATATTATCTTAACATTAATTTTCAAAAATAAAAAATAGTTTAAATTAAACCATGAATTATGAGAAATATTTTTTACTATCGTGAAATCTTAAAAAAAAAAATTTTTCAAAGTTTGCATAAAATTTTTCAATCTGGCTAACGGGAAGATTTTGCTTGAAAATCTTTCCCATTCTTTTGTGAAATTTTAAAAAATAATTTAAAATATTTTGAAATCTTCGTCAATTTTCTCTTAAAATTAATTTTAAAAATAAAAAATCAGTTTAAATTTTCCCAGCAATTTTAAGAAAGTTTTTTTATTTTCTCGAAGCCTTTTAAACTTCCAAAACTTTTAGACCTTCTATATATCTTCTAAAATTATTCGAATTGTTCCAAAAATTTTCTTAAAATTCTGAGAAATTACAAAAATTGCCTTACAATCTTCGAGAATCTATCATAACGATTTTATAAATCTTTTGTAATCTTTTAAAATCTTTTGTCATGTTTTGAAATGATTTTAAATATTCTCTTGAAATTAATTTTTCAAAATTGAAAAACAGTTCAAGTTTTCCCATGAGTTCTAAGAAAATTTTTTTATTATCGTGAATGCTTTCAAAATCCTTAAAAAGCTTCAAACTTTCTTTTCCAAATATTCAAAAATGTACATTTTTTTAAACTTTTGAAATATTTTCAACTTTTAAATTAATTGTGAATCTTTTTAAAATTTCGAAATGTCTTTAATTTACTCGCATTTTTTTATAAATCTTTGTAATCTTGCTAATTGAAAGATTTTGTTTGAAAATCTTTCACATTTTTTTTGAAATTTTAGAATTAAATTTTTTTTTTATTATCTTTAAATCTTTTGAAATTCTAAAAAAGCTTCTTCATTTTTGAAATCTTCAAAAATCGACAAATTACATTTTGTATATCAAAATTCTGGACACCTTTCTTACATTGATTATTATTATTATTGATCATATATTATTTAGATAACCTTACATTTCTCATAAACCTGAAGTTTGCAGACTTTTTTCAAGTGGCAAAAAAAATGAAATCTTCATCCAATCAAGGACACGGGTTTCCCGGAAAAAATTGTTGTAAATTGTTTCGAGTAATTTCGAGATGGTTCGAGAAATAATCGAAAATGGCGCCATGCGCTTTGTAATAATTGGATTCGGATACAAATTTGAAAAAATAGTGTCGAAATGGTGTCATGAAATTTTTTAAGTATTAAGCTTATGTGTAGTCCGAATTTAAAAGTGTATAGTCCGAAATCCAAAAGTGCAATAGAAAATTAACTTTATTTTTTAAGCAAAATTTCCAGTTTCTAACATAATATTTCAAAAGTACATTGAAATTGAATTTCAATGTACTTTTGAAAATTTTTTTCTTTAGCCTATAACTTATCAAAATTCCCATTTATTTATCCACTTAAAAGCGAACTGAATTAATAGAACCATTTTTGGTTAAAAGCTAAATTTTTAGCTAAGAATTAATCTTTTTTGGTTCAAAATTTTATTATTTGGTTCAAAATTGAATTATTTTGTTGAAAATTCAACAATTCTCACAAAAATTCATACTTCTTGGTTGAATACTCAACTTTTTTGGTTAAAAATTAATCTGTTTTGCTTGAAAATTAACTTTTTTGTTGAAAATTCAACTGTTTTTTTTAGAAAATTCGTATTTTATTCTCGAAAATGGAACCAGTTGGTAGAAAATTGAACTATTTGGTTGTAAATTAAAACTGTCTGGTTAAAAATTAATCTGTTTCGCTTAAAAATTAACTTTTCTGTTGAAAATTCAACTGTTTTGTTCGAAATTTGTGTGTTTCGGCTCGAAAACTCTACAATTTGGTATAGAAAACTTAACTATTTGGTTGAAAAATTATATTTTTTGTTAAAAATTTGTCTTCTTCGGTAGAAAATCAATTCTTGGTTGAATATATTTTTTTGTTTTTGTTAAAAATTAATATATCTTAGTTGAGGATTCAAGTATTTTGTTGAAAATTCGTTTTGTTTGGTTAATTCCGGCTGTTTTTTATTTTAAATTAAAATCTTTTTTTTATTTGTTGAAATATCAACTCTTACATTTTCCGTTGACAAATCATCTTTTTAGGTTAAAACTTGAACTACTTTCTTAAATGTTAATTTTTTTTGGTTGAAGATTCGTAATTTTATTTGAAAATTCGCTTTTTTTTAAATTAATTTTTTAAACTTAAAATTGAACTACTTTGTTGAAAATTCAATTGTTTTGTAGAAAATTCGTCTTTTTGGCTTGAAAATTCAAGCATTTGATAGAAAATTCAACTATTATCTATCAACTAAAATCACATTTATTGTTGAAACTATTTAGTTCAAAATTTATATAATTTGTTCAAAATTCGACTTTTTGGTAAAAAATTAACCTTCTTGCTTGAAAATTCATTTATTTTGTTAAAAATGTATTTATTTTTAGAAAATTCGTCTTTTCTGGTGGAAAATTAATCTTCTTGGTTGAAAATTCAATTATTTAGTTAAAAATTTATGTATTGTTTGAAAATTTGTTTGTCATTTGTTAAAAATTCGTCTTTTTTGATAGAAAACCTTCCTTGTTGAAAATTCAACTATTTGATTAAAAATGTATGTATTTTTAGAAAATTCTTCTTTTTAGAAGAAAATTAATCTTTTTGGTTGCAAATTCAATTATTTGCACAAAAATGTATGTATTGTTTGAAAATTCTTGTAATTTGTTAAAAATTCGCCTTTTTTATAGAAAATTAACCTTCTTGGTTGTAAATTCAACTATTCGGTTGAAAATACAACTGTTTGATTGACAATTAATCTATCATGGATTAAGACGACCAACGTTTGGTAATTTTTTTTCGAATATAAATATATTTTGAAAATATTTATTCGAAAGATTGAAATTCTTTTTCTTTAATTAATATTTTTATAAAATTAATATTTTCCAAGAAAAAGATTTCAAACTTTCTGAAATTATTTATTAGGTATTTATTAATAAAAATCCGGAATGATAAAAAAATGTTCAAAATAAAATTTCGGGTACAATTTTGTATCGATTTGAAAAATCTGTTTTAAAATTGAAGCTATCGTAATTCTGAAGAGATCCCTTGAGGTCGATTTTGAAAAGAAATTTTTTTATTTACTTTATTTAAACAAATGCGCAGCTTGAGCAATTTTTCAGTGTTTGAGATTTTTTTAAACGTGTTATGTTTGACTTGCCAGTCATGCTTCAGTAAACTATATTGTTATTTCATAATCTTGATTGTTATTAACAATTTTTATAAAAAATACAAAGTTTGAACAATTTTTAAGAGTTTCAGATATTTTTTTCTTAAACGTGTTTTTTCTTGGGCTTGGCAATGTTAAATTAATACTGTTCGTTGATATTAAATTATCTTGGTATTATGTTTTATTTTAATTATCAAACTGCGCATTTTTTTATGAAATTTTTTCATGAAAATCACGGTTATGAAATGACAATAAAGTTTACTGAAGCATCACTGCCAAGTCAAACAAAGCACGTTTAAAAACAAAATACCTGAAACGCTCATAAATTGCTCAAACTGTGCATTTGTTTATAAAATTAGTTTATAAAAATAAGACATTTATTTTGGACTTTGTATGTTTGTGTTTTACTTTAAATTGGATCGAAAACGAAAATTACTTTATAAATATCCAAAACCATTAAAAAGTCACCCAACATTGTTTATAACAATAGAATTATCATAACAAGCTATTTATTCATAGTGAACCGTTTATTTATCGATTACACACTAATATCAACCATTTTGAATTAATTACGTCTTAATTCGTACTTTTTGTATGAATTTGAGTCTTTTTGATTTAAAATAAAAATATTTTTTAGTTTGATCAATTTTTACATTTTTTGTTGAGAATTTATCTTTTTTTGTTGAACATTCAACTATTTGGTTAAAAGTTGAACTACTCTGTTAAGAATTCACTTTTTTTTGTTGAAGATTCATCATTTTAGTTCAAAAATCATCTCTCCGGTTAAAAATGAATTATTTTAACTAAAAATTTAACTATTCCAGATGAAGCTTTATAATTTTAGTTAAAACTTCATCTCTTCGGTTAAAAGTTGAACTATTTTATTGAAAATTGATATTTTTAAATTGAAAATTCAACTAATTGTGCGAAAATTGAACTACTTTGTGAAAATTAATTTTGCTGGATGAAGTTTCATCTAATTGGTTGAAAATTAAACTGTTTTATTGAAAATTTATATTTTTGTGTTGAAAATTCAATTCTTTTTTCAAATTTCATCTCTTTTGGTAGAAATTTCATCTTTTTGGTTAAAAATTCAACTGCTCAGTTGAAAATTAATCCGTTTTTGATGAAGATTCAACTATTTTGTTGAAAATTTGTCTTTTTTGGATAAATTTAACTCTTTTTGATTTCAAATAAAAATATTTTTCAGTTGTAATATCAAATATCACTTTTTTTTTGAAATTCAGCTGTTCTAGTTAAAGATTCATCATTTAGGTTCAGAAATCATCTCAACGGTTAAAAATGATTTTGTTTAACTGAAAATTTAACTCTTCTGCGTGAAGCTTCATATTTAGTTGAAAATTCATCTCTTTGTTTAAAAGTTGAACTATTTTATTGAAAATTGATATCCTTTAATTGAAAATTTAACTAATTTAGTCAAAAATTAATTTGTTTTTGTTGAGGATTCAACCAATATTTTTCATTTGTTATATCAACTATTACATTTTTGGTTGAGAATTTATCTTTTGTTTGCTTAAACATTCAACTGCTTGGTTAAAAGTTGAAAAACTTTGTTAAGAATTCACTTTTTCGGTTGAAGATTTATCATCTTAGTTCAAAAATCATCTCTACTGTTAAAATTTTTTTTTTACAAAGATTAATTTTTTTAAATGATAATTTAACTTTTCCAGATGAAGCTTCACAATTTTAGTTGAAAATTCATTTCTTTGGTTAGGAGTTTAACTATTTTATTGAAAAATGAGATTTTTCAATTGAAAATTCAACTAATTTATTAAAAAATTAATCTGATTTGCTTGAATATTCAACTATTTTGGTGAAAATTGGTCTTTTTTAGAATAATTTAACTCTTTTTGATTTAAAATAAAAATATTTTTTAGTTGTAATATCAAATACCACATTTTTCGTTGAAACCTAACTGTTCCAAGTGTAGATTCATAATTTTAGTTGAAAATTCATATCTCTGCTTAAAATTTTAACTATTTAATTGAAAATAATTATTTTTAAATTGAAAATTCAACTGAAAAAGGGGGAAAAAGTTAAAGTAAACGTAAAGGTTGAACTACTTTATTTATATTTATGTTTTTGATTGAAATATCAGTGGTTTGGTTGAAAAGTTAACTGTGTTGTTTTAATTTTTTAAATTAAAATTAATTTCTTAACTGAAAATGTAACTTTTCCATTTTTGGTTTTAAATTCATCTTTTATAATTGAAAATTCGTCTTTTTTGGTAGAAAACTAATCTTCTTAAGGAATCTGTATTATCGTCAGAGAATAACAGAAAAATTTTAACGTCTTTTCAGACTAGATGGAGATAAGAATTAAAAATTATTTTTACAAAATTTTTTTCTGAAAACAGATCTTCTCCTTTCGCTCCGCTGGGAATTGAACCACAGAACTTCCGATTGCCGGTCGGGTGCTTTCCCATTAATCTACTAGAGAGATCGAGAGAAGAAACTTTTTTCAGAAAATACACGCTTTATTTTGCCAGGTGGTGAATCAAATGTTTCAAGGAATCTGTATTATCGTCAGAGAATAACAGAAAATTTTTAATGTCTTTTCAGACTAGATGGAGATAAGAATTAAAAATTATTTTTTAATAATTTTTTTCTGAAAAAAGATCTTCTCCTTTCGCTCCGCTGGGAATCGAACCACAGAACTTCCGATTGCCGGTCGGGTGCTTTCCCATTAAGCTACTAGAGAGATCG
>CAKNYM010053236.1:462010-475815 GCA_932195095.1 Andricus curvator
GAGTTAAAAATAGTCTAAAATTGGTAACGTAGTTTATGGACGATTCCCTAGTTACGAATCTGATTGGGTATCTGGAAATCTGAAAAAATCCAGATGGGCCGCTCTGATGAAGAGATCAAAAATTTAATCTAAAAATTAATTTCTAAGTGGATTGACTAGCTAGTCATGAAACAAACGACCCTGATTCCATTACACTCTCATGATTGAGAATGTAACTAACATTTTTGTGTATATTAGAGAGTTAATTTTACTTAAGTTTACTTTTTTCTGATGAGATTTGTTCTTGATGAGTTGTGAAACCAGCTTGGCTTATACATGATCATGGGTGGGAGTTTCTGTATACAGAGCCGTAACTAGTCTTTGTTGCGCCCGGTGTGGCTTGATAAGTTTGCGCCCTCGTCCCAAACGCCACAGGATAATATTGGGATATTTGCGCCTAGGCCAACTGGGATATCATGTTTTTTTTAAAGCGTTAGGTGAAAAAGTGTTAATTTGGTCGCGTTTGCACCCCCTCGTGACAGGTACTGGTGCAGGTGCACCGACGGCACCCCCCTAGTTACGGTTCTGTCTGTATATAAGGCGCGCAACCGAAGCAGAAGTAGTCAGTTATCGATAAAAATGAGTTTTGCAATTATCACCTTTATAGCCCTCCTATGTGTAGCTTTTTTCATTGGAGCTGTTGACGCACTATGCGACCCGCCAAATTCTGGAGGAACTGGTACTTCATGCAGTAAATACATAGATTGTTGTAACGGGTGCGGTAAGTCGAGAAATTATTATTAAATGCTCTAATCACGAAATTTTCGTAGCCAATTCATTTCCGAAATACAAAGATTTGCTAGAATAGAGAAACTTTCGATAATTCAAAATTAGATCAGCACCATATTTGAGATACACTGGGAATCACATTTAAGTATCTTCTATTCAAGTCGTTCCTAGAATTTCAACCTCAAAAGTTTCGTGATTGCATGAACCGTGGGGCGAAAGAGAGGCTTTGCTCAGTCAAGCGAGATAAACAGCTCGAGGGTCGCATTCTCACCGCGAAACTTGTATCAGGTTGCATCATGCGTCCAAATCCAACAGAAATGATTCATGCGGCCCTGCCTGTTTACGTTCAGAGAAAGCCATTCAGGACCAGAACCGAAACAGTAATAAATGGGATTTCCAGTGTAGTTCTAGGGGTTCATTACTCAGATTTTTGGTATACATTAGATTGCAAGATTGCAAAAGATTGCAAAATATTGCATGAGATTACAAAAGATTCCATTGATTATAGGAAATTCATTATAGAAAATCATGATATAAAAAAAATATAGGATATTCAACATTAGAATAAATAATACAAAAGTATTGAAGGAAATGCTGTCAAACGTGGAGAAATTACAAAGGAACGATTTATTTTAGACCATTCATAATCTCACCTGATAGTACACCAAACTCTCGGTTTCTGTCCCCCCGATCTCGGCCTTCCTAAAACTGCTGGCCGACGCAATTTCTAAGCTCGCGGAGCGAGCGACGGTTGCCATTCGTGCATGATAAACGCCAGTAACGTATCGGAAAGGAGCAGTGCGCGGGTACTCACTCGCGTATATTGCGCAATATTATGTATTCCAATTGGAAACGGTTCAGAAGGCCCTGACTTTTTACATTTGGATCCCCCTAATTCGTGACCAAGGCTATTTGCTGGCAACCCCCGACACTGAACTGAAGCCGAGAGTTTGGTGTATGCAAAATAGCGATTCTGTCCAAATAAACCTCACACAATAAAAATATGTGAATTTCCTTGATATCTTTGAAATCTCTTAAAATTAAATTGAAATCCATACGAAAATCTTTTGGAATCTCTTGAAATCACTTGATACCTTCAAAAATATTTTCAAGCCTATTAAAATCTTCTAAAATCTGTTAACATTAATTCAAATTTTTTAAATCCCCTAAAATCTTTAAAATAAATTAGAGGTCCCAGAAAGGACTTGCATGCTGGTGGCGGAAGTGAGAATGTGTTTAGTGACAGGTGGTGAGAGAATTTTACGGAATTTGTGTGGAAGGTGTGAGTGGAGTGTCAGGGTGGAAGCCGAGGAGGTGAGTAGGGTTGTGTTGGGTGAATTGGGGAGATAAAAAGTGAGTTTCAGCGTGGGTGTGAGGTGGGATTTAGTTGGATAGGGAAAGTGAGGTTAGGTTGGCCAGTAATCGGGGGAGTTCGTGGTCAGGAGTCTTGGGCTTTCGAGGAGTCAAGGGTGGTTCTCGCAGAGTTAGGGGATGGTAAGGGAGAGAAAGGGGTGTCTGCAGGGACTGAGGAATTGAAGAAAAAAAGGGGGAAAAAGAAGGAAAATTTGGCGGCGAAAGACGCCAGCATTTTGCAGAGACATCTGTCGGTTGCGGAAGGTACTGCATGAATAGGTCCCAGTTACCGGCGGCAGAGCGGGTGGTGGGCAGCGAGAGTACTGGCAGTGCTGGTAGTGAAACTGACGGGAAGGGAATTTTCCAAAAGCCACGGCGGCCAACAACGCGTGGCCCGGTGTCGAGCGGTGCGTCGGGGAGAGGGAGAAAGCGGGACGGTGGCAACGAAGGAAGCGAGAAGGTAAGGGAGAGAGCGTCGGGCGCAAGTGACGGGGAGGATCTCTTGAAAAGGAAGAGAGACAGCCAAGAGAGTCCGGAGAAAAGCGAGGTCGAGAGCCCGTTTAAAAAAAGCGGGATAACACCTAGGTTACCCCCCAAAAAAATGGAGAGGATGTCGGAAAAGGAGGCTCTCGGGATGATGTTAGGCGAGACCAGGGGGCTGAGGGAGGACGTAAGGGGGACCAAGGAGCAGATGGAAGGCATGAGGCAGGACTTGAGAATCAGAGATGAGAAATGGGAAAAGGAGGTGAAAGAGCTGAGAGCGAGAGTAGATGGGTTAGAGAGGGAAAGAAAAGAAAAAGAAGTTAAAATAAAATAGATGGAAGAGGAGATAGGGTGTGGAAAGAAAGGACGGAAAAAAGGCTTGAGAAGGTGGAGGGCAGGACGGAAATGGAAATAGGAGACGGGGGTATTGGGGGCGAGATTGAAGGTATTTGGGAGAGGGTAGGGAATATGATAGAAGAGAAAGTGGGAGAGCGTAGGAATGAAAAGGAGGAGAGGGCGGATAGGGAAAGGATAAGGGCAATGGAGTTAAGAATGGAGAGAAAGGAGAAGTCAGACAGGAAAAATAATATTGTGATAAGAGGGTTGAAGATGAAGAGCGGGGAAGAAAGGGAGGGCGTGGAAGTGCTGCTACAGAGCATAGGGTGGAATAAAGGCAGGGTAGGGAAAGTTAAGCTGGAGGGGAGAAAGGAGAAAGAAGTAGCGGTTGTGGAGTTGGAGAGCTGGGAAGAAAAGTTGGGGGTAATGCGGAATAAAAATAGGATAAAGGATAAGGAAGTTTTCATCGATCACGATTTGACGAGAAGGGAAAGGGATGTACAGGGAATGCTGTACGACAGGGCTAGGAGGGAGAGGAGTGAAGGGAGATCGGCGAAGGTAGGATATCGGAAAATAAAAATAGACGAGAAAATGTGGGTGTGGGACGAAAAGAAAGAGGCGTTGAAGGAAGTTTAGGGGAATTTTTTTCGTAGGAAGTAGGGGGGTGTGGGTAATGCAGGGTAGAGGAGTTGTGAAGGTGCTTTACTGGAACGTAGCAGGGGTAAAGAAGAAGGATGAGGAGTTCTGGAGGCATATCCAGGAATTTGAAGTGGTAGGACTGGTAGAGACATGGGTGGAAAAAAAGGAATGGGATAGAATAGAGCCAAAGCTGCCAAGGGGGTATAGGTGGAGACTCCAGGAGGCGGTCAGAGTGAAGAAGAAAGGAAGGGCTAGTGGGGGAATTATAACGGGGGTTAGAGATGGATTAGAGGAAGAAGCTCACAGAGAGGAAGAGGGGGAGGGAGTGCAAATGAGGAAAGTGAAGATATGAGGGGTAAGCAGTAAGTTTGTGACTGTGTACAATAAGGATGGGATGGAAAGAATTAAAGAAAGGGTGGAAGACCTGTTAGGTGAAAGAGAGGAGGGTATGGTGGTACTGGGTGGGGACTTCAACGCGAGGATGGGGAGGGAAGGGGTCCTTTACAGGGAAGGGGAGAGCTTCGGAAGGAATTCGAAGGATAGGTTAATAAATAAGGAGGGGGAGATTCTAAGGGACTGGATGGAGGATAGAGGCTGGGCGGTGGCAAATGGTATGGCAACTGGGGACGAAGAGGGAGAATACACATACGTAGGTAAGGTGGGGGTATCGGTAATAGATTATGTAGTTATGAATATGCAAGGGTGGGAGGAGATGGAGAGATTCGCAGTAGAAGGGAGGGTAGAATCAGACCATCAGCCATTAGGGTTGTGGATAAGGGGTGAGAACGGCGGAAGGCAAGGTAGGGAAGAAGTGTCGACGGGGGAGAGGGTTAGCTGGACGAGGGAGGCGATAGAGAAGTATAAGGAGCAGTTAGGGAAGGTACGCTTCGAAGGGGAGACGGTGGAAGAGATATGGGAGGGTTTAAAAGAGAAAGTGAAGGGGTGTGTGCAAAAGAAGGTATTTAAAAAGAAGAAGAAAGGAATGGTGAAGCCGTGGTGGGATAGGGAATGTAAAAGGATGAAAAGGAAGGTGAAGAGGAAGTATAAGAAGTGGAAAGAGGGTACTGCGAAAAGGGAGGAGTACGTAGAAATGAGAAAGGAGTTTAGATTGATGTGTAAGAAGAAAGAACAGGAAAAGGAGAAAGAGCTGGAGGAGGAGTTAGGAAATGTCAAGACAGAGGGGGACGTCTGGAAGATAATAAATAGGTTTAGGAAGCGTAGAGTAGGGATAAGCGAGAAGATAGGGAGTGAGGAGTGGAGGGAGTTTCTTAAAGAATCATTCCAGGGCTCAGATTAAAGGAAGAGAGATGATGGGAGTAGAAGAACGGGGGAGGCAGAGATGGAGGAGTTGAATGACGAGGAGATAGAGAAACAGGTAAGGAAGTTAAGAAGGTCAAAATCAGCAGGGCTGGATGGGATAGAGAACGAAGCATGGCTGTTTAGTACGCAAGAGGTTAGGGAGAGACTGAAGAAGGTAGTGAAGAAAGTATGGAGGGAGGAGGGATTCCCACGAGGGTGGAGAGAAGGGTTAATAGTACCTCTGTTTAAGAAAGGAGATAGGGATAGGCAGGAAAATTATAGAGGAATCACGCTAATGAATACAGCGTATAAAGTATACGCGATGGTGGTGGCGGAGAGGCTGCGGAAGGATGTCGAGGGGAAAGGAATATTGCCGGAGACGCAGGCGGGCTTTAGGGCAGGTATGAGTACTATCGACAATATCTACGTTCTGCAGCACATTGTGGATAGAGAATTAGCGAAGAAGGGGTCGAGAGTGTACGCCTTTTTTGTGGATCTAAAAGGCGCGTTTCCGTCGGTGGATAGGTGGAGGTTGCGGGAGGCGATGGAGGATAGGGGAGTGGAGAGAGGCCTGATAGAGAGGGTAAGGGAGATATATGAAGAGACCAAAGATAAGGTTAGAGGAGGACAGGGGATTTCGGAGGGATTCTGGATGGATAGGGGATTAAGACAAGGGTGTCCGCTTAGCCCAACGCTATTTGCGATTTTAATTGCGGATATGGAACGTAAGCTGGAGGCCGGAGTATTAGGAGTCAGCATAGGAGGGGTTAGAATTTGGTCGCTAGCGTATGCAGATGACATAGTGTTGGTGGCAAAAAGCAAGGAGGCCTTAAAGGAAATGATGAAGAGGTTGAGAAGATACCTGGATAAGAACAGGTTAGAACTGAATGCGGAAAAGTCCAAGGTTAGGGTTTTCAGAAAAGGAGGTGGAAGGGGTAAGGAAGGGGAGTGGAAGTGGAAGGAAAGGCGGTGCAGGAGGTGAAAGAGTTTGTGTACCTGGGCTTCTTGTTTCGGAGGAATGGCGGAGTGGATGGTCACATAAAAGAGAGAGTGAGGAGGGCAAATGTGGTGATGAGGCAGGTGTGGGGGTTGGAAAAGAAGTTATTCGCAGATGATTTTGGAAGGAGAATGAAATTGTTTGACTCACTAGTGATGAGTGTCCTATTGTATGGAGTAGAGGCGTGGGGGTGGAAGGAAAGCGAAGAGGTAAATAGGACACAGGAGAGGTATGTAAAGTTGACACTGGGGCTGGCAAGGAACACGCCTAATTATATTGTCAGGAGGGAGACGGGGAGAACGAGTGTAGGGATTCTAGCGGGGAGTCGGGCGTGTAAGTAAGCAAGTAAGTAAGTAAGCAAGTCAATTTTTTAAGGCCAGCAGGATAAAAAATAAACGTTTATCTAGAGGTCCCAGAAATCTTTCGAAATCACTTGAAATCCTTGGATATTCAATAAAATCATTTTGAATCCTCTGAAATCCCTTGAAAGCTTTGAAAATCCTACAAAATTCTTTGAAATCTCTTGACATTTTGTATTTCTCTTGAAATCCTTTAGAATCCCTTGAAATCTTTGGCAAACGTGAAAATCCATTTAAAATAGTATAAATCATTTGGAAGCCCTAGAATATAATTTAAATTAAACTTATTCATTAAATTTCTCTGAAAAAAAAACATTTAAATCCCTAGAAATCTTTGAAATACCTTGAAATCCTTTTGGAGGTTTAATAAAATACTTGAATCTTTGTAAAATTTCTTGAAATATCTTAAAGTCCCTTGAAATCGCCAGGAATCCCTTTTTTCATTTCATTCAATTTAGTTTCCAAAATTCACTAGAAATCCTTGAAATCTTTGGAAATCCAACAAAATTTATAATTATGCCTTAAAGTAGCTTGAAATATTTAGAAAAATATAAACATCCATTTAAAAAGTATAAATCATTTAAAAGTCCTTGAGTATAATCTAAATGAATCTTATTTATTGAATTTCTCTAAAAAAAACTCGTTTAAATACCTAGAAATCTTTGAACTTCCTTGAAATCCTTGGAGATTTAATAAAATCCTTCAATCTTGTGAAATGCTTTGAAACACCTTAAGGTCCCTTGAAATCTTTGGAATCGCCACGAATCCTTTGAAATTTCAGATCTTGCGATTTATTTTTCAAAGTTCACTAGAAATCCCTTGAAATCTTTGGAAATCCTACAAAATTCTTTGGAATCCGCTGACATCTTGGAAAAACGTGAAAATCTTCTAAAATCCCTTGAAATGTTTCGAAATTCCTTGAAATTCGTAGAAATATTTTTAATCTCTTGAAAACTGATGAAATCTTTCAAAATTAGTAGAAATATTTAGAAACCCCATAAAATCCTTTTAAAAGTCTTAAAATCCGTGGAAGTTCTCTGGTACTCAAATTAAATTAAACGTTTGAATCCCTTGTGACATTTCTTGAAACCCCTTAAAATTCTTTGTAATATTTAAAATCGTTAAAATATTTTTAAATCTCTTGAAAAACTTTAAACCTCCGGATATGTTTGGAAATCATTTAAAATGCCGTGAAATATTTTTATGAAATCTGAGGAAATCGCTTAAAATCCATGAAAATTCTTTGGAATTCCTTAAAATTTGTCGAAATCCTACGTTAAATAAATAAATCATTCGTTTGTACGTTCTCTATTTTTTGCATCAACTCTTTCATTATTTTAACATTCTTAATTCTATACTGATTTTCTTATAATTATTTTTCTAGAATCGCGAAAAAATTATAAGAAATTCATTGTAGGAAAATCATTATAGACGTATACTGAATTTTCTATAATATTTTTTCGTAAGGGGGGATTACATGATATTCGGTGAAAAAACAACCGTGAATTTTTTTGTAATTTTTCGAACAAGGGGGTCTTGGATTACACGGGGGTTAAACCACCCCCAATCTTAAAAAATCCGTATTTTCTTACAGGTTTGAAAAAAAATTTCTAGTTTTGCCTATATATCGTAGAAAGTAGTCAGAAAAGGAATCGAATAAAAAAGTATAGAAAAGTTGAAAAACCTCCCCCAAAATTAAAAACACCCCTTTTTTGGACAAAAAATTAATTTTCGAACTTCCTGCAGTTTCTATTGCAAAAAGTTCATGGATTTGAAACAAAATATTCACAACCATTATTCAAAAACTATTAGCCACGGAGTAGATGGTATAAGGCACCCTTAGTGGTCAAAAACTACCGCTTTTACATTTGTTATTATATCGATTTCTTATTAAATGAGAACAACTTCTATAAAAAATACGTATAAAGATGTATCAAAAAATATATAAAGATACCATATATTTTATGAATGGTTAATAAACCCCAGAGATAGAATAAGCGACCCCTAAACTTAAAAACTTTATTTTTCCTCGTAAAGTACATAAAAATAATTTTATTTTAGTTTATTCCATCTTAGGTTTATACTTATTTTTATATAAGTTTGTTTCAATAAATAATGAATCTATCATAAAAAATTAAAAAGGGGCAGTTTTTGACCAATAAGGGTGCCTTATGTCATCTATTTTGTAGACAATATTTTTTGAATAATTTTCGTCATTATTCTGCTTCAAATCCACGAAATATTTGCAATAGAAGCTGCAAGAAGTTCGAACATTCATTTTTTGTTAAAAAGGGGTGTTTTTTATTTCTGGGAGGGGTTTCAAGTTTTTTATACTTTTTCATTGTATTCCCTTTTCTGACAATTTTCTACTATATTTAGGCACAGCTAGACATTTTTTATCAAACCTGCCAGATTTTTTTACGGTTGGGGGTGGTTTAACCCCCGTGGGATCTAAGATCCGCTTGTTCGAAAAATTTGAAAAAATTGACAGTTATTTTTTCACCAAATGGAAGCGTTTTGGGGCTGAGCCTACAAATCAAAGGAACTTTGATTTTTTTGAGTCACCCTAGTATACACTACATTACAGAATTAATGTCCTTTATCAGAATGTGTAATCGAATATGAATTTTGAGGCCGCATGGTTGAATTTTTTGTCTACTTTTTTGCATACGTCATCTACTTAATCATATCTAGAAGCACACAGAGCCGGGTTTTCAATAAAATGTTTATATTTTGTTTAATAATAATTAAAAATAAAGAACAATATCAGTGACGCTCAGTGTTAGCTGTCTGCATTTTTGCCGCGTGCCTGTGGACCCTTGTCAAATCTCAGGATGCAGACACCCCGGAGCGAGACGAATTAACCCGAACGTATGAATTGTCTCAACAAGTCAAAGTTAATTAAAAAATACTTGAAAACCCTTCACTTATGGATTAAAAATCATTCATTTAGAAAAAATTCCAAAATATACCGTCTTTAGCGTGAATTTGGTAGAGAACTGCAGTCCAAATGCAAAGAAGTTATTTATTACCTAAAGATTTCCATTATTACTACAAATTTTAACCGATTTTCACGAATCTTTTTTCACTTTCTTGTAATTACATCAACTAATTAATTCTGCTAATGAAAATCAAATTACTCCATGATTTCATAATGTCAGTTTTTCTAACCTGATGTAATCTCATAAAAATATAAGGGTAATTCATTCCACTTAATTCGACTTGCTTCGGGGTGTCTGCCGACTGGCGTTTGACAAGGGTCCATACGCACGCTGCGGAAATGCATAGACAGCTAACACTGAGCGTCACTGCTATTGTCCTCGCGCTTTTTGATTATTAAACAAAATATAAACATTTTATCGAAAAACCGGCTCTGTGTGCGTCTAGATATGATTATGTAGATGACGTATGCAATAAATTAGATAAAAATATTTAACCGTGCGGCCTCAAAATTCAGAACCGATTACACATTCTTATAAAGGGCTTTAACTCGTCGAGATAGTTTTGAAGTAATAGTTCCAATTGCTGACATAGAATAATGAAATATATGTTTGCTTTCAGCTGGAGGACTCTGCGTATAGTAAGGTGATCATGGTACGATGTAAAGAAATGTTGTACAAAATAAATAACTGAAGAAACTTAAAACAAGTATATTCATTTTGCAACATCCCTTAATAGTAAACATTATTCTATTTTGTGTTTTTTTTTTTAACGCAGTTATACCATGTGTTGTGTCAAAATACATACAAACATTTTTATAAATCATCAAGTTTATTGTTTCATGTTTGAACAATTGTAGGCCGAATTTCACTTTCATAGTAAATCTTTATGTATCAAAAGTGCGGAAGCTTAATTAAATTGATACGAAAATCAGTAGTTGAAACTATGCAAGTGTATAGGTCACTTTAAAGAATAGGCTATTTGAATTTGACAGAATATGTGCAAAAAAAAATCTTAAAGCTTTTGATTACAATATGCGCCATAATATTTAGCATAACTGGAGAAAATTTTGGAGAAATATTATGATTAACTAATGTTAGGTGAATTTGTTATGTGCATAAATTACGTAAATTATTTTTTGGGGGTGGGGGTAGGTCAACAATTTTTGTAAACATGGGGGGTGTACGTGGTCAAAATTAATTCTTACGTAGGATATTTCTAAGTCTGCAAATCACTACAAGGATTTTTTTAAAATTTTATTTAATATAAAATATAAGATTTAAAAAGTATTGAAAATAAACTTCAATATTTATTTATACTATTATTCTTTAGTCTATAAATGATCAAAATTTTTATTTATCGCAGGATCGTTCCCCTTTTCCCCGTTTTTTCAGAATTGAAAATTCAAATTGAAAGTTAATTTTTTCGGTTAAAGAGTCTACTTTTAAATTTCAGGTCATACATTCATCTTTTTTGGTTAAAAATGGTATTAGTTGGTTCAAAATTTAATTATTTTGTTGAAAGTTCAGCAATCTTGTTAAAAAGTCATCCTTTTCAGTTAAAAATTTGTTTTGACCAAAAAAATGTTTTTTGTTGAACATTTGACGTTTGTAAATTCATCTCTTTATGTAGAAATTTCACCTTTCTTAGTTAAAAATGCAACTGTGTGGTTAAAAATTACCTTTCTTGTTAAAAATTCACGTTTTTGGGTTGAAAATTTATTTTTTTCCAGTTAAAAATTTAACTATTTCGTTGAAAATGCATATTTTGATAAAAATTCGCATTTATTGGTTGAAAACTAATCATATTAGTGAAAATTTGAATATTTAATTTGCTTTGGTTGAGGATGCAAGAATTTCGTTGAAAATTCATCTGGTTTGGTTAAGTTCAACTGGTTTTAATTTAAAATAAAAATTCTGTTGGTTGAAATATCAACTATTATATTTTTTATTGGAAATTAATCTTTTTATTAATTGATGTTATGGGTTTTGACCAGCGAAATATAGTAAATAATATTATGTGAATGTTTTTTTTTTTCTACTAGGTATAAAATAAATATTTTTTGAATATTGATTGTATTGATTTATATTGATATTTATTGATTAATCTTTTCAGATCAAAAATTTAACTTTCTGGTTGAAAGTTGACTTTCCTTCTTGTAATTCTTTTTTGAAGATTCATAATTTTCGTAGAAAACCCATCTTTTTGGTTGAAAATTGAACTACTTTGATAAATTTTCGTTGATGGAAGGATGTTAGTTTTAAGGCTTAGTTGTAAGAAAATTCTGTAAAAAAAAAAATGGAAGTGTAAGCAAGTCAATTTTTTAAGGCCAGCAGGCTAAAAAATAAACGTTTATCTATCTATCTATCTATCTATCTAAATTTTCGTTGTTGAACATAAATTTTAATAATTGAACACTTAATTACTTGCTTGAAAATTAAACTTATTTGTAAAAAATTTGTCTGTTTATGTTAAAAATTCAACAACACATTTTTTAGAACATTCAACTGTTTTGTAGAAAATTAATTTTTTGTATGAAAATTATTTTTTTATTGAAAATTTAACTATTCCATTTTTGGTTAATAATTTATCTTTTTTAGTTTCAAAATTCAACTTTTTGGTTATAAATTGATGTAATATGTTCAAAATTCAGCTTTTGTGGTAGAAGATTAATCACCTTGGTTGAAAATTCAACTAATTGGTTAAAAACTTATTTGTTTTGTTGAGAATTCGTCTTTTTTAGTGGAAAATGAATCTTCTTGGTTGGAAATTCATCTTTTTGGTTGAAAATTCAACTGTTTTTTTAGAAATATCATCTTTTAGGTTTGAAAATTCAATATTTTTGATGAAATTCATTGTCTTTCTTGACTAAAAATCTTTCTTGGTTAAAAATGCAACTCTGGTTGAAAATTTGCTTTTTTTATTCGAAAATTGATCTCCTTTGGTAGAAATTTCATCCTAATTGGTCCAGTTCAACGGTTTTTCATTAAAAATGGAAATCTTTTCTTTGCTGAAATATCAACTATTACATTTTTAAGACCAGATCGTAATTCTGACGTGGCTTAGATAACAACGCAAAGACTCTTGTACAAATCGTCAAGGAGAAATCTTATCAGACAAAAATAAACATAAGTCCAAATCATACTTAGTAACTTTTATTTATTTTATCAAATTTTCGACTTAATTTCTTTTTTTCTTTCTTCGGGGATCTAAAGAACTGCTTATGCTCATCGCCTGTGTTGAGATACCCTGATTACAAAAAGCAATTTGTTTTAACAGATGCTTCAAATGTAGGTCTGAGAGCCATCCTTTTTCAAGAAGGCCATCCCTGCTGTTATATTTCTAGGGCACACAATAAAGCTGCAACGAATTATGACAGAACAGAAAAAGAACTGCTTGCTACAGTATGGGCAGACAAACGATTAAGGCAATGCCTGTTAGGAAGAAATGTCATAATCCAAACAGATCAGCAGGCCCTGAAATGGCAATTTAATATTAATGATCCAGCGTCTTAACTACTCAGATGGAGACTTCGCCTTGATGGCTATAAGTATGCAGTCGAATATATAAAAGGGAAAGAAAGTACAGCCGCCGATGCATTGTTGCGTATGTATCCAACACCTGAAGGAGACGGTGAAGGACACGCAATAGAAGTTCAGGACATCAACACCGAACACGAATCTTTTGAAACGGACAACGCAAATGCTGAAGAGGAGCCCATACAGCTTAGATTCGTTGAACCCAAGGACGAAAAAGAAGTAGTTGAAGAATATCGGACATGGAAAAGAAATAGACTCCCTAATAATGTTAGGAAAAAACCTGTCGCTAACGGGAAAAATTGGATGAAAGTGAGCAAACAGAATCGGTTTTTCCTTTTACGGATCCAACTCCCTGATTATCAAGAAGAAGACTGGATTAAACTGCTGTATAAGAAGATCTAGGATTTCATTAATCGCAAGAACTGGAAAACCTTCAAGTTTCACATGGAAGACCCTTTGATAATAAACACTGAAAAAGTGTGGTTACATGACATGCTCAACTTTCTTCTCTAGAAAAAATTCCCGGAACATGCATTCTTTGTATGTGATCGACAAAACAAAGAGTTAAGGGAAGAAGAAAAACAAAACGTTTTGTCTGAAGCACATGAAAACATCGGATCAGGTCACTTTGGAAAAAGCAAAACCATAAAGGGACTTAGAGAAATTATATCTTGGAATAATATAGAGAATGAAATCATCAACTTCATCAAGAAATGTGACATCTGTCAGAGAGAGAAGTTAACACATATCAGGCCAAAAATCGAAGCAGCGATTCCTTATGTGCCGGTGGTACCTAACGATAAAATTTCAATTGACATTTTTGGACCACTGCCTATAACACAATCTGGAAACGAGTATATACTCTCCATCCAAGATGCGTCAACAAAGTATCTCAAAGAAACCAGCAGTGAGTCAATCATAACACAACACAGAAAAAACTCGGGTTTCCATTAGAACCCATTTTTGGTTCCAAAGGAGCTGCAACAAAAATGAACCCCACTTGCTGAAAAGGAACCCAAAACGATAAATGAGCTCTAAATGATACCCGAGGGGCCATTCACTCTGAAATCAGACGAATCTTTGCCAACGATT
>CAKNYM010053236.1:480815-606207 GCA_932195095.1 Andricus curvator
GATTTCAAACGCTAAAACCCCTTGATTCGAGAGTGAATGGCCCCTCGATGATACCTCAGTTGGGGTTCTAAAGGATCCCAATTGTAAATGAGCCTATTTCTAAAGAAGCTATTTTTTGCTTTGCCACTTCGACATTTTGTTTAATTAATAATACAATTTTTACCTGAAAGCACACATGTAATCAAACTCTGATGGACATAACTTCATGAAGACAATGAAGGTACAAAATATTACCGTAATTAAAATAGATATAATGACTTGATAGATGTAATTTGCAGGTTATGTAAGAAGCTTGTAAACATAAAGGCTTATTCATATGCAAGAAACTTTTCGACATGTCACTTTTTAAAAGTACAAATATATATTATTAGAAGTGCTGTAGGGTCGTTGCAAAAACAAAATTTTCTTTGTTTTATAATTTTAACATAAAATATAATAATAGATAACCAATTTGACTGTAGAGAAACGAATTTTTTTAATGTCCTAATGCGCATGCGTCGCACCAGCAGCCTCACTGCATGTTGATCGCGCGCTTATTTGAAATGATAAAATATGCAAATCAATTTTTTACAACATAATTATTATAATATTATTATTATAATTATTGTTTAATAATTTTAAAGTACAAAAAATATTATGGATTATTCAGAATTGACATTTGTGAAGAAAAGTCTTCATTCTTTTGAATTTAAAATCAATAATTCATTTGTAAATAGTAAAATCATAGGATTAATTTACCTTTTACTCTAAAAGTCTATTTTGTGATCTGAAAATTAATTTCTTTGATTCTAAACTGATGATTTATCATTAAAAATTAATTTACACATTTGATAATTTCAACAAAAAAAACATACACAGCGAAAAACACGATAATTGACAGAAATGGACTTGTAGATTGAACTATTTAAAAACTGTTACAGATTGAACTATTTTTAAATTTAAACATTAAAAATTGTGATATTTACAGGTGCAATAATTCAAAATTGTATTAAATACATGCAGGAATCATCACAACAACTGGTTTTCCTTCCCAAAGCACATACATTTTCAGGGTGGCGATTCGGCGGACAATTTCAAATTCCCGGTTATTCCCCGGTTTTTCCCGGTCAAGTTTTTCAATTTTCCCGGTCAACTAAAAGTAACATATTCATATTTTCCGTAAAACGCAAACATTTATTTTAATTCATGACGTTCACTCTGAACATCCTTTAACACAACAGAACAAAACATTGCAAAATAAACGAATTTTCAAAAAATACTTGAATTTTCCACTAAAAATATCAATTTTTCACAAAAAAATGAAATAGTTAAACTTTTCAACCAAAGTGATGAATTTCCAAATAAAATTATGAATTTTCAACTGAATAGTTGAATTTTAAACAAAATAAAAAATAAATTTTCAGCTAAAATTATAAATATTTAACTGGAACACGTGAATTTTTTACCAAAAAGATGAATTTTTAAACCAGAAGATTAATTTTCAAATAAAAAGAATCATTTTGTACAAAAAATACAATTTTTCAACAAAATACATGAATTTTTAACAAAATAGTCGAATTTTTGATTAAAGGAGACAAATTTTCAACCAAATAGTTGAATTTTGAACTAAACCAAGAATCATTTTCAACCAAAAATGGAATAGTCACGTTTTTGTGAAGAAAAAAAAATAATTTCAAACCAAACATAAAAGTTTTCAATTAAAACAATGAATATTCAACTGAAATAGTTGAATTTTCAGACAAAAAAATTAATTTTTACTAAAAAAGATAAATTGTCAACCAAAACTTAAATAATTATATTTCAAGTTAAAGAAATTAATGTTTAACCAAACAAACGAAGTGATGAATTTTCAAATAAAATTCTAAATATTTAACTGAAATAGTTGAATTTTAAACCAGACAGATGAATTTTTTACTGCAATGATGAATCTTTAACTAGAATAATTGAATTTTGGACCAAGAAGATGAATTTCTACCAAAAGACGAATTTCCAACTAAAAATGATAATTTTTCTACCAAAAATTGAATAAATAAATTCATAGGCAAAAAAAAAAGAAAGTTAAAAAAAAGAGATGAATTTTCAACTAAAATTATGGAATATTCAACTGGAATAATAGTTACATTTTCATTAAAAAAAAATAATTGCCTAAAATATTTTAAGTAATTTATTTAATAAATTACATTTTTTATACAAAATTATAGACAATGAAATGAATAATTGGATGAAAAAACTTCACTTCATTGGTGAATTTGTTGATGACAGCTCTCTCAGCTCGCGGAAATTGTTACAAAACATTTATTTAATTTTTTTTCATGAACATATTTCTTAAAATGTGTTGCCTCGAAAAAAAATTAAATAAACGTTTTCGAATAATTCCCGCGAGACGAAAGTGCTGCCATAAAATTGCCACTTCATAACCTCTAAATCCTAGTACCGATTGGTCCTATTGGGAACGATTGAAACTTTGCATCACTGAATCTTTCCCAATCGTGCACACACGATTAAGAAACACGATTAGAAACAATTCAAATTTCTTTCTATCATTCTGAATTGTTTTCAATTAATTATTTCTAGAAGGGAAAACAGTTTGCTTTTTCCGAAAATTGTACGTATAATAAATAATAATATCGTTTGTGTTTGCTTTACCGACATATTCTGTAAATCGCGAAATTACCAACCCGACTTTGCAAGCGGTTGGTTTGTGAATGCGCCTTTATGTTGTTCTTTTCAAGTGCGCTCTAAACGAACCCTTTTGGGTCTCTGCAGGTATCTATTGGAGCTCAAATTCGAAAGGATACCAACTTTTATTTGAGCCGCAACATTAGTGAACCCCCAGTTTTTTCTGTGAACTGATGGATCATTTTATATACATATTTTCTCCGAAACAGATTCTGACTCATCAAGTTGCAAACTTCGTATCAGAATGACACATGCAGCGGTGAAGGATTTGTTAAATACCTGAATCGCCGATAATCAAACTGAATGGGACTTGAACCTCAACCTTACTTGTTTGGCTTATAATGTAGCAGTTCATGAAAGATACTGAGTTAACACCTTTCGAAATGACCTTTGGCAGAACAGCAAACATGCTTTCGATTCTCGCCACCACCAGTTCTTTCAACCATCAAGAACTCTTGAATATGTGGAGGAAGCGGCATAAAGCCTATTAGCAAAAGAAAAAGAATCCATCCAGAGGACACATGAGAGATTCAAGAAGTTACAGGATTTAAATATTGTCATTTCAAACCCTATTTTCAGTGCCGGAGATCTTGTACTTGTCCATAACGAAACTAAAAGGAACAAGTCAGATTCAGAATGGTTGGGTCCAGCAACAGTAGTACGGCGTTCCAGCCAAACTAATTAGGAAATTCTCTCTGAAAATAAATACCGCACAATTCATGCAAATCGTCTGTCACCATACTATCACTAAACTCATGTTTTCAGAATACGAACTGCCTGGGTCATCCTTTTACTCATCTCCTCCATTTCCTGCCTTGTACTGACTCTACTTCATAATGTCACTATTTTTGCGGACACTCATATATATCTTCCGACATAGACAATGTTAATACTAGGTTTAATAGCCTGATGAGCACTATGAATCAACAATTAACATGTGTTTAAATTGTACTGAACAATTTGAGTTGAGCCTCATCAACGATCGGATAAAACGACTAGGTATTCAGCGTAGCCTTTTATATAAGCTGTTAGGGGGAACACACATTAGAAAAAGAGGATTGATTAATGCAATAGGTAGTATATCTAAGACACTGTTCAAGACTTTGACAGAATCTGATTTGACGTATGTTGATCGTGCACTAGACAAGCTTTACTTAGAAAACAAACAGTTAGCTTCCAGTCTTCAAAACCAAACGCAGGTAATAAGAATTATTTTAAATTCTAGCTCTTATGATGGCGAATCACTTTTTGTATATAACCAAAAAACCTCCGAGCGGCTCAATCAAATGAGCACTTGAATAAATGATAACACCAAAAATGTGTTTATTTCAAATCAAATAATAGTCATGACTTTGCTTATAGATGAGTTACACGAAGATATCATACTGTTAATGAATTCAATTAACCATGGGAAACATTGTATAGTACATTCGCAAATCTGCCTCAACCTATTTTGTACAACGAGCAACATTAATAATAACGTAGTCTCAACGTCAAGTATTGTTACCTGCGTTTCGCGGGCTCCTCCTGCACATGAAATTGAATATAGTGAGCAGTGTTGCCAACTTAAAAAAGTGATTTTGCGGCACACTATTTTCAAAGTTGTGGATTTTCAAAGGAAAATGCAGAAAACTTGTTTTTGCTCATTTATCGCGTCGTGACTCAAGAAAAATGCTGGAAATCACTTTTATTTGAAAGACAATTTTTTATTGCGAAGAAACCGTACCAAACTGTCAGCAGAGCTAAAATAAGGTATTTCAAGTTGTGTCGTCAGCTGGCAAGGTGTCTGCTTGCCGGAGGACAAACAGTAGCACTGAATAGATAGGAGTAAATTTTATTTTTTTAATATCTTCGTGAAAAATTATTTCTTTCAATTAGTGTTCTTGGTCAACAGTATTATTTATTTTTGAAGAACTATTTAATGAAATAATAAGATCGATATGTTTCATATTGATTTGAATAATTCATTATATAGTTCTCGAGAAAGAAAAACTGATTTCGAAATACACTTACGATCAGAAATTATGTTTAACGAAGGTATTGCACAAATCAAATTTTCTTCAATGCGTTTGGTGCTATTGTTGTCCCTCGTCGAGCAGATATCTTGCCAGCTGAAGTCACAACTTGAAACACCTAATAGCTCTGAGCACTGCTACAAGTAAGCGGACAAGCCGAACGTAGCGGGCGAATCATTTAACAGGGTGCCCAGCGATTCTCACGAAAGAGATTCAAGGACTTTTGCAGGTTTTTAAGGATGCCTCGCGGTCACTTGACCAATCTCTTGACAGTAAAATTTCACCATCAGGCATTCTGTTTTCGTGGCCGATAAGTCTGTCGACTCATCAGTTAAAATCGAGAACTTCACACACTATAGCCTTTCTGTAAGAGACTCCTTCCCGGCATCTCCAACAACGTTCAAAACAATACTTTTTGTCTTCGTCCTCTTTATATTCACACAAACAGCAATTCGTGAATCAGGAAATATGTCTTTTAAAACATCAATGAGGTGATATATTTGTAAAAACGCCTCATCAGATGCTGCTATATGACCAGCCAGTTTGATTTCCGCGTACTTCACTTTTATTCCTAGAGCGGACTGCTTTGCAAAAAGTGTAGCCACACTCTTTACGGTCTCTGAATACGAGGCTTTTTTATTTACTAATTGTTTTTTCCTTGTATCATGTTTGTCAATGTCAGATCTAATGGAATATAAAGAAAATAAAGTTTGAAATCGTTACGCGCAATATTTTACATGAACTGTTAAGGGCATACTATTTTATCAACACGTATATTCCGATACTTGCTTTTCTGCCCCAAAAATTGTATTGCAATGCTTGCAAATGCATTTGAAAGGATCAGTAAGGTCTGGCTTCAGACATCTGCATTTTGATTGCAACTCTGGTCCAAACTTTATAGTTCGGTGCTTAGGTTACTTTGAATTATTATCATCCTCATTACGAATCAGTTTTTTCTTTTTAGGAGTGCAAAATTCCCGTTCTGTTTCCATTATTGTCGTTCTCCTTATCACTGCTGAGACCCATCAGGCACAACACGAAACTAACACGCCCAAATATAATTATCAAAACCTAAAGGCGGCAGCGCATTACCGCGATAAAAAGAAACGAAGATATTCTGATATTCCTATTTTCTTTCATCCAATAGCATTTTGTCGTTCAATAAACTTTGTATGGGTTCGCTAGTGCGGCTAGGAGAGTCTGGACAGGTGCTATCGGAACTAATCAGAACCTCGAGATGCACCTATCACGAAGCCAGAATTCGCTTGGTTCTCTTTTATGATTGGCCGAAGGTTTACTAAGAGTAAAAAGAGCGGATATTTCGTCATCCACATTATGTAATTGCGGATTGTACATAATGACTGAAAGTTGCGGTACAAAATGCGGAAATGCGGAACATCTGGCAATATTGATAGTGAGCCGTTAGTAGCAAGTAAAGTCGTTAAATTGCGTTTTTCAGGAGCATCTTCAGCAAGTATCTTATATCCAAGTTAAAGAAGTGTAATTTACTAAAATGTCACACTAGATTCTCAAAATGAGTCTGCGAAGCTCATTTTTGTTGCAATACAGAACTACGCCAATTTTGGCGTACTTTTAAGGATCAGCGTTTTTCTGTGTTGTTAAGTAAAAATGAACTGAAATTCTAATTAATTAACATTAAAAAGTCGATTATAATTCATGACATATTTCAGTCAGACTCTCTGAAATAAAATCACCAATGTTTCAATTGTAATTATTTAGCATCATTTGAATTTTACGAATAAAAATTGGGTACTATTTTAAACGAATAATTCTTTATAACAGTTATTTGCCATACTTTTCGATAATTTAATTTAGCTCTCATATCAAAGAAATTGTTATTCATATTTATCAGAAAATGTGTATCAATTATATGTACGAAACTCAAACACGATACTTCAAAAGTATGTTTGCTGATCCAATGTTATCTCTGCCAGGCTTTATTTGTAGAAAAATAAACTCTAACTTTTAAACACACACACATTTTTTTAAATCAAGTACTTAAAATTGTCCTTGATCATTTTTATGAGTAGAATAATATACATCGGATTTCATCTGCCATAAAAAGTAATTATTCTCCAGAATGAATTAATTTGAAAAGTTGAAAATCCGTAACAAAAAAAATAATGAATATAACAAGGAGGCGAAAACCAATGAAATTCAGTTACAAAAATAAACGGCCTAGAGTTTAATTTACTTTAAGATACATTTTAACTCCTGGCAATGTACTTGACTGTTTTTAAAAAAGCGGGCAAGAAACGTAAATTCTTTAAAATTGACGGATAATTTTACTGTAAATCAGTCATTTCAATTAAGTTATCGTTTCAGTCAGCAATATTGATTGTTTCATCAGCTAGAACGATTATTTTTCTAGTTAAAATTATTCAATAATCAGTCAAACATAAAATTGTTCATGATTCAAATTTAGAGTTTACATCACTAATTATGATGAAAAAGGAATGAGAAAAGTACAACATAAATTTTTTACAGCCTGTATTATATTATACCATGAAAAAAGTTGTTTTAAAAGCAAATATTGGCATGAATACAATAGTGTTAGTAGAAAGTGTCTGCAGAGTGATGTTTCCATTAAAATTGTACATCAGTTTTTAACATGATTGCCTTATTTTATTGGAAGTATTATTGTTAATAGCTAGATCCATGAGGCCCAGGGGGACCCTTATAATATGGATAACGAGAATATTGCCCAGCAAATTGAGCATTCGGCGGTAGACGTGGAGTTTCCCGATAGTTGCCCTGCTCTCCTTGATTAATATGGTATGGGTCATGCCCTGCCACAGGTGCAAATTGTGTACGAATATGAACATGCGGCGGTGGTGGTGGAGTTCCCTGATGTGCGCCATGCTGTCCTTCATTAGTACGGTATGGGTTATGCCTTGCTAGAGGTGCAAATTGTGTATAAATATGATCATACGGCGGTGTTTGTGGATTCAATCGATTGCTACGTTGACGAGGTTTTACATCATTTGTATGCATTACTCCCTGAAAGTTATCAGGACCACCAATGCGAAGTCCAGCGCGCTCATCACTTAATTGATTGGATTTTTCAAGCTGGGTCAATTGAAGTGCGAGTGCATAATCCTTTTCAGTTGTCTTATATAGAAATGGTTTACGTTCATGTATATCATCTCCATCTACGAATTTTCTGGTTTCGGGATTATATGGTCTTGCATAGCCATGCTCGTCAGCTTTCAGTTTCCATCGAACGGAATGTATTGGATTGAGTGGTGGATCTGATAGAGAGGCAGAGTGAGCAGGACGCTCTCCTTTATTTTTATGAGTGGATTTTGGAAGAATGGTTTGGATTTCCATTGCCGACGATTTATCATTTTCATGTATCAATCGCTCGGAACGTGCACGATTCCCTCGCCTATCCTTTTGCTGCGTTACTCTTTGAGATTTATCATCACCTCCTATGCGAAGTTTAGTGAGCTGATCAGCTATGGATGTTCCAGTGCCATGTTTGTCCTTTAGCGATGTCAATGCCGGTTCTTCTTCGGACTTTTTACCTAATGCTTTAGAAGTCTCATCAGAAATTTTCACACCCTTTCCCTTGCTCTCTTCTCGGCTCATACCTGATGATATTTCTGTCAGAAGACAAACGAAATTCATGAATTAAAAATTGCTAAGATATCAATTTGAAAATAGTAAATGCTTAATTGATAAAATCACTTAAGTGAATCACTTGTGTACAGTCATTTATGGAAATTCTCGCAAATTGAATTCTACATAAAATATATAAATAGGATAACTTACTAAAATGAACTATGTAACTCTGGATATCTTATTGAAACGAAATGAATGTTGACAAATGATCGACATTTGCCACTTACTGGGATAATCATTATTATTACTATACTCACCAATATAATTGAAGAAGAGCATCAACATGACCGCAGCAGCACCAAAAAGAGACCGCATTTTCGCAGAGGACAACTGACGAATTCTTAGATATTCAAATTCACAGTAGTCATATTCACGCGTGCGACAGAGATTCTCTGATGTGAATTCAAACATGCGTTTAAAGGAGGGAATATAATATAGATAAGGATATATGTACATTTAATAACTTTGTGTTTTCCCTCCTTGAAATGTTCTGAGATATGGTTACAAGGTCTAACACGCTTAAGGGGGGGGGTAAGGTATTTAAACTTTTTTTTTTTGCATTTTTTTTATTTGATTTTCTGAATGGAGAACCTTTCAAGAATATTGTGTGAAAATTTGAGATGAATCGGTGTAAAAATAACGAAGATACAGCGGTATAAGCACCCGCGTCTCCAACATGACTTAGCGTACTGTATATTTAGTCAGTGTAGAGCAGAGGTCGGCAGCGAGGGGAAGAAAGCACGTGTGGACCGCTCGCTGCAAAAAGATGCTTTAGACATCATAAATGATAGCAACATCCTTTATGGACCTGGCATCGATGATTCAGTATGAGGTAAACCGACAAAACTCGTTAATGAACGTTTTATTCCAAATTTTTTAGTGTTCAAAACTTTAAAGCGTTTTTCCCACAACTCACGTTTCCAAAGTCGGTGTCCCTCATAACTTGAAAACTACTGCACCGATCCTTTTGAAATTTGGAACACTATTTCTGTATATAATTTACGAGGTAACGCTGGAGAGTTTGTTTCAAATTTGTTAATATTTTTTATTTCACAATAACAAATTAGCCGATTTTTTTCGCAAAAATCGCGTTTTTCACTGCAAAGTGTTCCCAAAAAGTGAAACATTGAAATTTCGAAAAACCCTCCCAGCGTTACCTCGAGAAAACTATTATCTAACGAAAGAACTTTGATTTTTTGATTTCGGATGATCCAGCACCGAGTTATGATGGACACCGCAATTCAACTTTTTTTTCGAGACACTTCCAAATAATGCTGCCATTGCCGTATTTTTAAATATCTCTTCATGAAAATTGTACACAATATTCTTCGAATGTTATACTTTAATGTACTATTACCATTAATACATACATTTTATTTGTTTCGTCAAAAAAAATTCACAAAAATCTGTCTTTTTTTGCATGAATTAACCTAACCCCCCCCCCCCTTAAGGTTTAATCATGCAAACAATCTGGTCTCTGGAAAAGAAATTTTTCCATGATTTTAAGAAATGATTTTATATTATCGGTCGTGTTTAATGAAAGAAAAAAATTATTTTTTATAAAAAAAGTTCAAAACTTACAAAAAACTTTTTTTTTTTAAATAGTTTTTTAATTGAATTACTGTTTCCAATTTTCAAAATAAGTAAATAATCTTCAAATATAATCATTAAAAAAATTTTTTCTTTAACAAAAAATTGTTTTTCCGGTTTCAGCCACAGAAAATTGTAAGTTGAAAATTGAAGACAGTACAGACGTGGAGAATATTTTCCCCGAAAGAAAAAGTGTCAACGATTCGAAATCAGCAATTCTGCATAAATTCGAATGAGGCGATAGTAAGAAAAAATTCAACTGCAAAAAAACATTATTCAGTGAAAGACATGTCAATCATTAGATTTTTCACTGATTCAGGTTTAGAGGGTGGATATTCCCGGGTAGGCCTTGTCCACTTGTCAATCTTGGAGATAATTCACAAGATGAGCACTTGCTTATAAAAATTTCTATTCAAGACAAAAATTGTTTATTGTTAATATAGCTATCTACTATAAAACACTTTTAGAATAATTCCAAAAAAGTTCGGTAAAAAAAAATATTTTTTAGAAAAATCTATAAATTGAATATTTGTTCTGAAAATTATTTATGACGATAAGAATTGTAAATTTAAAAGGTCTATTTTCATAAATTTCGATCAATAGTGAGTTTATCAAAGCCAAATGAAAGATTGTATTCCCTACACGTCTTGACAATTGAATTCTTGGTAATTAAAACAGAAACTTAAAATCTATTTAGAACTGAAGGGTGGCAGTGCAGAATTAGGCAACCAACGTTTTTCCGAAAATTGATTTATTCCATAAAAAATCTCTCTCTAAAAATAGGTTTGTCACGAAAATCTCCAAAGCATTGTTGTCGCTCTTCCTCTTCCTCAATGATTATTATTATTATTATTATTATTATTATTATTATACCATTAAGCCATTTCCCTTTCGGGGTAGGCGTGACTTGCTCGGTTGGAGAATAGTAGTGTGCATATGGGTATATAGGTATAAGGTAGGTAGGAATATAGGTATGAGGTGGATAGGTATATAAGTGTTAGGTATATATATTTTAGATTGATCTGGAATTCTCGTGTTATTTATTTAAATGACACGTTTACTCCGCAACACTGCTCCGACCCAGGTTGCTGATCAATCTCTCTAGCGATCACCCCAAGTGAAGAGCCTCACAAAATTGTTATGTATGGTTCTCCACTTGGGCCCATTAGTATCCAAGATCTTTGTTTCAGGCGTCATTCATTCTACTGTCACTCTGTTTACAAACTATTTGTCGCCACACTTTTCTGTCCTGGCATACTACTCTAGCTTCCTTCACGTCCATGCCTTTTTTTCATGCAAGCTCTTGTGTTCCTATGGCTTCTTATGTCTCTACGGATCAATGTCTCATTTACAGATTCGAACCATTCTTTCGGTGGTCTTCCTCTGGGCATTCTGCCATTTACTTTACCTTTATGATAGGGTAATTTGAAAAACTCGGAGGCATAAATTTTCAATAAAAAACTTTCGAATTAAACCAAAAGATACGAGCTTACAACGAAGGAGTTGGAAGAATCTCATCCAAAATGTTGAGTTCTTAAGTCATAAAAACGAATTTTTGAAAAAAAAGTTGCATTTACAACACAAAAGTATGCATTTTCTACCAAAATAATTGAATTATTGACTAAAAAAGACGATTTTTCAACAAAATAAGTGCATTTTCAACTGAAAAAGACCAATTTTCTAGCATAAATTGAAAAGCTAGATTTTTAGTAAAAAAAAATTAATTTTTAATCAATGTTTAACCTAATTGTTGAATTTTCAACCCAAAAGAATAATTTTCTATCAAAAAAGGCACATTTCCAACAAAATAGATGAATTTACAATTTAAAAAAATAATTTTTTAATAAAAAATAGAATATAATAAAACCAAACATATGAATTTTGTACCAAGAAAATGAAATCTATGAAAAAAAATGTCTACGAAAAATGGAATAGTTACATTTTTAGTGGAAAAATTAATTTTGACTTATGAAAAAGTAATTTTCAATAAAAGAAATGAAATTTCAAACAAAAAGATTAATTTTCTTCCGAAAAAGACAAATTCTCAACAAAATGGATGCATTTTCAACTCAGAAAGATAAATTTTCATCAAAAAATAGAACGATAATTTTCAGTTGGAGAAGTCTATTTTCGAACAAATAAAATAAAGTTTCAAACGAAATAGTTAAATTTTCAATTAACGCATTTTCTATAGTTTTGTTCGCGGCTCGAATTCTGATCGACTCGGAGCAACTCAGATTTTCAATATGGCGACTGTCGACCCTGTAAATTTTACTTTCGCCCCGCAAATGGGGCTTACGGGAAATATACTACTTTCGGCCCTATTTTTAGGAGCGAAATGTGGCCATTTCGGTCGAGTGTGGACTAAAATTGATTATAATTCACTAAAGATTTCAGTTTTACTCTCAATGATCTGATATTTTTCCTGATAATGTTTATTGGTAGAATACTAAATACAGGATTTCATCTACAATACGATGTGAATATTCCTCAAAATATGTAAGTCATCTATTTTGTTGAAAATTCAACTATTTTTTGAAAGTCTTCTATATGGTCGAAAGTTTCACTTATTAAAAAACAACTTATTAGAAACGCGACAAACGCAGAATATATATATATATATATATATATATATATATATATATATATATATATATATATAATAAACGGGGGGCGAAACTACGGTTGTCAACGAGGGAAAGGGTGTCAAAAATATCCCAAAATTGGTGAAGTAGTTTATGAATGACCTTTCATAAATCAATCAGGGAGGAAGTCATCGACATCACTCTCTGTACCGGTAGTTTTGGAGACAATGTCGAGAAGTCGAGAGTCTCAGACGAGCCCACTCTCTCGGATCACTCACAGATAGAGTTCGAGTTGGAATCCATCGTATCTGCTGGCCCCAAGTGGGCCAGAAATCCAAGAAGAACGGACTGGGACCAGTATTCCACGGAACTAAAGAGTGCACGCTCGGAGGTGCCCACGTCAATTAGAGATGTGGACACCCTGGACATGGAAGCCAAGATTTTTACGGAGGCCATCAAATCTACTTATGAAAGTAATTGTCGACCCATAAGAGTCCGAAAGGCTGGGGAGACACACTGGTGGCAGGGAAGCTAGACAGAGGAATAGATGTGCCAGTACAAACAAAACGGATGAACTATGGACCTCATTTACGACAATAAGGGATGAATACATGGGTGCAATATGTAAGGCGAAGCAAGAAAGCTGAACCAACTTTTGCACAGACACCGAGAAAGGAGCCGAGGCGGCTTGACTGAACAAGCTGCTCTCTCGAAACCCGGATGCTATCCTCGGCACTCTTTAATTGCCCGACGGAGGATACTCAGCGTAGGACGACGAGACCTTGGTTCACTTGATCAAGGCACATTTTCCGGGCATAAGGTTTGGAAAAGAGGGGACGACACCTCTGAGCCAAAAAAAGTCGTCTGTGGCTCAAGTGTGTCCGAAACGGCGGCCAGCCCACAAGATTGTTACCGAGGCGGGCCTAAGCGGAGCAGTAAACCTGATTGAAAGACAACTGAAGCAGAAAGATCTTCAAAGGAGCCTTCAACTAGACCTCTAGAGAGGTGATCACGGTGGCCATGATTACACATGATGTGCAAATCGCAGTCTTAGAATGGACCTGCCACATGTTGGCCAACAGAAAACAACGACTAAGCGACATACCACTTTATGTGGAACCGTTGACTCGGGATGTCCGCAGGGAGGCGTTCTATCGCCCCTGCTGAGGTGCTTGGTAGTGGATAAACTGCTTCATCTGGTCACGAGTCAGGGCTACCATGTTAGAGGCTACGCGGACGATATACTGTTCATCATGCGCGGCAAGCATCTGGATGCGCTCTTCGGAGTAATGCATCAAGCACTGATCAAGCACTGATCAAGCACTGATCAAGCACATCGCGAGTAGGCCGACCCTAAGCATGCTCAGGGACAAAACGCCCACTCGCTATCGCTTCGACAAGAAGTATTGTGTCAACCTATCCACGTAGGAGGAATGGGTTAATGGCGTGGCACACCTGCCTAGTGATGGGGATAACTAGTTTACAGATGGCTCCAGGAACAAGGAGAAAGCAGGAGCCGTTGTATATTGGAAGGAGTGGAATGGGCTTCACAATCCCGATGATGTCCAGCGCCACAGTCCTACAACCTGAGATTATGGCCATGCTCCAGTGCGCCTACAAGGCACAGGGGTATGGCAATAGAAGAAATATCTATATCTGCTCAGACAGCAGGGCTGCTATAATGGCCCTGAATAGAACAACGACTACGTCACTTCTAGTATGAGAGTGGTTTGAGGCACTGAACAATCTACCGAAGGAAAATCGAGTGACTCTACTTTGGATCCCTGAACACAGTGGCATCAAAGGCAATGAGATGTCGGACATGCTAGCAAAACTAGCAGCAAGAGAAAACTTCACTGGACCCGAACTAGTTGTAGGCATTTCCAATAGGCTAGTACGAAACGCCTCTTCTGAAAACAGTAGTTGCCTCCCAGACGTTGTTATTTCCAATTCCTAATTTTTTATAGTTAGGACCTCCATTTCTCTTTTTAAGGTACAAACTTTAAAGAACTACCAAAATTGAGTAAGATTGCAGGCTTGCACAACAAGATGACGATCGTAAGAACGCGAAGTTTAAATTTAAAACTTTGAAGATGTGGATTTTCGGTACAGATGACAGGGTACTACATTCTGATATTTTTAGAAGAGGCGCCCTGTACAATTATGATAGATCTTCACTTACAAGTAAGTTCGTTTGATCTTATAATTATTCACTTTGCAAATTAAAATTAAATTAAATATACATAAATTTTAAATTGAATCAAATTAAACTAAATTCAAATTTTCTGAATGAAATTAAATCAAAACGTAATGAATAGAAATGATAGGAATATATTATGTAAGGAATTGAATGAACTATTGGTAATTAAAATTCATTGAAAATTAAATAAATATTTTCGGTAAGCCTAGATACGAGACGTGAATAAAGCAAGGTAAGCATTACTTTAGGTTCTGGTCTCGTTGCGTAAATAATTCAATTTCATCATTTTGAAGAAAAAACACTTTTAAATATGATTATATTGCTGGAGATGACGTAGCCTTTTTACAAGTAACACATTAACCTTCTTATTGATTTAACAAATTTGAAAATATAGTCCAATGTGTACACTTCGTTCTTAAAATGATCCACAATTAATAGCAAAGATTTATTTTAATATTACTTCATAACTAAGTAAAATTCTCTAAGAAAAAATCAGAATTTATCCGATAAAATTAAGTAATAAAGCTCTGAGTCACGCAGATTGTTCGTTTTTGATTTATTTCCTTCTCTAAAAAATAAATAGAACAAAAACTAAAATGAAATTAAAGGTTGATGGTAAACATTACCCCAGAGGAGATAAACCGTATTTACGACGAAAGCAAATCAAAAAACCTTGAACTATATATAATTAATAATAATAATAATTAATTATATATATAATTAATTATAATGCTCAATCGTGAAACTTACTAACAAACATAATAATTTTTTTGATCGAATTTTTTTCAGGGTTATCTAGAATATTCAGCCAGGCATTCCTTATCTCACACATATCCCTACTTTCGCTTATACATGAAAATCTTACAGTTTTTAAAAATGGTGGTACACAGGTTCTGTGTTAAAACTATTCTCATGACAGTAGATAGAATAACCATCAAAATTCAGACTGCAGGCTTTATTCTTGATTATAAGTCTAGGTATGAACTTATTTATATTAACATTAATTGCGCCATAATTCTGATAAAACCGAGTGGTGTTCTCTGTAAATATTTTAGATACAATATTTTATCATAAGCTCTTATCTATGCCAATTTATTCTTTTGTAGAGAGGCAAGAGAAAGAAATTCCCAATCGCCCTCTATCCCAATCATTTTAAATATATTTCTAACCTGGCGGGCCCAGTTGTATTTCTCTAGGGTTGACAAATCATCTTTTGATCTAGCCAGGTCTCTTAATCTTAAATAACATTTCTTCTTGTATCGATCGTCGGACATATTGAGAATTTTCTCTATCCAATTGATTATTGACTCATAAATTCTAACTGCAAGTTGGGATGCACCTATTTCTAATCTAATAGCATATCCAGCAGTATTTTGTGGAACATGCAGGACTCTCTTATAAAAAGTGGTTTGAACTCTTTCTATAAAATCTAAATACCTGAGGCTCCATATATGCGCACCATACATTGAAACGCTGGATACAAGACTATCGAAAAGTCTAACAATAGGGTTCCATGAATTGAGTTTTAATCTGTGAATCAGAAAAAGCGATGATCCTACAGCGAGGTTAGATTTACGAAATGCTTCATCTTTCGCCCTGACAAAAAGTGCAGATTGGGTGAATGGAGTGCCCAGGTAGATATAACGTTTAACATTATCAATCCCGAAGGTTCGGCACATAAAAGGTGGGTATTTTTTGTTATGGCCATGACCTCCCTTTCTGTCGATTACTTTTTTTTTTATGTTGACTTCGAGCTCATTTATCCTACAGTAATCGAACAATCCTTCAAGAATCTTACGCATTCCAACTAGGGAGTCCGCAAAGAAAGCCAAATCGTCGGCGTAAGCTAAGAGCAATATTTCCAACAAATGGTCTATTGATACACCTCTGATACCCTTGGCATACATAAATACTTGTAAATCAGCAATTAAAAATGTAAACATTTTTAGACTCAGAACCTACCCCTGCATAAATCCTTTTGTTACATCTACCGATCCGGAGACGCCCTTATTTCCCTTAATCGCAATATTAGCTTTAGAGTAGAAATCTATTACTGATATAATAAATTTTGACCCATAGCCTTTCGAGATTAATTTGTTCCATAAGATATTATGACTAACTGAGGGAAAGGCTGCTTTGAAATCAACATGGAGTACAAAAAGTTTGCCTCCGTTCAGTCTCAGTCTCTGCCTGCCACTCTGGAAGGAGTTGTAAGTCGTCAGCCCAAGCTTTCAGCCTTTTGGAAAGAATCTGCGTAAATATCTTTGTAACACAGTTAACTAAGGCAATAGGGAGGTAGTTAGCAGGATCAGTGATATCCCCTTTTTTGTGCATCATTCTAAGAAATGTTTGAGACCACGATATTGGGACCTTTTCATCATCAATTATTTTATTAAATAACGAGTTTAAGTAAAGGATTAGATTGCCGGGCAAATTTTTAAAAAAGTCATAGCATTTCTTAAGTACTTATTTCAGATCTCTTTTACTTTTTCTGCATTGTGTATCAAACCATGGCTTCGAACGACTCAGTTTTTTAGACGGTTTTACAGTCATGTTAAGTTCTGTCGCTGTCTCTTTAATAGCATTAATTAAATTGTTTGAATGGTCATCTATCGAAAACACTGCAGAGTTAATATTTGGAGGGTACTGAATAGTTTCTTTAAATTTATCAGCAAAGTCATTATTCCACTTTAAAAAATCTGTAGGTTTATTTTAGACGGGAAATTTTACTATTGCCTACTTTATCGTCTTTTGCGTTGTTTCGCTGTAAATTTGAATTTCCGATTTTCATATGGCGTTTTCTACGTTCAAAACGAAAAATATTGCTCCCATTGAAAAATAGTTGCAAGAGATTTTGTAGATTTAAAAAAAATAATAATTTTGGTCTCTTGTCTTTTTACCGTATCTTGCATAGTTTCCTGGGAATGTTGAATTATTACGTTTTTCAGTTTGAATTTCCATGGCTAAAACCATAAATATTGGCAGTAGAAGGCTGGCTAACGAACTTGACCTGTGTTTTTGGACCACAAACCAGTGTGCAAAAGGAAATTTGAATAAAAAAATTCCTTCGACAGTTATCGCGTCGTCAGACTACACACAGACAGACAAACAGGCAGAAAGACATGTTAGTAAAAACTATTTTTTCGGTCTCAGGGGGTTTCAAAACGTCGAGAATTGACGAAAACAGGATAGGTGCAAAATCACATGAAACTAAGACATTCCATCTAAATGATGAGAATGTAAAAATTCAAATTTTCAAGCCAAACTATGGGTGCTATTGAAAAATAGTATTCCGGATATGTCAGTGACAGGTCAAAGATTATTTCGTTTATATTGTACAGAAAATTTGCAAAATTAGAATTAGGGCTAGATTATATTGATCCAATAACTATATTGAAACTATTACCTTCAAGTTTAACAAAAATGTAATCCTCTCCCACACATATCGTTTCCATTCTATATTTGTTTGCGTTGTTGATGATGAGTAGACCTGTAAGCCATGTCTCACTCACAGATATAATGTCATCTGTAGTAATATAGTTATATATATCGTCTAGATTATTGAATCCCCTTGCACTTCAAAATAGAATTCGATATGCTGGTACTGTTGGCGAATCGTTATGAATTTGGGATCGGTTTCGAGTTTTCTCTTCCAGGTGTTTCCTTTAAAAAAGGTTTGATCGAATTTCCTTTTTGAGTATGTTTGATTTTTTAATTAAAATCTTTGTTGGAAGAATCGGATTTTGAAGGGCGACCTCTTGTTCTTCTCCTGCTAGCAGTAGAGCTTAAAGAAGATGTTGAGATTCCCCCATCAGATTGATGAACATCATCACTCTTCTCTGCCACAATCTTCGCGGCTAAGGATACATCGAAATACTGATTATCCTTGAATAGTGCCTTTAAATGTTAAGGACTTCCCAAGACTATCCAGCTTTTGTTAGATAATCTCGAAACTTCTTGCGTATTTCTCTTTGTTCATAAGTAAAGTCATTTGCGAAAGATACCTTCAAAGAGCGCAGACTTTTAGCTTTCCTAAATATTTCATCTTTGAATCTCGAGTTCGTAAAAGTAACTAGAACAGGTCTTGTTCCCTCTTTTCCTCCAATTCTAATAACCTTGTCGAAACAATCAATAGAAATAATAATTTTAGCTTCCTTGAAAATCTTTTAAACCGTGTCAAAAAGATTCTTGTTGTTGGTCGAATCATCCTTACGCTGTAGAGAAAAAAATTCCTAGATCTCTCTTTTATATCTAAAAATTCTAGCTTTTTCTCAAAGAAATTAATTTTTTCTTCGAATGTTTTGTTCTTCTCTTCCAAAAGATGACATCAGGTTTTTTAGATTTTTAGTTCTTCCAAGATCTTTTCATCTGAGCTCTTTAACACTTTAAAATCTTTAGTATGTCAATTTCCGAGGACTTGGGAGAATCAAAAGAGAATTAGAATCAATGTAATCTTGATCCTTTCTTGATGCTCTTCTCCTGCAGATATTTCCGTTTCTGCATCTTGGAGAATCAAAAGAGTATCAATGAAGATTCTCCTTACATCCTCTATGATTCTCCATTTACATCGTTTTGGTTTAAAATTTTGCTTATTGGTAAGAAATGCATTAATTTTGTTAAAAATTCGCCTTTTTTGGTTTAATTAAGGCCGTTGGAATCAGGGCCTAACCTCAAAATTGAATCACCTCATTTAACTCAATAAATACTTGAATTACATATTTTTTAGAAGCTTAGCGCCTACTCTTTTTTGATTCAAGTCTGTATTCGGAGTGAAAATTGACTAATATCAATACTTCTTGTGAAAATTATTTTTTTTTATTCTTACCTGAGCACTCGAAAAAATCATTTTACACAAGAAGTATTGATATTAGCCAATTTTCACTCCGAATACAGACTTGAATCAAAAAAGAAGTAAGGTAAATGCACTGGTAATCGTCACTGCATTAGTTATCGCCAGATGGCCCAGTATTTTTCGTATAACAAGACTCGCTCTTGCCGCGTATGATAAAAGATGTAATTTTAGGTTAGTTTAAATATCCTTCTATCAAATTAGTATACTTTTCTTGTTTTAATACTTGGTTACGTGCCTGACGATAACTAACGCATTTGCATAATTTGAATTTTTATCGTGAATAAAAATTGACTCCAATCAAATATCATGAGAAGTGATCAAAATTGAGTTTTTCTATATCTGCTTTAATCGGCTAAGCCCTTTGCGGAAATGAGAATTGTTTTAAATACAATTATAAGCGTTCATAATTTGCAATTTGGCTTAAGGTGACGATCACTAGTGCATTTACCTTAGGCGCTAAGCTTCTAAAAAATATGTAATTCAAGTATTTATGGAGTTCAATGAGGTCATTCAAGTTTGAGGTTGGGCCGTGGTTCCAACAGCCTTAAGCAAACTAAAAAAGGCGAATTATGAACAAAATAAATACATCTCTAACCAAGAAGTTAAATTTTTTACGAAAAAGATTGTCTTTCTACTATAAAAGACGAATTCTTAACAAAATGCAGAACTTTCTAACCAAGTACTTGCATTTTGCAACTACTAGTTTTAAGGGCGACAAACTTTTTCAATTTATATCGATTTTTTCAAGATTCAAGGATAAAAATATACTTACGGCTTATAGCTATCACTCTAGCGTCATACTTTGACGTTGACCCTGTTTTTGCGCCCTTCCAAATGAGAGGCGTTATACGCTCCCAACGCTCCGCTCCGATTTTGGGATAGCAGATAACTCCACAACATTTCTGGAACCACAATTTGTCCAGTACACTAAGGCCCACGATTTTTTCCGCCCTGCAGTCTTTCTCGGTTTTGCTGCTTCAGTTGACATTATTTGACAATTTTTTTATATCAGTCGCAGTCAATGAGTAAAATAATGTTGATGATGATGCTGATGCAAACCAAGTGAAGCCAGGACCAGAGAAGACTGGCCATGACGCTCCGAAAAGCCACCACTAACCTGATTGGTGGAGGCGAAGATCGCCTGATTGGTCATTTTCCACGCGCTTATTTGAAATTAGGAAAATGCTAACGGAGTAGACGGAGGAAACGGAGTAGCACGAGAAGCAAAAGAGAATCACGAGAGTAGCAAGAGAAGCAAAATAGAATCAAGAGAGTAGCAAGAGAAGCAAAATAGAATCAAGAGAGTAGCAAGAGAAGCAAAAGAGAACCAACAGAGTCAAATGTAATTTTTACTAATGAATCCGTCAGCTGATAAATTAGTGAAAATAAATTATTCATAGCTATCATTTAGTCGCTAATTGAAATTAGTAAGAAAAACTGACTTAAAAGAAAGAAGTTATTTGAGATCGAAGATTTTTGTAAAATATAATCCATATCTGTACTACTATTAAAATCTATTACTTGTTTTTGTCGTAACACGTATCGAAATATATAGAAATTTTCACTCCGTAAAAAATGACGCTTTTATTGCCCTCAAATATTCACCTTTTAGAATATTTACATGTAAAAAGCGTACAAAAATGAATTTGAGAAACTTAAAACCATTAAAGACGGAATTATTATTTTTTTATTCTGTCGAAGTTTTTGCTTCTAAGGCTCGATTTTCTTCAGAAAGTAAAGTGACTTTCTCTTCATACTTTCCACGAAGATCCTGAAATAATCGCAATTGGGTCTCATATTCTTTCTTCAAATCCGCATTTAATCTTGCAGCTGAGTCCATTTTATTCAGCATCAGATTGTGTTTCTCGCGTTCTGCCATGATTCGAACTTCCATCGAATCTACGTTATCCTAAACAAAAATTTAATTTTGTAATTTTTTACTCAATATTATTTTTTCTTGAAAGTTATTTTGAGTTTAAAGAATTTTGTAATAAAGTTTGAAAATGAAAAAGACATTTGAAAAAAATATATGGCTCGATATTGTTTGATTCATCAAATTTTAAAATATTTTTGTATTAGCAAGTTTTGACAAAGTTTTAGATATCTTCAAAAGTAATTACTTTCTTCTTGAATAATAATAATAATAAAAGTGTAAAATCATGATAACTTTAAACTATTTTAAGTTCTATAATAGATGAGTAACATATGAATCCAATGATTATGCTTTGTAGATAATAAATTACCTTCCCCCTTTTCCCAAATTTTCCCCTTTTCTGATTTTTCCCAACTAGAAAAATCAATTATTTTTTGTTCAAAGTTTTAATTTAAGTTTAAATTGAAAAGTCTATTATTATATTTATGGTTAACACTTTTGGTTAATACTTTTAATTCAAAATTTTACTTTTTGAACAAAGATTGAACTATTTCGTTAAAAATTCGTTTTTTAGTTGAAAATTAATTTTCTTAGCCAAAAATTGAACTTGAAATTGAACTACTTGCCTCAAAGTTGAGCTACTTTGTTAACAAGTTATTTGATCAAAAATTCGTTTTTTTGTTGTTAAAAATTGATTTTCCAACTGAAAATTTAACTATTTCATTTTTCGTTGAGAATTGATCTTTTTTTGGTTGAAAATTCGAAAATGCTACTACGGGGTTGAAAGTTGAACTACTTTGTTAAACATTTATTTCATTAGTCGAAGATTTAATTATTTTGTTGAAGATGTTTTTTTTTTGTTAAGAAATTAATTTTTTAACCGAAAATTTAACTATTCCTTTTTTTGTTGAAAATTGATTGTTTTTAGTTGAAAAATCATGTTGTTTGTTGCAATTCGTCTTTTTTGGTAGAAAATTAATTTTCTTGATTGAAAATTTAACTAATTGGTTGGAAGTTGAACTAATTAGTTAAAAATGCATTTTATTAGTTGAAGATTCATCTCCTTGGTTTAATTTAACCATTTTTGATTGAAAAATAACTTTTCTGTTGAAAATTTATATTTCTTTAATGAAAATTCAACTGTTTTGTAGGAAATTCGTCTTTTTGGTTTAGAAATTCTATTATTTTGGTAGAAAATTCAACTATTCAATTGAAAATTAACTTTTTCGTTGAAGATTCATATTTTTGGGTGAAAAATTCAACTGTTTTGTAGAAAATTCGCCTTTTGGGATTTGAAATTGAACAATTAGGTTTGAAAATTTTCTTCTACATTGGCTGAAAGATCTTTCTTGGCTGAAAATGTAACTCTTTGGTTGAAAATTAGTCTTTTTTGATACTGATTTTATCTTTATTAATTACAAATGCAACAGTTTCTTTGAAAATTCATCTGTTTTGGATTCAAATACTTTCTTGAAAATTCGTCTTTTTGGTTGAAATATTAACTGTTAAATTTTTCGTTGAAAGTTTTACTTCTTTGTTAAAAGTTAATTCTTTTTTGTTGAAAGTTCATCATTTTAGTTATAAATTGAACTATTTAAAAAATTTTTTTATTATTTTATTAAAAAATCAACTACTTTGTTAAAAAGTCATCCTTTTGTTCGAAAAATTACCTATTTTTTGATTCGTCGTTTTGGATAGAAAATTTGTCATTTTGGATTGAAAAACAGTATAATAAAACATTCATTTTTTTACTTAAAAATTCAACTATGTATTTGGTTGAAAATGCAACTATGTTTGGTGGAAGTTTAATCTTTTTTGTTTGAAAATTCGACCATTTGGTTGGAACTTCATCTTTTTACGTTGAAAATTCATCTATTTGGTTGAAAATTTAAATATTTTATAGTCGCAAATTCAACTTCGTTTAACTAGCTTTGGTGAAAATTCAACTCTCGTCCAAAAAACATCGTCTTGTTAGCTTAAAGATTCAATTATTGGTTGCTTACAAGTTAGAAAGAATATTAAATTCTTCGTCGACTGAGCCATATTTAATTTTTTTTTCGATGAATAGGGACAGAAAGAGTATGTTTGGTAGACCGACCTATTTTCCGTGTTTGACAAATTTTTGATTCTCAACTTCCACTCTCTGCATGCTTTAGGGAAATGATTCGAAAAAATATAAACTTTGCTAAATTAGAGCTTGAAATCTCCTCTTTAAAATGAGCCCAGGAAACAGTAAAAATGTTCATTAGTACTCGAATTATCATAAAAAATGTGCAAGCGTGACCAAGACGAAAAACGGTCGGTCGAGCTCCAGTCGAACTGTCTTTCGTCTTCCACTGCTCGACTGCAGCTCGACCGACCAATTTTCGTCTTGGGCACGCTTCCACATTTTTTATAATAATTCGAGAACCAATTAACATTTTTATAGTTTCTTGGGCTCAATTTAAAGAGGAGATTTCAAGCTCTAATTTAGCAAAGTTTATATTTTTTCAAATCACTTCCCTAGAGCAAGCAGAGAGTGGATGTTATGAATCGAATATTTGTGAAAAACGGAAAATAATTCCGTCTTTATCAGATAGTATCTCGCTCCCTATTTATCGAAAATACCTCAAAAAGGGGTTAAAAGATGAGTACTTAAATAAACTTTCTAACAGGGTTTAAAAAATCATCTCAACTTAAGTTTTTGAAGAGTTGGTCACTTTTTAAGACACCTTACCTGCAAATGTTTGACTTCCATATTTCGAATATTCAGAAGATCCTTCGTGATAGCCACGACTTCCTTCAAGGAGGAGACTTGACTCGTGAGAGCATTGATCTGATTTTCTTGATTGGCCACAATACGGCCGCGATCGTCCAATTTCAGTTGTGACTGGGTCAACAAATTTTTTAAATCTTCCAATTCTCTGCGAATTGCCATTTCATCTCCTTTTCCAGTTGTAACTGCATTGTATGATGCCTGAAGAGCAGCTAATTTATTTTCAGTCTCAACCATTTTTTTCTGATAATTATCTCGTTCGTGTGTCCTTTTCTATTTAAAGAAGGAGAATCTTAATATTAGTCACTTTCTGTTTTAACTAAACGAATGATGTTCATACAATATTATTATCAGAATATTGTGTCGTTCTTGAAAATATTAACTAATTACTTTAGTATTTAATTTTAGAAAAATTAAAATTTTTAACTCAAAGCCCGGTTCTCAAGTTTTCTTCCGCTAATTACTTGTGCTTGATGTCAGACCATAGTGGGACCATAGTCAACGCAGTTGTCTTTATCGGACAATTGCGTTTGGTCAACCCACGCACTCTGAAAGCTAGAGACCATTTTTCAAAAAATTCTAATTTTCAGTTAAACGCTCAGATTTCCTTTCACTGCACGGAGAAAAATGGATGGTCAAAGTTAGAGGGTCAAAATTTAGAGAGCCAGTTCATTCTTCTAGATGGTCTAAAGAGCGTTTCAGAATTTTTTCGACATAGTCAGAGAGACTCTTATTTCATGGCCAGTCTGAGTGTTGTAATAAGGTCAGACTCACTATCAGGGATAATCGAAGTATCCTTTCGGCAAGGTCAATACGATCATCTTGTTTTCACTCATTTCGACCATCCACGGAAGATCAAATGACCCATCGCGGATGGCCAACCTGATTAGTTACCGTTGGCGTGTTTTTTTTTCAATGAATAAATGTGTAAGTCCAATGTTCACAACAAATAATAAATGCAAAGTGCATAAGAATATTAGGAATTATTGTAAATTCATATTTAAGGTGAACAATATATTCCTTTCTTTATAAATTCAAATCTATCATTTATTTTTAAGGAAAAAATCTAATAAATAATTAAAATTTTACTTTACAAGTCCTTCTTGTGAGCAAAGTATTACTTTTAATAACTTTACTCTTATTACTTGCTGTTTGAAATTGCTTTTCACATTTAATCATTTCAAATAAGCGCGCCAACCCCAACCAATCCAGTTGTCGACGCGATGGATGCAGTGTGAATGGATACGATAGTTGGGAGCACCATGGTTCAGAGCAATTTCGGAGTGAGTGAATGTCATTTTAAGCCGTTTAGCGTCAAATTTGCTGTTTATTGAACTTCCCTAATAGCACGGAACGTTCCGGGAACGTTCCAGCGGAACGTTCCAGGAACGTTCCCGGAACGTGTAAAATGTCCGCCCTTTGGGAACGTTCCACTGGAACGTTCCAGGAACGTTCCACTGGAACCTGAGGGGAACTTTCCATTATTGTTATTTTTAACAACAATTATCTCGTAAACCGTAAGAGATAGGTAAAAATGGATGTCATTTTTGAATTTTGAGTACCGCACATACTACACTATAATATGATATGCGTATCATAAACTGACATCGATTTTGACCTATCACTTACGGTTTACGCGATATTTATTGATAATAATAACAATAACGTTAATTTATGTTTGGAACGTTCCAGTGGAACGTTCCTGGAACGTTCCCAAGCGGCGGACATTTTACACGTTCCGGGAACGTTCCTGGAACGTTCCGAAAGTTCCCGCGGAACGTTCCAGGAACGTTCCGTGCTATTAGGGTTAAACATATTTTTAACAAGTTTAAACTGCTTTTTGATATTTCGAATATGCGTGGAGAGTGAAGTGCATAAGAGAGAATATGATTGCAAGTGAATTAAGTTTATTCTTTTGAATTTTCAACCTCAAATTTGATGCTTCCAAGGGATTTAGGATAAAGGCGTAACTGGACGTTCAGCTATCAATTTTTTGTCACCGCGTGGTTTCGAACTGAAAAAGTGCAAAAAATTGCAGAATGCAGAAAGTAACTATATTGGTTTCTGAATTCACTTCAATGTTTGGAATCTTACAATTCAGCGTGACACAGTGCCGTGCCTTAGCCTTCCGTGATCCAAAAAATATATTGTGAATGTGCACTGTTTTTGCATATCAAATTATGTCTCATACACCTCACTCTCCACAAAGAATAAAAAATGCTTTCAGAATTCATGTATTTCATATAAATTTTCAGGTTTTATAGGTTCCACTTAATTTTATAATTTCCAGTCTCTTATAAGAGAGAGACTGGAATAAGTAGGAAAAGGACAACAAATATAGATAATGTAGGATAATCGAATCGACCCCTTAAGATGGCCAGGTCGACTGTCCGAGGAGATCAAGTCGACTATCTGATATGACCAAATCGACCTTCTATGATGAGCGATTCGACCCTTTATAATGACCGGTCCGGCCATCTCTCATGATCGGTTCGACTTTCTATGACGCTTGAGTCGACCGTCCTAGATGACCAAGTCGACACTGTGAGATGATCGATTTGAACCTCTTGTTTTAACCTTTTAGAGATAGTCGCTTTAGCCATCTTCAAGGGCTGTCCTATAGTTGACCCTGCAATATAGTTTGTCTGCACATCTGCATGGCTAAAATGACCTTCCATTTTTCTATGATTGCTCGTACTCGATGTGGGACAATACCAAAAAAAGTCGCAACTCAATATGCTTAAGGAACAACTGTCTTTTTAGCCGCCCACGAACTCTAAAAGCTTCAGAAAAATATGTGAAAAATTATGATTTTCATCTAACCATTCGGTTCTCAAGTTTTCTTTCACTAATTAAAAAAGAATTTCACTCAATATCTCTATCAGACAACTGAATTTCGTCCACCCACGCATTTGAAAAATTCTTGTACAATACCAGAAAAAGCTTCAACTCAATATCATTATCGGACAACTGCGTTTTGTCCACCCACGCACTTAGGAAAATTTACAAAAAATTCTAATCATCATTGAAACGCCCAGTGCTCGGATTTTCATTCAATAATTACTTGTAGTTGATGTCGAAAATACCAAAAAAAGTTTTAACCTAATATCCTTATCGGACAACTGCCTTTCCACTCACGCGTTTTCAAGTTTTCTATTACTAATTACTTGTACTTGATGTTGGGCAATACCATGAAAATCTTCAACTCAATATAATATATCGGTTAATGTCAATAAATGTAACAAAAGTTAGAAATGATATATGATTACCATAATTTTTAGGAATTCGTGGCTTACTTTTCAGTAACATGACTGGAATTTTTCTTTTAAAGTTTTGTGGATAGTTTCTCGATCTGGGAGGACAACGTATTAGGTTTCACTTTGACGACAAACTCTTTTTTTTAATGGCAAAAGTCAGCAAAGTTACGAATTATTCAAACTTTTCCTCGATTTTAGAAAATACTGCATCACTTCCGGTAGCATGATTCAAATTTTTATTTTGAAAGTTTTTTGAGTAGTTTTTCGATCAGAGAAGATAACAGACATGGTTATACTTTAAAGACAAAAACTTATATATTTTTTAAAAACCAATAAATGCCAATGAAATATTGTTGGTTATTCTCCAACATCAAGTAGAAATAATAAGTGAAACGAAATTCGAAAACTGAGCAATTATTGAAAGAAAATCCGAGAAGCGGGTTTTTAAATGAAAATTAGAGATTTTTGAAAATGTTCCTCAGCGTGGGTGCATAAAAGACATTCACCCGATAATAAAACTGAGTTAAAATTATTTTTCTGGTATTTTCTGATATCGAGTACTAGTAATGAGTCAAAGAAAATAAAAAAATCAGGCGTTTAATAGAAAATTAGAGTTTTTTGAAAATTTTCCTTAGTGCGTTGATTTTTTTTGTTTATTGTCCGACATCCAGAACAAGTAATTAGAAAAAGAAAATCCGAGAACCGGGCGCTTGAATTAAATTTGGAATGTTCTTTAAATTTTTCTATAGATTTCCGATCCTGTGGGTGGACAAAACACAGTTGACCGATAAGGATATTAGGGTAAATTTTTTTCTGGTTTTATCCGACATCAAGTTCAGGTGATTAGTAGAAGAAAATCCAAAAATCGGGCGTTTGAATACAAAATTAGAATTTTTCCAAAATGTACCTATAGCTTTCAGAGTGCGTGTTTGGAGACGCAGTTGTCCGATGAGGATATTGAGTTGAAACTGTTTCCGGTATTGTCCGACATCAAGTACCAGTAATTAGTGATAGAAAATCCAAAAATCGGGCGTTTGAATAAAAAATTAAAATTAGAATTTAAGAATTTTAAATTAGATTAAAATCAAATTCAAAATCCTATTTAACGTCCAATACTCAAGTTAATGTATAGAATTATTGAAAATAAAACAAGAATCCAACTATCATTTTTGAACAACCACCACAAAATGCTCCTATTGCAATTCCTAACAACAACAAAAATTGTTTCTTTGGACAAAAATAAAAAAGAGGAAAGAAAAATGAGAAGGCAATCAACCAAATCCCCTTCCTTCTCTTTTTTATTTCATTCGTCTTTTTTATTTTTATTATTATCAAATCACAAGATGAAAGCATTTATAATATTCACCAACGTTTCGTTTCTCATTTTTCTTTACTCTTTTTTATTTTTGTTCAAAGAAACAATTTTTTTTTGTTCTTAGGAATTGCAATAGGGGCATTTTGTGGTGGTTGTCCAAATTTTATCGTTGGATTCTTGCTTTATTTTCAGGAATTCTATACATTAGATTAAAAATTTTCAAAAATGTACCTATAGCTTTCAGAGTGCGTGGGTGGACAATACGCAGTTGTCCGATAAGGATATTAAGTTGAAACTTTTTCCGGTATTGTCCGACATCAAATACCAGTGATTAGTGATAGAAAATCCAAAAATCGGGCGTTTGAATAAAAAATTAAAATTGGAATTTAAGAATTTTAAATTAGATTAAAATCAAATTCAAAATCCTATTTAACGTCCAATACTCAAGTTAATGTATAGAATTCTTGAAAATAAAAGAAGAATCCAACTATCAATTTTGGACAACCACCACAAAATGCTCCTATTGCAATTCCTAAGAACAAAAAAATGTGTTTCTTTGGACAAAAATAAAAAAGAGGAAAGAAAAATGAGAAGCTAACCAACCAAATCCCCTTCCTTCTCTTTTTTATTTCATTCGTCTTTTCTATTTTTATTATTATCAAATCACAATATGAAAGCATTTATAATATTTACCAACGTTTCGTTTCTCATTTTTCTTTACTCTTTCTTTATTTTTGTCCAAAGAAACAAATTTTTTTGTTCTTAGGAATTGCAATGGGAGCATTTTGTGGTGGTTGTTCACATTTGATCGTTGGATTCTTGCTTTATTTTCAGGAATTCTATACATTAGATTAAAAATTTTCAAAAATGTACCTACAGCTTTCAGAGTGCGTGGGTGGACAATACGCAGTTGTCCAATGATATTGAGTTAAAACTTTTTCTGATATTGTCCGAGATGAAGTACAAGTAATTAGTAATAGAAACTATAAAAATAGCGTGTTTGAATAAAAAATTAGAATTTTTCAAAAACGTACGTAAAGCTTTCAGAGTGCGTGGGTGGACAAAGCACAGTTGTCAAATAAGGATATTAAGTTGAAACTTTTTCTGGTACTGTCCGTCATCAAGTATAAGTAATTAGTCTAAGAAAACTTCAGAACTGGACGTTTAGATGGAAAATAGAATTTTTCCGATATTTTCCTGTAGCTTTCAGAGTGCGTGGGTGGATGAAAGTCAGTTTTTTTATAAGAATATTGATCCTAACTGGGCGTTTAAATGAAAATGAAAATTTTTGAAAACTGTTCTATAGCTTTCAGAGTGCGTGGCTGGACAAAGCGCAGTTGTCCGATAAGGATATTGAGTTGAAACTTTTTTTGGTATTGTCCGACATCATGCACAAGAGATTAGTGAAAGAAAACTTGAGAACGCGACGTTTAGATGAAAATTCGAATTTTTCAAAAATTCTGGTATTATCTGACATCGAGTACAATGAAATCGAAAAATCGAGCGTTTAGAGAACAGTTAGCGTTTTTCCTTATCATAAATATATTTAATTTTATTAAAATAGGAATTATGATGTTATATAATAAAGTTAAAATCAGTGGTGTAGTCCTAAAAGAAAAAGTGGCCTGGCGGTACTTTCCATAAACTACGTTTCTAGTTTGAGGGGGGGGGGGCTGAAAACTAAGGTTTTAACAGGGCGGGGGTCATTTAGGTAAAAGTTATTTTTTTTATTGAAAAGGCTACTATTATATTTTTGGTTTGGAATTTATCTGGTTTGGTTAAAAATTCTACTATTTGGTTGAAAATTTAATTATTTTGTTGAAAATGTAACTATATTTCGAAAAGTCATATTTTTTGCCAAAAATTCAACTACTTTGTTGAAAATTCATTTTTTTAGTAGAAGATTCATCTCTTTGGTTGAAAATTTCACTATTTTGATGAAAATTCGTTTCATGTTTGTTTGAAAATCGATCCTTTCTGGTTAAAAATGCATTTGTTTGGTTGAAATATCAATTGTTACTATGTTCAGTTGAGAATTCATCTTTTTTGCTTGAAAAATCGATCATTCGACTTAAATTTCAACAATTTTGTAAAAACATTAATTTTTTTTATTGAGGATCCATAATTAGAGTTGGAATTTCAACTATTTGCTTTTGAATGAACTTTTATGTTGAAAATTCTACTGTATTGTAGAAAATTCGTCTTTCTGATTGAAAATTTAACAATTTTGTTGATAATTCGTTTTTTTTTTGTTCAATTTTTTTTATCAGTGTTTTTATCTGAAAATTCAACTATTCCATTTTTGGTTGAAAATTTAATTATTTGGTAGAAAATTTTATTAAATTTTTTTTTTTAGATTTATAAGACCGCTGTTTTTTAAAACATTCGATTTTTTAGCTTGCAAACTTTACTTTTTTATTGAAAATTCATCTTTCTTGGTTGAAAATGATTTTTTTTAAATAAAAATTCAACGGTTAGAAATTCATCTATTTTGTTAAACATCTAATTTTTTTTAGAAAATTTAATTATTTTTTAAAGTTATCATTTTTGGATGAAAATTCAACTATGTTGTTAAAAATTTATCCTTGTCGGTTAAAAACTCATATTTGATGGTAGAAAAAACATCCTTCTTGGTTGAAAATTTATCTTTCTTGGTCGGAAAGGAACTTTTTTTTAAAATTCAACTGTCTTCGAAATCATTCGTCTTTTTGTCTTGAAAATTTTATTATTTGGTTAAATATTTGACTATATTTTTAAAAACTCGTCGCTTTTACTGAAAAATTAATTTATTTGGTTGTTAATGCAACTGTTTGGTTCAAAATTAATTTTTGTTTGTTTCAAAATTCGTCTTTTTTGTTGAAAATTCATCTCTTCGTGTAGAAAACCTTTTTTGTTTGAAAAATGTTATCTACATTAATTTTATTTAAAAGCATTTATAAACGTAAAATCCGTCTTTAGCCACGGCTACGTTACTTTTGGGGGAGATGAGAAAAGTCAAAAATTGGTCACATAGTTTATGGATGGCCCATAACTGGAAAAATTGTCCGTGTGATAACCTCGATAACCACTGGTTAAAACTATCTAAAACCATGTATTTCATTATTTTCTCGGTAAACAAATGATAAGAAAATTGATTTGAGTAATTTAAAAAAATCTGGTATTTTCGTTTATAAACGGTGCGGACTTTAGTTAAATGATTGAAAAACAGTAAAAAAAAAATCTGCCCGCCTCGCGGGCACATTCTCATCGCGCGCTTCGCGCGCGGCTCGCTTCGCTCGCAAGTTTCAGCGCGCCTAGGGCGCGCACCTGTTGGATCTCGCGCTTCGCGCTCGATTAGGTATTCACCTCGCGCTGCGCGCTCGGACACATTTGTCGTCTAGGTTTTCACACTTCGTGTGCTCGCTATTGCGCGCTTCGCAGGCTAATACTCTCTTAGTAAGCTTCATCGTTATGACCTGCTTTTGGTTTAATTATGTCAGTTTTACATAAAAATAAGAACTAATTTACTTAAGGTTCTATCGACCTTAAGGAACACATTCTCATCACGACACTCGCGCTTCGCGCTCGATATTTGGTATGATCATCATGTGCACCTCGCGCTTCACGCTCGTTTCTGTTCATCGTATAATAGAAACCCAAAAGTTTGAGCGCGCTTGCTGCGCGGAATTTGGTCGTCGCGCTTCGCAACGACCATATGTTATGTTCAATGTTCTTCAGATAAAAATGACTAAAGTTGTATTTGATTTAAAATGAAGAAGGTAATTCCTTTACTTCAGCGTATATTTCCGTATCTTTATAATAAATCCTACAATCAGAAAGATTTTTTTCCAACTATCTGAAAAGGGGAGAAAAAAAGTATTTAAGTCGTTTTTGGAACATATATCTTGCTTTTTCATTCATAATCAAACCGACCCCTTGACTACCATGTGATTCCCTATCTACTCCTGACCATATTTCAAAACCTCAATCAAAGTTTCAGTCCATTCCGAGGCTACTTTATTGTTTGTATTATTCATGTTTAGATTGTACACCCAACTACCACCTTTATGCGCGAAATTTGTTGTGCGAGTCGAAATCAGGCCCAAGTTAAGTAGTGATTCGTCGTATAGTGGAGAGTCCAGTTCTTACGTCAGTCCCACCAAAACTTCTGTTACGGGGGGAGGGGAAGGGGGGCGAGGACAAGGAATGGAAACCGAGAGAGTCGCAATTGGTTGATGTTTTATACTGAGAAGGTCACCAGCCTTCAGCAGCGTTGTATTAGATAGGAGTTCATATGTTTCCATCTGCGCATTCTCGGCCCACCTCTAAACGAGGAACCAATAACTCTTTTTTTTTTTAAATATATATATTCATTTCGTCTATTTGGAACATAGTTCTTGAAATATAAATGTAATAGTCGAATTTTTTCACAGAAATTATTTTAGTAAACAAAGATCAAAACGCATTCTGAAATAAAAGTCAGATTTTCAGTCAGAATAAATTGTTTGAATTATTATTATATTTTATTGTTTTAATCGTTAGAAATAGTATTGAGAACATAAAAACAATGAAATATTGTGAAAAAATACACCCGAGATGAAAAATAAAGTAAATAAGCAAAGTTTTGATGAGAATGTGCCCGCTTATCGGGCCGATTTTTTCACTGTTAATGTTATTTTTTACGAATAAAACAAAAACTACACATCCTATCAAAAAGTGACCCATGAGAAATGTGTAGATCTTTTTTGAATGCACAATTTTAGTCCAGTCATGATTTGTCGTATCTTGCATAGTTTGACCGTGAAATTGATTTTTTTGATTTTTCATTATTTCTTGTGCAATAAAAATATGAATTTTCGATTTTTCAAGAAAATTCAAAAAGCCGTTATGATAATCTTGTAGGAGGTGCGAAAAGAAACTCTTTTCCTATCTTGACTTTTTTTCGTATCGTGCGTTGTTTGGCCGAAAATGTTACTTTTCGCTTTTTTGGGGGGATTTTGAAAATGCTGTAACTCGGACAATTTTCTTTTTATCAAAAAAAGTCGTAAGGATAAATTGTTTAGATTTTCGAGTACTATAAGCGCCCGCACATATAATTTTGAAATTTGGAAAAAAGTGGTCTAAAAATTTTTGAAAATGCTCTAACTTTTTGAATTTTCATCCAAAATGGCTGGTTAACGAACTCGATTCCTCTTTTTGCCCCCAGAAACTGTGTGCCAAAGCACAATCTAATCCGATTAGTCTTTCAAAAGTTATCCGATATACAGACGACGACGACGACGACGACGACGACGACGACGACGACGACGACGACGACGACGACAACGACAACGACAACGTCAACGACAACGACAACGACAACGACAACGACAGACAGACACCGACGTAAAAACCATTTTTTCTGACTCAGGGGGCCTCAAAACGTCGACATTTGATGGAATCCGCGAAAGTCATTTTTCACATAAAACCAATACTTTCTCATTATGATGAGAATGTAATAACAGTTAAACGTACCTGGATTTCTAGCTCTAATTTTTCCACAGGCCCCGAATCGTTTTTTGTTTCTGGTGCCTTTCTTACTTCACTATCACCCTGTAAAAGAAATTGATTTTAAGAATCGTCATGTTTATATTTATTATTTATTTTTAAGTACAACTTAAAAATGTAAAGATAGAACCGTTAGAAACTTGCAATTAAAAATTATCATCGTTTGAAAATTAAAATTTATTTTGAAAATTTTTAATTCAGCGGCCATCATTTGAAAATCTTCAGTTTAAAATTGTTCAATTTTGATTGATTCACAAATCTGATCATTCTTGAAAACTTGTTTAAAATTTGACAATCTGAAACTCTGCAAATTTGAATGTTAATAATAATTTAACTTTTTTTCCGGATTTTTACTCCCCCTTGAAATTAAAAATTTTCTGAAAGATTCTCTATTCGCCCTGCGAACTTGTATATCTTTCAGGAACCAAAAAACGTTGCATTTTTTAGTAAAAAAGGCCAATTTTTTAGAAGGCAGTTGAATTTTCAACAAAAAAATTCATTTTCAACCAAGAAAAATGAGTTTTCTACCATAAAAGTTGAATTTTGTACCAAAAGACGAGTCTTCAACCAGTTGAATTAAACAAAACAAATTGTTAACAAAATACTTCAATCCTCAACCAAAAGGATGAATTTTCATACAAGAAAGATAAATTTTAAATCAAATGGTTCAATTTTCAATTACAAAAGATATTTTTTTAATTAAAAATGGAATCGTCAAATTTTTTTATTAAAAAATTATTTTTGAAAAATAAAAAAACGAATTTTTATGCAGCTGAATTAGACAAAAAAAGAATCATTTTTAACCAAATAGTTAAATCCTCACCAAAAAGACACATTTTCAAACAAATACATGAATTTTCTACCAAAAAGTTGAATTTTCAACGTATAAAGGATCAACTTTCAACAAAAAATAGAATAGTTCCATTTTTAGAAACAAATTAATTTAGAACAAAAAAAAAAAAAGAATTTCCAACAAAAAAGTTGAATTTTCAACATGGGGTACTATTTTTGTTAAGAATTCATCTTCTGAGATGGAAAATGCTACTTCTGGGTTGAAAACTCAACTATTTGGTCGAAAAATCTACTTTTTTGTTGAAAATTCGACTGTTTTGTAGAAAATTTTCTGTTCTAAATTGAAAATGATTATTTTTCAATGAAAATTTATTTCTTCTATATTTTTGGTTAAAAACTAATCTTTTTCAGACTAAAAATTCAACTATTTAATAGAAAATTCGACTTTTTTGGTAGAAAAATTATATTCCTGGCTGAGAATTCAACTATTTGGTTAAAAATCGCAGCATTTTGTCAAAAATTCGTCTTTTTGGTAGAAAATTTTTTCGTAAAAAATGCAACTGTTTGCTTGAAAATTAATCTGTTTTTGTTGAGGATTCAACTATTTTGCCGAAAATTCATCTTTTTTGGTTAAATTATATTGTATTTTATTTAAAATTAAGATCTTTTTTTGTTTGCATGTCAACTATTATATTTTTATTGAAAATTCATCTTTTTAGGCTTACAAATCAACTCCTTCGTTGAAAGTTGAACTAGTTTCTTAGAAATTCATTTTTTTTTGTTAAAGATTTATAATTTTAGTAGAAAATACATCTTTTTGTTTGAAAATACATCTTTTTGTTTGAGAATTAAACTACTTTATTGAAGTTTTCCTTTTTGGGGGTAAACATTCATTTTTTAACTGAAAATTTAACTATTTCTTTGAAAATGAACTTTTTGGTTGAAATTTCATATTTTTGGGTTGAAAATTCAACTATTTTGTATAGAAAATTCGTATTTTTACCTTATAAATTCAAAAATCAGGTAGAAAATTCAACTATGTGATGGTACCAAATTTAATTGTTTTGTAGAAGATTCGTTTTCTTTTATTTAAAATGAATTTTTTCAAGCGGAAATTTAACTTTTCCAATTTTGGTTAAAAATTGATTTTTTAGTTTGGAAATTCAACTATTTTCTTTTTTTGGTATAAAAATAATCTTCTTGGTTGAAAATTAAACTTTTTGTTCAAAAATGTATGTGTTTCGTTGCAAATTTATTTTTTGGGTACAAAACTAAGTTGTTAAACCTGAACTATAACTATTTGATCGAAGATGAACTTTTTTGTTGAAACTTCATATTTTTAGGTTAAAAATTAAATTTTTATCTACAGAAAATTCGTCTTTTTGTCTTGAAAATTCAATAGTTTGGTAGAAAATTTAACTATTTTGTAGTTCAATCGTTTTTTTTCATATAAAAATTAATTTTTCCCAATGAAAACTTAACTGTTCCATTTTTTGTTAAAAATTTATAATTTAGTTTGAAATATCAACTATTTGTTTGAAAATTTATGTAATTTGTTGAAAATTATTCTTTTTTGGTAGAAAATTAATCTTCTTGTTTTAAAATTCAATTATTTTGTATAGAAAATTCGTATTTTTACCTTATAAATTCAAAAATCAGGTAGAAAATTCAACTATGTGATGGTACCAAATTTAACTGTTTTGTAGAAGATTCGTTTTTTTTAATTTAAAATGAGTTTTTTCAAGCGGAAATTTAACTATTCCATTTTTGGTTAAAAATTGATTTTTTAGTTTGGAAATTCAACTATTTGGTTAAAAATTTCTGTAGTTTGTTAAAAAATCGTCTTTTTTTGGTATAAAAATAATCTTCTTGGTTGAAAATTAAACTTTTTGTTCAAAAATGTATGTGTTTCGTTGCAAATTTATTTTTTGGGTACAAAACTAATTTGTTAAACCTGAACTATAACTATTTGATCGAAAATGAACTTTTTTGTTGAAACTTCATATTTTTAGGTTAAAAATTAAATTTTTATCTACAGAAAATTCGTCTTTTTGTCTTGAAAATTCAATAGTTTGGTAGAAAATTTAACTATTTTGTAGTTCAATCGTTTTTTTTCATATAAAAATTAATTTTTCCCAATGAAAACTTAACTGTTCCATTTTTTGTTAAAAATTTATAATTTAGTTTGAACAATCAACTATTTGGTTGAAAATGTATGTAATTTGTTGAAAATTATGCTTTTTTAGTAGAAAATTAATCTTCTTGTTTTAAAATTCAATTATTTTGTATAGAAAATTCGTATTTTTACCTTATAAATTCAACAATTAGGTATAAAATTCAACTATGTGGTACAAAATTTAACTGTTTTGTAGAAGATTCGTTTTTTTATTTAAATTGAATTTTTTCAAGCGGAAATTAAACTATTCCATTTTTGGTTAAAAATTGATGTTTAGTTTAGAAATTCAACTATTTGGTTAAAAATTTCTGTAGTTTGTTAAAAATTCGTCTTTTTTTGGTATAAAAGTAATCTTCTTAGTTGACAATTAAACTTTTTGCTTAAAAATTTATGTGTTTTGTTGCAAATTTATTTTTTGGGTAAAAAACTAATTTTTTAAACCTAAAATATAACTATTTGATTGAAAATTAACTTTTTTATTGAAACCTCATATTTTTAGGTTGAAAATTAAACTGTTATCTACAGAAAATTCGTCTTTTTATCTTAAAGATTCAATAGTTTGGTAGAAAATTCAACTATTTTGTAGTTCATTCGTTTTTTTTTATATAAAAATTAATTTTTCCGAATGAAAATTTAACTGTTACATTTTTGGTTAAAAATTTATACTAAGGGATCTGAAATTTTGGAAGGCAACGTAGTTTATGGACGGTCCCTAATTGGCCCGACTAATGATTTGTTTTTAATTGGCTGAATTGATAAAACATTATTAAATAGTAAAATACATCTTATAATTGAATTTTTTTCATTTTGTTATATTAAGTGACAAAACAATGTTACACGCACGCTATAGTGCTCGATTATTAAAAATTAAGCTATACAAAAATATATTTTTTAAATTCGTTAAAAAAGATCTTTAAATAGCTTATTCTTTATGAATTTATATGTGTACTATATATGATAAATAGAAGCTGGTTAGAATAATTTTGAACCACATAAAAAATTTTAATACATTTTTCAAAAGGGTTCCTGTTTAATTTAAAGAAAAATTTAAGGAAGATTAAAAATAGTTTTTCCAAAAGATGGTGCACAAAATTACACTTTTGTTGAATCAATTTTTAAATAATAATTCAATTCTTCAAATGATACCTCCTAAATTAATCATTTTTTCTGAAATTTTACTCACTTTTGCAAGCTGCTCATTGTTTGTCTCCTTTTCTGGCAATAGACAACTCTCCTCTTGAACTATTTTTTCGAAACACTGCCCATTTCCATTTTCCGCTGCCTTTGGGGTGACACCATTTTCAACAGATTTTCCTGTCTTAATCGCATCTGTAGGTAGAATATTTTCCACCTTACCAAAATCTCCAGCAGCTTTACAATTTTCGGTTTCTGACATTTTTATTTTTGAAAAACCTCAAAACCTCTTCTTAAATTCTGCAGTCTGACGTTTATGGACGTTTACAAAATTTGTTAGCAATCTGAATTTAGCAGAATCTTCGACGAAACTTTACACTCTTAGTTCGAATGTTTTAATTTTCCGCTGGAAGATAAAATACCACCTCAAAAATATAATTTAAACAAATTTTTATTATGTAATAAATATTACGCGATTGTTTTAAAACTTATTACATTAATTTTTCAATTGAATCACTCTTAAAACACAAATATCACGAATAAAAGCAAAAATTGTAACTTTCCTACTCATAGAACGACGAAATCCAGAAGAGGAGTGAGGCCTGATTTATTTTTGGATATCGTTTCAGTCACCTATTTTAGAACTTTATAGTTGCGCTTTCAGTCACGGGGAGAGTACATTTGATGAAGATTTTATATAAAAATATAAAATAATGCTCACTCTAGATAAAGTTAATTCTAAATATTTATTATTAGTACTATAATTTCTAAAAAGTAATAATTTTTTTAAAGAATACAAAAATGTGTGATTTAAATTTCCCGCTGCTGGAGTATTTCAGTTCGGAACTGTCATTGGGCGAACTGAAGTCCATGCCCAAAGAAGCGGTGATCTGATTGGCTTTCCATCAGCGGCGCCATACGAAGGAAAATCAAATCGATATCAAAGTAATATCTACAAAATTATGAAAAACGGTTTAAAGATTCAAACCTCCACGTAATTTGATCATCTCATTCCAATTATTTAATTTAATTGATTTTATGAGTTTAATTTTACACACAGGGTGTTAAAGGACAGAAATAAAAATAAATAATTATCTGTTATTCGAATATCGTTTGACTAACTCGGTGCTTCAACTCGCAGACGGTTCTCGCTTCAACGTGATAACCTTTTTGATCGAGTAAATGTTTTTTATTCGATTTAGTCCCGATTTTGTGTTAAATAATTAGTAAAATTTTCTTAAATGCATAAAATTTAAGAAAAGTCTCATCAACATTGTATTCCTACTCGTTTAACGGACGTGTCAGTATTTTTGTGTGTGATTCTAACCTCACTTTTCGTAACCACATGATCTTTCGTGTTCTGAGGACGACGGTAGCTTAATATACCTAAAAATTGTAAGTTTTTCATTCTATGATACTAGATTTTTATTATATTGATATCCTTTAGTTAATAACTCATTGATTCGTTCATTTTTTTTTGCTCCGGAGTGAATTTTGAAGTGAATTTGTTGGTTTTTGACACTATGCAACATTTTCTGCAAAATACTGATATTTATTCAATTTAAGTTTTGGTTTTTTTAAAACTGATTCTATTTGATAGACACTATTTTCTTGATCCTGGAGTTGCATTTTAGTTGATTTTTGTAGAGCCTAACCTTCCGTATTTTATTTACAAAAATCGCAAGAATCTTTTGTTGAGATTTGACTGCAATACGTCGTTTTCATATAAAAAGAATTATAATTTTTCTGATTCTGGATAGTTAAACTCAATATACTTATTAGTTTTTATGAAGTGTCATATTTAAGCAAATGGTTTATTAAAAAATTTGATTTGTATTTAAAGTTTTGTTTACGAAATTTTAAATTCTCAACTAATAAGTTTAATACGATCAATTAGTATTTTATTTATGTACCTTTGAAGTTAGAATTCAAAAATTTTATTAAAAATAAATTATTTTTTATTGAAAATTCGTCTATTTTTGTTAAAATTACATTTTTTTGGTTGAAAATCACAGCTGGTTGCAAATTGACCTGTTTTGGTTGAGAATTCAACTATTTTGTTGAAAAATCGTATTTTTTGTATGAATTAAACTGTTTTTGGTTAAAAATTAAAGTCTTTTTTAGTTGAGTTATCAACTATAACATTTTCCGTAGAAAATTAATGTTTTTTGGTTGAAAATTCAACTACTTTGCTAAAAGTGGAACTATTTTGTTAAAAATTAATTTTTTCGGTTGATGATTCATCATTTTCGTTAAAATCCTGTTATTTTTTTTGTTTCAAATTTAACTGTTTCATTAAAAATTATTTTTGTTTGAAAATTTATCTGTTTGGTTGAAAATTTAACTTTTTCGGTAACAATTGATTTTATCTGGTTAAAAATTCATTCTCTAACTGGAAACTTCACTATTGTAAGTTGAAAATTGATCTGTTTTAGGTGAAAATGAACTTTTTTGTTAAAAGTTATATTTGTGGGTTGGAAATTTAACTTTTTTTGTAGGAAATTTGTGTTTTAGCTTGAAAATTTAACAATTTGGTACCCGAAAAATTACAAATTAATAAAAATTCAATCAAATTATTTTTGATTTAAATTTTTTATATTTGATTGAAAATTAACATTTTTGTTAAAAATTCATATTATCGGATAATTAAACATAATTTTTTAGTTTAATTCTTTTTATTTGGTTAAAAATCAACATTTTTGTTCAAAATTCATATTTTCAGGTTGAAGTTTCAATTGTTTTGTAGAAAATTCTTTTTTTTATTATTATTAAATAATCAACTATTTTGTTAAAAACTCGTCTTTTTTTGGTGTAAAATTCAACGATTTGGTTGAAAATGAAATTTTGGTTAAGAATTCATATTTCTGGGTTGGAAATTTCACTGTTTAATACGAAATTTGGCTTTTTATCTTGAAAATTTAACAATTTGGTAGAAAATAAGGCTATTTAAGTTTAAAATTCTACTAGTTGGTTGAAAATTTAACTTTTTCGTTAAAACTTGATTTTATTTTGTTAAAAATTCATTCTTTAACTGGAAACTTCACTATTGTAAGTTGTAAATTGATCTTTTTTAGGTGAAAAATCATCAATTTTGTTGAATATTCGTCTTTTTGGCAGAAAAGTAATCTTATTAGTTGAAACATTATCTTTTTGGTTAAAATTTAATTTATTTGGTTGAATATTCGTTTCTTTTTTTTTTTGTTAAACATTTATTTTTCTAACAGAAAATTTAACTATTCTATTTTTGGCTAAAAATGTATCTTTTGTAGTTGAAAATTCATGTGATTTGTTGAAAATTTATCTTTTTTGGTAGAAAATTCATGTTCTGGGATGAAGATTCATCATTTCAGTTAAAAATTCATCTTTTTGTTTTGAAAATTATTTTTTTTTGGTTGACGGTTCAACTTCTTTTGTTAAAAAATTCGTCTTTTTTGGTTGAATTCAATTGTTTTTATTTAAAGAATTAATTTTTTTTTTGAGGGTTCAAATTTTTGTTGTTAAAAATTTGTTTTTTTTTTTAACTGAAAATTTAACTATTCCTATTTTGGTTAAAAATTTATCTTGCTTAGTTGAAAATTCAACTATTAAGCTAAAAATTCAGATATCGTATAGTTGAAAGTTGACTTTTTTGCTGAAATTTTATATTTTTGAGTTGCAAATTCTACTTTTTTGTAGAAAATTCGTCTCTTTGACTTGAAAATTCAACTACTTTGGTAGATAATTTAACTAGTTGGCTGAAGATGGACGTTTAGGATAAAAATTCATATTCTTTATTTGAAAATTCAACTATTTAGTGGGAAATTAACTTTTTTGTTAAAAATTCATGTTTTCGGGTTGAAAATTCAATTGTTTTGTACATAATTCGTTTTTTTTTGTATCAAACAGTTAACTATTTTGGTTGAAAATTCAACTATTTTTATGAAAATTCGTCTTTTTGGGATTTAAATTCAATTATTTGGTTGAAAATCAAGTTTTTGTTAAAATTTATATTTGTGGGTTGGAAATTTAACTGTTTTGTAGGAAATTTGTGTTTTAGCTTGAAAATTGAACTATTTGGTACCCGAAACATCAAAAATGAATAAAAATTTAATCAAATTATTTTTTACTTCAATTTTGTATATTTGGTTGAAAATTAACATTTTTGTTAAAAATTCATATCGGATAATTAAAAATAATGTTTTAGTTTAATTTTTTGTATTTAGTTAAAAATCAACATTTTTGTTGAAAATTCAATTTTTTTGTAGAAAATTCTTTTTTCTTTTATTAAATATTCAACTATTTTGTTGAAAATTCGTCTTTTTTGGTGGAAAATTCAACGACTTGGTTGAAAATGAAATTTTTGTTAACTATTCATATTTCTGGGTTGGAAATTCACTGTTTAATATGAAATTTGTCTTTTTATCTTGAAAATTTAAAAATTTGGTAGAAAATAAGGCTATTTAAGTTGAAAATTCTAGTAGTTGGTTGAAAATTAACATTTTTGTCGAAAATTAATATTTTTTGCTCGAAATTTCAACTATTTAGTTGAAAATTAACTTTTCTGTTGAAAATTCATATTTTTGGGTTGAAAGTTCAATTATTTTGTAGAAAATTCGTTTTTTCGCAATAAATATTCAACTATTTTGGTCGAAAATTTAAGTTTCTTGTTGAAAAGTCTTTTTTCTGTTTTGAAAATTCATCTTTTTTGTTTGTCGGTGGAACTACTTTGTAAAAATGCATATTTTTGGTCGAAGATCATTTTAGATGAAATTTCATCTCTTTAATTGAAAATTTACCTATTTTGTTAAATTTTTTTTTCATAAATTTTATTTTTTCAACTGAAAATTTAACTATTCCATTTTTGGTTGGAAATTTATCTTTCTCAGTTAAAAATTCAACGATTCGGTTGAAAATTGATCTTGTTGGTTGAAAATTTACCTTTTTCGGTTGAAAAATCATTTTTTTTTGTTTGAACATTCATCATTTTAGTTGAAAATTTATCTCTTCATTTGAAAATTAACATTTTTGGTTGAAAATAGAAAACTCTTGTTTGAAAATTAATCTATTTTGTTGAAAATGCAGTATATTTCGATTTGGAATCTTAGGAATTTAAAGCATTTCAAATCAAATTCAATATGGTACCTACATGAAATACAAAATAAAATATTCCCATATTCTCGTGGGATATCACCCTATTTCCCCTGTTTAGATAACATTTTGGACTGAAAAGGAATGTAACGAAACTTTTCGTTCTTTTCTATATAAAACACAATTACCACATAAATTTAACATAATTTCTCTGCAGCCTTATTATCCTTCTATACTATTTCATACGGAGCTTAGGATTTAACCAAATTATTTTAAATTTGTAGAAATAACAGACAAATATCCAAAAAATGCTCATCAATTCGGATCCATACTTTCCTTCAAATTGTCTAATTGAACTCTAAAAAGTTGAAATTGTCACCCTAATCCTAGATTCTTCCAACTCGATCCAGAATCTAATTTTTCTATATCTTACAGCACAGTCTGATAATAAAAAATGGAGGAATACACCAGAGAACCCTGTCCGTGGCGAATAGTGGACGATTGTGGCGGTGCCTTCACAATGGGAGCTATTGGTGGCGCCTTATTCCACTCCTTCAAAGGCTTTCGAAATGCACCTAGTGGAATGAACAAACGCTTCATAGGTAGCATAATGGCAGTTCAGCAACGAGCCCCTGTATTAGCTGGTAATTTTGCCGTTTGGGGTGGTACCTTTTCCACAATCGACTGCACCCTGGTCCACTTCAGGCGGAAAGAAGATCCCTGGAATTCGATAATCAGTGGTTCGGCAACAGGGGCTATTTTGGCAGCGAGAAACGGTGTGGCAGCGATGACTGGCAGTGCGATTATCGGCGGTGTTTTGCTTGCACTGATCGAAGGTATAGGAATCTTTTACACACGTATGATGGCTGATCAGTTCAAGCCAACCTCTATTGTTGATGATCCAGCACAACAGTTCGCAGATCCAAAGCAAGGATATCCTTCATAATTTGCAAATTGTATTATAGTTTTATCGCTGATTAGGTTCTAATATTCAAGTACACTCGCTCGATTTGTGTAAAATATAATAAATCTTGGCTACGAAGAATTTCGATGGATTATGTGACTAAGTTAAGGAATGAGAATATAATGTTTATGTTGATTTCTAGTTTGGAAATTCTTTCTTTCTTGATCTTAGGTGGTTAGTCTTAGTCATTTCAGGGTGTCTGCTCTCCTGGAAAACTTGGAATTGTCAGAGAATTTTTATTTACACGGAAATGTCAGGGATTTTTTTCTAAAGTCAGGGATTTTTTCAAGAGCGTGTCTAATTTTTTTTTACGGAGTGTCTCGTCGTCCCGAAATTCGGGATGAGTAGTGAAGTATTTTTCATAAGCTTGGCTAGTTGTCCCGAATTTTCGGGACGACTAGTCCATCCCCTTTTCCAACTCCCCCAATTTTTCGGGACGACTAGCCACAGCTTTTTTCTTAATTTCAATATAAAAAAATATTTTTCATTTAAAAAGGTAGCTTAATATCACTGGTATCACTAATTGGTGGAAATTGAACTTTTTTTGTTAAAAATTCAATTCTTTTGTAGAAAATTCATCTTTTTGGGTTAAAAATTCAAATACTTTGGTAAAAAATTTAACTAAGTAGTTCAAGATTGACTTTTTTATGATTTTCAGGGATTTTTTCAAGATCGTGTCTAAATTTTTTTTAAATTTCAATATAAAAATAATATTTTTGATTTATAAAGGACTCGTATTTTTGGCTTGAAAATTCAACAAGTTTGGTAGATAATTTAACTATTTTGTTAAAAATGAACGTTTTGGATGAAAATTGATATTTTTGGTCAAAAATTCGACTTTTAGGTAGAAAATGAACTTTTTTTGTTAAAAAGTTCATATTTTCCGGTTCAAAAATCAATTCTTTCATACAAAATTCGTCTTCTTGGGTTGAAAATTAAAATATTTTGGTAGGAAATCCAACTATTTAATTGCTTTTTTTTATAATTGCAATATAAAATTAAATAATATTTTTCATTTATAAAAGTAGCTGTATATCACTAGATCTAACGTTTTTGTTGAAAATTCGTTTTTTTGTCTTGGTTTGAAATTTTAATTTTTTTAACAGGTAATTTAACTATTCTATTTTTAGTTGAAAAATGATCTTTTTTGGCTAAGATTTTAACTATTTCGTTTAAAAATCATGATGGGCTTTGTTGAAAATTCATCTTTATTTTATCGAAAATTATACTATTAGGTGGAAAATGAACTTTTTTGTTAAAAATTCATATTTTCGGCTTAAAAATTCAATTGTTTTGTAAAAAATTCCTCTTTTAGGCTTGAAAATTCAACTAGTTTTGTAGATAATTAAACTACTCTGTTGCAAATGAACATTTTGGATGAAAATTCTTCTTTTTTTCTTCGAAAATTCAACTATTAGGTGGAAAATGAACTTTTTTGTTCAAAATTCAATTCTTTTGTAGAAAATTCGTCTTTTTGGGTTGAAAATTCAAGTGCTTAGTAGAAAATTCAACTAGTTTGGTAGATAATTTAACTATTTTGTTGCAAATAAACGTTTTGAATGGAAATTCATATTTTTTTATCTAAAATTCAACTATTAGGTGGAAAATGAACTTATTTGTTAGAAATTCATATTTTCCGGTTAAAAAGTCAATTCTTTTTCAGAAAATTCGTCTTTTTGGATTGAAAATTCAAATATTTTTGTAGGAAATACAATTATTTAGTTGAAAATTGACTTTTTTTATGATACTTCAGGTTTTCGAGTTTTCTACTCTACTGGAAAACCTGGAAATGTCAGGGAATTTTTTTTTACTCAGGGGTAACAATATTTTTCATTTATAAAAGTAGCTTTATGTCACTGGATTTAACGATTTTGTTGAAAAAATTTTTTTTCTTGGTTAGAAATTAATTTTCTTAACTGGAAATTTATTCTATTTTTGGTTAAACAATTATGTTTTCTAGTTAAATCTTCAACTATTTGGTTGAAAAATGATGTGTTTTGTTGAAAATTCACCTTTATTTGATCGAAAATTCAACTATTAGGTGGAAAATGAACTTTTTTGCTAAAAATTCATATTTTCGACTTACAAATTCAATTGTTTTGTGGAAAATTCGTCTTTTTCAGGTGAAAAATCAAGTGTTTTGTAGAAAATTCGTCGTTTTGGCTTGAAAATTTAACTAGTTTGGTAAATAATTGAACTATTTTGTTGAAAATGAATGTTTTGGATGAAAATTCGTTTTTTTTTTTAATCGAAAATTCTACTATTAGGTGGAAAATGAACTTTTTTGTTGAAATTTAAATATTCGAGTTGAAAATTCAAGTGTTTTGTAGAAAATTCGTCTTTTTGGCCTGAAAATTAAACTAGTTTGGTAGATAATTTAACAATTTTGTTGAAAATGAACTTTTTGGATGAAAATTCATATTTTTAATCGAAAGTTCAACTATTAGGTGGAAAATGAACTTTTTTGCTAAAAATTCATATTTTCTGCTTAAAAATTTAATTGGTTTGTAGAAAATTCCTCTTTTTTGGTTAAAAATTGAAATATTTTGGTACAAAATTCAACTATTTAGTTGAAAATGTACTTTCTTGTTGAAACTGAAATTTTTTAGTTGAAAGTTCAAGTGTTTTGTAGAAATGTCGTCTCTTTGGCTGAAAATTCGTTTCTTCCGTGGTTAATAATTAATTTTGATATTGGAAATTTAACTATTCTATTTTTGTTTGAAAATTTATCTTTTTTAGTTAAACTTTCAACTATTTCGTTGAAAAATTATGGGTTTTGTTGAAAAATCATCCATATTGGTGGAATTCAATTCATATTTTTTTGTTGAAAATTCGTTTTTTTTTTTAAATTAATTGTTTGACTAAATTTAACTGATCTAGTTGAATATTCAGTTGTATTTTGCTGAAAACTAGGCATTTTTGGTACAAAACTAATCTTTTTGGTTGAAAATTAAGCTATTCCAGCTGATATTCATCATTTAGTTGAAAATTTATCACTTTGAAATATCTTAAGGTATTTTTAATAAATTAAATAATTTAAAGTGATTCTAAAAGATTTTAAAGATTTTAGGGTATTTTTAAAAATTACAAGGAATTTTCAAGAGATTTCAAAAGTTTCAAGGTATTTCAAAAGGTTCCAAAGGATTTGAAATATTTTAGAGAATTTACAAATATTCCAAGGAATTTATAATAAATTTCAATAATTTGAAGTGATTTCAAGAGATTTTAAAAATGGTAGGTTATTGTAGAAGATTCCAAGAAAATTTCAATAAATTAAAGGGATTTCAGAGGATTTGAAAGATTTTAGGGTATTTTTAAAGACTCCAAGGAATTTTAAAAGACTTCAATAATTTAAAGGGATTCCAAAATATTTTAAGGTATTTTTGAAACTTCCAAGGAATTTTCAAGAGCTTTAAAAAGTTTCAAGGGATTTCAAAAGATTCCAAACGATTTGAAATATTTTAGGAAATTTTAAAGTATTCCAAGAAATTTATCATATATTTCAATAACTGGAGCTGATTCCAAACAATTTAAAAAAAATTATAATATTTTAAAAGATTCCAAGGAAATTTCAATAAATTAAAGGAATTTCAGGGGATTTTTAAAGATTCCAAGGAATTTTAAAAGACTTCAATAATCTGAAGTGATTCCAAAGGATTTTAAGGTATTTTTAAAACATCCAAGAAATTTTTAATATTGATTTCAGGAATCTAATAGGATTTCAAATATTTTTGGGCATTTTAAAAGATTCCAAGGTATTTTCAAGAATTAAAAAAATTTCAAGGGATTTGAAATATTTTAGGGTACAATTTTTTAAAATCAAGGAATTTTCAAGAGCTTTAAAAACGTCAACCGATTTCAAAAAATTTTAAAGGAGTTGAAATATTTTAGGGTATTTTAAATAATTTCAAGGAGTTTTCAATATTGCTTTTGTGGGGTTTCAAAAATTTAAAGAGATTTTCAAATCATTTGGAATTCACCCTGAATGCTTATTTATTTATCCTGAATTCTTTGGAATCCTCTTCAATTTGTCTAATTCTTCTAAATTAGCCCAATTCTACTCAATCCAATGGATTTAGAAAAAAAAATTAATTCATCTTTTTGGCCTGAAAATTCCACTAGTTTGGTAGATTATTGAACTATTTTGTTGAAAATGAACGTTTTGGATGAAAATTCATATTTTTTATCGAAAATTCAACTATTAGGTGGAAAATGAACTTTTTTATTCAAAATTCAATTCTTTTGTAGAAAATTCGTCTTTTTCAGTTGAAAATTCAAGTGTTTTGTAGAAAATTCGTCGTTTTTGGTTAAAAATTCAACTGTTTAGTTGAAAATGTACTTTTTTGTTGAGATTTAAATTTTTGAGTTGAAAGTTGAAGTGTTTTGTAGAAAATTCGTCGTTTTGACTTGAAAATTAACTAGTTTGGTAGATAATTTAACTGTTTTGTTTAAAATGAATGTTTTGGATGAAAATTCATATTTTTTAATCGGAAATTCAACTATTAGGTGGAAAATGAACTCTTTTGTTAAAAATTCAATTCTTTTGTAGAAAATTCGTCTTTTTCAATTGAAAATTCAAATGTTTTGTAGAAAATTCGTCGTTTTGGGTTAAAAATTCAAATATTTTGGTAGAAAATTCAACTATTTAGTTGAAAATGTAGTTTTTTGTTGAGATTTAAGTTTTTGAGTTGAAAGTTCAAGTGTTTTGTAGAAAATTCGTCTTTTTGGCCTGAAAATTCAACTAGTTTGGTAGATAATTTAACTAGTTGGTTGAAGATGGACGTTTAGGATGAACATTCATATTCGTTATTTGACAATTTAACTATTTGGTGGGAAATTAACATTTTGTTGAAAATTCATGTTTTCGGGTTGAAAATTCAATTGTTTTGTAGAAAATTCCTCGTTTTGGCTTGAAAATTTAACTAGTTTGGTAAATAATTGAACTATTTTGTTGAAAATGAATGTTTTGGATGAAAATTCGTTTTTTTTTTAATCAAAAATTCTACTATTAGGTGGAAAATTAACTTTTTTGTTGAAATTTAAATATTCGAGTTGAAAATTCAAGTGTTTTGTAGAAAATTTGTCTTTTTGGCCTGAAAATTCAAATAGATTGGTAGATAATTTAACTATTTTGTTGAAACTGAACTTTTTGGATGAAAATTCATATTCTTGATCGAAAATTCAACTACTAGGTGGAAAATGAACTTTTTTGCTAAAAATTCATATTTTCGTTCTAAAAATTCAATTGTTTTGTAGAAAATTCGTCTTTTTGGGTTAAAAGTTCCAATATTTTGGTAGAAAATTCAACTATTTAGTTGAAATTGAAATTTTTGAGTTGAAAGTTCAAGTGTTTTGTAGAAATTTCGTCTCTTTGGCTGAAAATTCGTTTTTTTCCTTGGTTAATAATTAATTTTGATACTGGAAATTTAACTATTCTATTTTTGGTTGAAAATTGATCTTTTTTAGTTAAAATTTCAACTATTTCGTTGAAAAATTATGGGTTTTGTTGAAAAATCATCCATATTGGTGGAATTCAATTCATATTTTTTTGTTGAAAATTCGTCTCTTGGGTTGAAAATTAGTTTTTTTTTTTAATTAATTATTTTGACTGTAAATTTAACTGATCTAGTTGAATATTCAGTTGTATTTTGCTGAAAACTAGTTTTTTTTGGTACAAAATTAATCTTTTTAGTTGAAAATCAAGCTATTCCAGCTGAGATTCATCATTTAGTTAAAAATTTATCACTTTGAAATATCTTAGGGTATTTTTAATAAATTTAAGTAATTTAAAGTGATTCTAAAATATTTGAAAGATTTGAGGTTATTTTTAGAAATTACAAGGGATTTTCAAGAAATTTAAAAAGTTTCAAGGTATTTCAAAAGATTCCAAAGGATTTGAAATATTTTAGAGAATTTAAAAATATTCCAATGAATGGATAATATATTTCAATAATTTGAAGTGATTCCAAGAGATTTTAAAAGTGGTAGGGTATTTTAGAAGATTCCAAGAAATTAAAGGGATTTCAGAGGATTTTAAAGATTTTAGGATATTTTTAAAGACTCCAAGCAATTTTCAAAGATTTTATTCATTTAAAGCGATTCCAAAAGATTTTAAAAATTTTAAGGTATTTTTAAAACTTCCAAGGAATTTTCAAGAGCTTTGAAAAGTTTTAAGGTATTTTAAAAGATTCCAAAGGATTTGAAATATTTTAGGAAATTTTAAAGTATTCCAAGGAATTTATCATATATTTCAATAACTTGAGGTGATTCCAAAAAATTAAAAAAAATTAGGGTATTTTAAAAGATTTCAATAAATTAAAGGGATTTCAGAGAATTTTAGGGTATTTTTAAAGATTCCAAGGAATTTTAAAAGACTTCAATAACCTGAAGTGATTCAAAAGGGTTTTAAAGATTTTAAGGTATTTTTAAAACTTCCAAGCAATTTTTTATATTGATTTTAGGAATCTAATAGGATTTTAAATATTTTGGGGTATTTTAAAAGATTCCAAGGCATTTTCCAGAATTTTAAAAAATGTCAAGGGATTTTAAATATTTTAGGGTACAATTTTTTTAAATCAAGGAATTTTCAAGAGCTTTAAAAAACGCCAACAGAGTTCAAAAACTTTTCAAAGGATTTGAAATATTTTAGGGTATTTTAAATGATTTCAAGGAAATTTCAATATTGCTTTTGTAGGGTTTAAAAAATTTAAAGAGATTTTCAAATATTTTTTGCAAATGATTTGGAATTCACACTGAATTATTATTAATTTATCCTGCATTCTTTCGAATCCACTTGAATTTTTTAAATTCTTCTAAATTCGCCCAATTCTACTCAATCCAATGGATTTATAAAAAAAAAAGAGATTAATTCATCTTGGAAGTCTTTCAAACTCACGTAAAAAAGAATATAGAAAATAATAAAATTCCTTAATTTTTAGACATTTCATCAAGTATTTTTGAATTGCCTTGAATTTGTCTAAACTCATTTCAAACTTACTGAATTCAATTAAAGTTTTCATATTTTATAATTGCTTTCAACTCACTTGAATTTTTCTTAAAATTACCTTGAATTTGTATGAATTTTACTGAGCTCAATGTAATTTTTTTTAATTCCTTTGAATTCTTTTGAATTTAACTTGCTTTATTTTGAAGTCTTATGAATCGAAATTAGAAATTAATCACTTGTGGTAACTTTTTCGTTTTAAATAGGTCACTTTTTCAGTTTTTTCAAGTAAATTAGGCTGTGGTAGTCCTGAGAATAATAAATTAAAAATTATTTTATTACATTTATAAAAGAGTCTATATAAATAAAATGTTACAAGATTAGAATTTGAGACTTTAAGTATTAATATTTAGGTAGAATAAAAAATTAGTTAGGGGAAAATAAAGGAATTTCAAAAATGAGGTTTTGCCACATCCTGCAAGAAACTGATTTGATAAAATTACTCAAAATAGTATAAAATTATTGTTCAAATTTTACTAATTTTATTAAAGTATACTCTTATGTCTTTTTTGGTTAAATTTCACTGTTTTTCATTTAAAATTCAAATCTTTTTTGGTTAAAAATTGAACTAATTGTTTGAAATTTGAAATACATTGTTAAACATTCATTTTATTGGTTGAAGATTCTTCTCTTTGGTAGAAAATTGAACTATTTTGTTCAAAATTCTCTTTTTTTTGTTTGTTGAAAATTAATTTTTTAAATTGAAAATTCAACTATTTGTTTAAAAATTCATGTATTTTGTTGAAAATTCGTTTTTTCCGTAGACAATTATTCATCTTGATTGAAAATTCGTTTTGAAAATTAATTTTTGTAATTAAAAATTAAAATATTCCAGTTTTCGTTGAAAATGTATCTTTTTAGTTGAAAAATGAACTGTTTCGTTGAAAATTCATGTATTTCATTTAAAATTTCGACTTTTTTGTTAGAAAATTAACCTTTTTGGTTACAAAATAAACATTCATCTTTCCGGTTAAAAATTAATTTCTTTGGGTTTAAAGTTAACAATTGTTTTTTAATATTCGTTTTTTTGCTTGAAAATTTATATGCAGGGTAGGATTTTGGACAGGAAATGAAAATTTAGTTTGTGAAAAATCAGGGAATTTTAAAACTGAGATTTTGCGGCATCCTGCATGGAAAAGAATTTGATAAAATTACTCAAAATAATGTCAAATTATTCTTTAAATCTTACTAATTTTATTAAAGTATCCATTTTTTTATTTAACATTCAAATCTTTTATAGTTAAAAATTTAACTACTTGGTTGAACGGTCAAATACATTGTTAAACATTCATTTTGTTAGTTGAAGATTCTTCTCATCGGTAGAAAATTTAACTATTTTGTTGAAAATTCGCCTTTTCGTTGAAAATTCATGTAGTTCACTTAAAATTTCGACTTTTTTCTTAGAAAATTAACCTTTTTGATTAAAAAATAAAAATGTATATTTTCGGTTGAAAATTAATTTCTTTGGTTTTGAAGTTAACTATTTTTTTTAAATTTAATATAAAAACATATAAAAATGAAGGAATTTTAAAAATGAGGTTTTGCGGCATCCTGTATGAAACAGATTTGATAAAATTACTCAAAATAATGTCAAATTATTCTTAAATTAATTAATTTTATTAAAGTATACTCTTCCGGTTTTAAATAAATTTTTCTTCCGCTGGACTATTTACAGATGAACTAAATTATTTTATAAAAAGTAGTGTATTTTTGTTTTAATTCTTACAAATCAGTCTTAATTTCTTTATTCCTATTAGTCACTTCTTATAAATAATCGAAGTCTGCACTGTTATCTGGCAAATGTTCTTCCTCGTCGTTATCATCTTCCTCTTCTTCAAATTCAGAAACATCAAATTTCTGAATGGGTCTCAGATCCAGTTCTGCTTCATTTTCTACTGGAGGAACATTTTCCGTTTCAGATAATTCATTCACTTCTGTATTTTTATAATTTTCTGAATTCGTGTCAGGTTGATTCTTACAAGCACTTAATAATTGAAGCTGCTCTACCTGAAACAATAATTAATTAATATAGTAAATTATTACAGGTAATCTAAGAAATAGTAAAAAACTTACTTAAAAATGTTATTTTCAAAAATTCGAAAAATTTAATACATTTCAGTAAAGACACTGATTCTACGGACGATTTAAATTCTCCGTTTTCAGGTTGAATTTTTTAATTTTTTCAATTAGTATGAGAGCGATTATCTGTGATTTCAGACATTGCTTTAAAAACTAGGATAAGAAAGACATTTTAGGAAAGCGCAAAAGTTGAAATAACTTCTAACGTTCATACTTAAGTTCTTGTAATCAAATTAAGAAAAATATCGCATTCCTTCAACAATAAATTAGTAGTAAAAACTTATTTTATGCGCTGAAAGTTGCAAGATTTTGAATTGAAATCGTGAAAATATGGGAAATTTGAAATGGAACAATGTCAACTAGAAACAACAATAATTTGTTTGGATTTCAAAGCATTTTAAAGATTTGAGAAAGTTGTGTATGATTTACAGAAGTTTCTTTATTATAGCGAGAAAATTCCAGTAAATTCAATATGAATGACACAATTTTTTTCATTTATTTACAATTCTTTAAAATTATCAAATTATTTTTCTCATTAACAAAATATTACATATTATAAAAATATTAAATAATAATATATTATTAATAATTATTATTATTGATAATAATAATATTAAATATTATGTTATTTTTAATATTTTTTTAACATTTAGAAAACAAAAAATGCATTTTCAAGGTATTTCCGGATGGATTCCATTTACCACGCTTTTTGAGCATATTTATTACATAAATATATTACATTATTTTATTTTTATATCAACTACAATTCAAGATCTATAATTTAAAATTTTTATATAATCAAGACAGACGCATACAACCGTATTTCAATTTATATTTGACGTTCGCATAAGTAAATTTATTGTTAAACAACAGTCTAAATGTTATTTTCACAATAAATGACCAAATTTCACTTCAAAATTTTACACGTTAAAGGTTTTCCATATTTTTCAAGGTAAAATTCTTAGACAGAAAACCGAAAAAATCTGGAATTTACAGGGTATTTCAATCAGTTCTTGCTCAAATAATCCTGTTAATTTTACGTCGGTCCCAGGATTTTTCTCCTGATATAACAATTTAATTAAATTTTCCAGATTTTCGCTATTCTTGAACAGCGAAAGAAAAAACTTTTTTGTTTAAAAATTCAACTACTTGATTGACAGTGGAACTACTTTGTTAAAAACTCATTTTTTTGGTTGATAATTTATCATTTTAGTTAAAAACCCTTTTTTTTTGTTCAAAATTAACTATTTTGTTGACAGTTTTTTGGTCGTCAAATAATTTTATAACTGAATATTGAACTATTCCATGTTTGGTTGAAGACTTGTTTTATTAAGTTGTAAATTTCTGTATTTTGTTGAAACTTTGTCTTTTGGTTGAAAATTCATTTCCTTGGCTGAAAATTTAACTAATAGGTTGAAAATTCCTCAAAAAATTCAAAATTTGGCTGAAAATCCAAATATTTTGTTGAAATTTAATCTTTTTATGTAAAAAATAATTTTTTTTTATTTAATATTAATTTATTTGGTTAAAAATGGTTCGTTTTATTGAAAATTAATTTTTTTAACTGAAACTGTAACTTCCATTTTTTAACAAAAATGTATCTTTTTTGATAGACATTCAATCTTTTTGGTTGAAAATTCATATGTTTGGTCGAAAATTTAACTATTTCGTTGAAAATTCATCTATTTTGTTGAAAATTTGTCTTTTGGGTTGAAAATTCAACTATCTGGTTCGAATTTTTTTTTTATTATAGATTTATCATTTTAGTTGAAAATTCCTTTTTTCTTTAATTTGACTATTTTGTTGAAAATTCGTTTGTTGTCGTTCAAAATTTAACTATTTCATGGAAAATTAATCTATTTTGTTGAAAATATTGAAAAATTGGAATTTTTCACCTGTTGTAAAAATACAATAATTTAGATTTTGATTTCAAAGGATTTGAAATATTTTAGGGGATTTTAAAAGATTCCAAAGAATTTTTAATAGATTTCAATAATTTGAAGTGATTTTAAAGGATTTCAAATATTTTCGGGTATTTTTTAAACGTCCAAGGAATGTTCAAGAGTTCTAAAAAGCTTCAAGTGATTACAAAAGATTTGAGAAGATTTAAAATAGTATAGGGTGTTTAAAAAGTTTCCAAGGCATTTTCCAGTTTACAAATTTTCAAGGAATTTCCAAGGATTTTAAGGGATTTAAACCAATTTTCATGGGGTTTTGAAAAATGTCCTAGAATTTCGAAAAATATGGAAAGATTTTATAGGACTTATAATGCAATAGCTACATTTTCCCTTAAAGAAAATTAATTTTAACAACAACAAAAAACGAGTTTTCAACAAAATAATTAAATTTTGAACTAAAAAAATGAATTTTTAACCAAAAAGATGAATTTTGAAATAAGAATAATTTTCTGCAAAAAAGATGAATTTTTAACCAACAATCGAATAGTTAAATTTTCAGATAAAAAAATTATTTTTCAACCAAAAAAAAAACGAATTTTCAACCAAATAGTTCAGTTTTAAACTAAAGAAATTAATTTTTAACTAAAAAAAGATCAGTTTTAAACAAAAGTGAAGTAGTTAAACTTTCATCTAAAAACATTAATTTTTAACAAAAAAAGACGAATTTTCAACCAAAAAGATACATTTTCTAACAAGAAGAATAATTTTCTACCAAAACGACGAGTTTTTAACAAAATACAAGAACTGTCAACTAAAAAAGATAAATTTTCAAGCGAAACAAAAATGATTTTTCAAAGAAATAGTTAACTTCAATACCAAAGAAATTAATTTTCAACCAAAAAGATGAATTTTTAACCAAGAAGATTAATGTTTAATTTATTATTATTCAAATAATTTATGGTTGAAAATTTAACTTTTTTGAAAATTTGATTTTTGATTGATTTTTTTTATTTTTTTTATTGAAATTTGTTTTTTTTTTTTATTTGAAATTTGACTCTTCCATTTTTGGTTAAACTTTATGCTTTTCAGATGATAATTCATTTCTTTAGTTGAAAATTTAACTTTTTTAAATTTTATTTTATTTAATTAATCATTACACATCTTTGAATTATATATTTTCAGATATAAATTTAAAATAAAGTTAAATTTTCAACTAATGAAATGAATTATCAACTGAAAAAGATGTATTTTTAACCAAAAATGCAATAGCTACATTTTTAGTTAAGGAAAATTAATTTTAACAAAGAAAAATCGTATTTTCAATAAAATAGTTAAATTTTCAACTAAAGAAATGAATTTTCAACCAAAAACATGATTTTTCTAATAAGAAGAATAATTTTCTACCAAAAAAGATTAATTTTTAACCAACAATAGAATAGTTAAATTTTCAGTTAAAAAAAGTTAATTTTCAACCCAAAAAGAAAAAAAAACGAATTTTGAACAAAATAGTTCAGTTTTCAACTAAAAAAATAAATTTATAACTAAAAAAATATCAATTTTCAACAAAAAGTGAAGTAGTTAACCTTTCAATTAAAAACATTAATTTTTGACAAAAAAAGACGAATTTTAAACCAAATATTTAAATTTTACTAAAAAAGGCGAATTTTTAACGAAATACAAGAACTTTTAACCAAAAAGATAAATTTTCAAGCAAAACAAAAATAAATATTCAAAAAAATAGTTAACTTTATGGAAGTGTCTACGCGTACCAAAAAAATCCAGTTATACGTACCGAAATTTCGGTACAAATTGCCCCTTTTCCAGTTCCGCTTATTTGTACCGAAAAAATTCAGCTATTTGTACCGAAATTTCGGTATACGTGGTCACGGCCTAACTTTAATACCAAAGAAATTAATTTTCAGCCAAAAAGATGAATTTTTAACCAAGAAAATTGATTATTATTTAAATTATTTATGGTCGAAAATTTAACTTTTTTTTCAAAATGTTTTGTCTTTTGGTTGGAAATTTGACTCTTCCATTTTTTGTTGAAAATTTATCTTTTTTTGGTTGATAATTCATTTCTTTAGTTAAAAATTTTACATCTTCAAATTTAGATTGGAAAATGTCTACGAATAATACAAAATCACTGTTTATTTATTAAATCAAAATACAAAAATGAATTTTCAACCAGAAAGATGAATTTTCAAATAAGAACAATAATTTTCTAGAAAAATGTTAATTTTTAACCAAAAATGGAATAGTTAAATTTTCAGTGAAAAAAATAGTTGAGTTTTCCACTGAAAAAATGAAATTTTAACAAAAAAAAAAAGAAAAATTTGCAACGAAAAGTGAAGTAGTTAAACTTTCAGTTAGAAACATTAATTTTTAACAAAAAAATACGAATTTTCAACCCAAAAAGATACATTTTCAAACAAGAATAATTTTCTACCAAAAAATACGAATATAACCAAAAAAGATGAATTTCCAAACAAGAACATTAATGCTTCATTTATTATTATTCAAATAATTTACGGTTGAAAATTTAACTTTTTTCAAAATTTGTTGTTTTTTGGTTGGCAATTTGACTATTCCATTTTTTGTTGCACATTTATCTTTTTTGGTTGGCAATTCATTTCTTTAGTTGAAAATTTAATTTGTTTAAATTTAGATTTGAAAATGTCTACGAAAAGTATAAAATCCCTATTTATTTATTGAATAAAATTACGTACCTGGAGAGCATGTATTTGTTTATCGATTTTAGACAACAACGCAGTCAAAAATAATTCTTCTTGCTCCAGTTCTTTATGATAAGACATAAGATCGCATACACGTACTGAAGTATCTTCCATTATAACTTAATTATTGTATTATAATCATTATAATCAAAAAACTTCAGTGTTGATTTTTTCATTATTTTGCAGATTTTTGAGGTTAGGAATCAGGGAATTAAAAATCTAGAGTGGCGACATCTGTCAGATATATAGGTAGCGCTAGCTGTTTTAGTCAAAGTTCCGCGAAAATTCAAATTTGATCAATGTAAAATTTCTTTTTTTTTTTTTTAATACAAATTAATAATCAAAGTTTATACTATTATAGTTTATTCATAAAATAAAGTAGAAGTTCAAGTAATTTAGTTCGTAAAAATGTAATATTTTAAATACAGATCAGTTTTCTTTGCATAGTTCTGAATTTCACAAATATAACATTATTGTCTACTGAAAGAAGGTTTCATATTCATAGTACAATTTTCAAAAGTTTCCTATGTTTATTGCGAAAACTAATAAATGCCATAATTTCGGGTTAAGCGCTCAACTGTTTTGTAGAAAATTCGTATTTTTTTTTTGAAAATTATAAACAATTTTGTTGAAACTGTTTTCTTCCTTGACTGAAAAATCTTTTTAGTTTAAAATTCAAACTATGTTGTTGAAAATTCGTCTTTTTTGGTTGAATTTCACTTTTTCTTATTAAAAATTCAAATCTTTTTCTATAAAAAATTTAGCTACTTGGTTGAAAGTTGAAATACATTGTTGAGCATTCATTTAATGGGGGAGTTTATCACTCACCAGAGTGCGCGATTTTTCGGCCAGAGTTCTACGAAAATTCGAAGTTAATAAATCAAAAATAGCTTTTTTTATACAAATTATTAATAAAATTTTATAGTTCAATTTTGAAATAAAGTGAAAGATTAAGTCGTTCAGTTTTAAGAGAAAAAATTTAATATTTAAATTTCTGGTCACTTTTTCTTGCGTAGTTCTGAATTTCACAAACATAACACTATTGTCTACTGAAGAAAGTTCAAAGTACGTGTTTTAATAACATTTTCTATTTTTTTACCAACTAGTAGAATTTTCAACTAATGATGATAAATTTTGAACCAACAATGAAATAGTTCCATTTTCAACAAAAAATGAAATAGTTCAATTTTAAACCAAAAATGAAACAGTTCAATTTTCAACAAAAATTATGAGTTGTCAAAGAAGAAGATAAAGTTTCTACTAGAAAGACAAATTTTCAACAAAATAAATAAATTTCCAACTATATATTTTAATTTCTAACTAAAAAAGGTAAATTTTCTACTAAAAGAAAACGAATTTTCAACAAAATTGTTAAATTTTCAACTAAAAAAATAAATTTTCAACCAAAAATGGAATAGTTAAATTTTCTGTTAAAAACATTCATTTTCAACAAAAAAAAAAGCGAAATTTTCAATATAATAGTTGAATATTCAGCCATAGAGATGAATTTTCAACTAAAGTAATGAATCTTAAAAAAAAAAAACTTTTGAACAGAATAGTATAACTTTGAAACAAAAAATATGAATTTTCAACAAAAAAATGAATAGTTGATATTCTAACTAAAAAAGATTTTAAATGTTTTTATATTAAATAAAAAAACAATTGAATTTAAACAAAAAAGAAGGACTTTACATGAAATACTTAATTTTTAAGTTCAAAAATTAATTTTTAACAAACAAAAAAAAAATGTCTATAAAATAGTTAAATTTTCATCGAAAGAAATGAATTTGCAACTAAAAAAAATTTGTAACCAAACATGAAATAGTTTAATTTTCAGTTTAAAAAATAATTTTGACATTAAAAGGAGGTTTGAACAAAATACTTAAATTTTCAACCAAAAATAATGAATGTTCAACCAAAAAGATGAATTTTCAAACATGAAGAATTTTCTACCAAAAACTCCAATTGTCAACCATAAAAAAATATTTGGAACAAACTAGTTAAATTTTTAACTTAAGAAATGAATTTTAACCAAAATAAATGAATTTAAAAACACGAAGAATAATTTTCTAAAAAAATGTCGATTTTTAAAGACGTAGTTGAGTTTTTAAGTAAAAAGTTCAATTTTGAAGAAAAGAGAAACGAATTTTTATAAATTAGTTAAATTTTGAACCGAAGAATGATTTTTCAAGCAAAAAGATTTGAAATTAAATGCCGTTGAATTCAACCAAAAAGGACGAATTTTCAATAAATCATGTAATTTTTCAAATAAAAAAGATCAGTTTCAAACCAAAAATAAAACAAGTACAAATAAAAGACAAATTTTCAACAAAGTAGTTAAATTTTTAACCAAAGACAAGAAAGAAAGTTCAACTGATAAACTTTTAATCAAAAACAGTTCAATTAAAAAAAAAAAAAAAAGAAGACGATTTTTCTCTAAAACGGATGGTTTTTTATTTTGAAAATATAATTTGTTTTAGTTTCCAATGTAAAAAATAAAAAACTTTTGAAAACATGTCTTTGAAACGTTCTTTCAGTAATTTTTTTTATATTTTTAGTTAAGGAAAATTATTTTTAACAAAGAAAAATCGTATTTTCAACTAAAGAAATGAATTTTCAACCAAAAAGATTATTAAATAAAGATAAATAAAATATAAATAAAAGAATATTAATTAATAAATTATTATTTTAAAAAATTATAGTTGTTATAAATAACTTTAAATAATAAAAAAATATAATTACTGTAATTATTAATCAAAAGTAAGAAATAAATATAAAATTACATTTGTGAAATTCAGAACTATGCAAGAAAAACTGACCGTACTTAAAATATTAATTCTTTTCAAACTGAACCACTGACACTCTGACTCTATTTTACAAATTAACTATAAACTTTGAATAATAATTTGTATAAAAAAACTATTTTCCATTGATATTAAATTTGAATTTTCGCAGAACTCGGACCCGAACAGATCGCGCACTCTGGTGAGAGGTAAACTCCCCCATTTGTTGGAGATTCTTGTCTTTGGTAGAAAATTTAACCATTTTGTTGAAAAAAAATTTGTTTGTTGGTTAAAATAATGTTTTCTAACTGATAATTTCAGTACTCCATTTGTGTTCAAAAATGTCGAAAATTCAACTTTTGGTTTGAAAATTGAATTTTCAAAATTCATGTATTTTATTTAAATATTTTACTTTTTTGTTAGAAAATTAATCCTCTTGGTTGAAAATTCATCTTTTTCGGTTGAAAATTAATTTCTTTGGTTTTAAATTCACTATTTTTTTGGAAATTCGTTTTTTTTGCTGGAAAATTTATATGCGAACAAATTTCTGTTTTATCGACCTCACATTTTTTCTTGGTTTTTGCAAAAAATGATAGACTTCAGACGTCTGTTTTCATGTTCTTGGCCATTTCTCGAAGTTTCAAGGGAAAATATTTATTATTGTGGCGAAATAACCGGGGAAACGTATATGGCTCATATGGTAAGTAACTAGTATCATGTAATACTTCTCCGATTCTTACCTTATCGACAGATGCTTTAAAACATCTGATTTTAAAATATAATTTTATCGTCAAATCCGTACTCAATTTGTTGAGAGATATACTTTGTATTTACGTAAAAAAAGACAAATCTTTCTATTTAATTTCTTATGAATGTTGGCATTTAAAATTTTTGAGATTTAAGGCCATGTAACTCTTATCCGATTCCTACATTACCGATAATGTTTTGCCAAACTCATGTCCACAAGAAACAATATATTGATTGGGAGATTGGAAGAGGTACTAAAAATGAAGGTTTATCTGTTTCTAAATGTTTAAGGCCATGTTACGAGTGGGTCACGTGACCGGATTCCTACCTTACCGACACTTTTTTTCAAAATCAACTTACGTTCACACGAAACGCGATATCGAGTTGAAAATTTGGGATAATAAATAAGAAGCGCTAAGAAAGGCGGCTCTGGTCCTAAATTTGTATAATGATGAAAAAAGTTTTTTTTTGTAAATAATTTTTCTTTGCTTTTTTCATGATTATTAAAATTTAGAACCAGAGCCGCCTTTCTTAGCGCTTCTTATTTATTATCCCAAATTTTCAACTCGATATCGCGTTTCTTGTGAACGTAACTTGATTTTGAAAAAAAGTGTCGGTAAGGTAGGAATCCAGTCACGTGACCCACTCGTAACATGGCCTTAAAAAATTTTTTAAATATATAATTTTTAAAAAGTATTTTTTTGTAATCATAAATATTCAGGACCAGGTAAACGTTTCATAGTGTTATTTATATAATTTTTTAATCGACATCTCATTTCGTGTGGACATGAGTTTGGCAAACAGTAATGTCGGTAAGGTAGGAATCGGATAAGTTACGAATATATTTTTCTGGGTAACAGTTGGAAAAATTTAGTAATGTGGTATTAAGAATTTTGTTTAAATCTATATTTATAAGAAAATTTGTAAGAAAAATTCTAAATTAAAATTCTCAATTGTTTCAGTTGTCTGCCATAATAAAATAGTAAAAAGTTTTCTGAATCAAAATTCTTCTTTAATGTCTCATTTGATTAGTGAAAGTTACTGATAACGTCATTCAAAATGACTGATCTAATCAGTGTAACTTACTGATGAAATTATTCAAAAAGGCTTATTTAAACAAAGAAAGTTAAAGTTTTTGATAATTCAAAAATACTGATTCGGTCAGTGGAACCCTTTTTGTTCTTCAAAGGAATCCTGTTGGGTCTCCAAAGGAATCCTTTTGGGTCTCTAAAGGAATCCTTTTAGAGAACCCCCAGTTTTCTATTTTTCGTTCAGTTCTACTGTTTTTTATTTAAAAGAAAAATATTTTTTGTTCAAATATCAACTATATTTGATTGAAGATTCAAATATTTTGTTGAGACTTCGCCTTTTTTGGTCGAATTTCACTAATTTTTATTTCAAATGAAAATCCTTTTTGGCTAAAATATCGACTATTTTTTATTTAAAATTAAATTTTTTTTTGTTTAAAATATAAGCTATTCCATTTTTCGTTTAAAATTCATCTTTTTTGGTTGAAAATCCAACTACTGTTAATATTCATGTTTTTAGTTTCAAATTCATCTCTATGATTGAACAGGTAACTATTTTTGTGAAAATTCGTTTTTTTGGTTTAAAATTAATTTTTATAAATGAAAATTTAGCTATTCTATTTTTGGTTGAAAATTTTTCTTTTTTGTTGAAAATTCAGTGTTAGTTATTCCAAAAATTTTTTTGGTTGGAATACAAACTGTTTTTTATTTAAAATTGAAATCTTTTTGGTTGAAATATGAACAATTACATTCTTTGTTAAGAATTAATTTTTTTTTTATTTAAAATTTTACTGCTTGAATGAAAGTTGAATTACCAATTACCATCTCCTGGGTTGAAAATTCGTGTTTTTTTTTTTGTTAAAAATTATTCTGTGAATTGAAAATTTACCTATTCCATTTTGGGTAGAAAATCTATATTTTTAGTTGAAAATTCAACTATTTGGCTGAAATTTCGTGTATTTTCTTAAAAATTCTTCATGATTGATAGAAAATTAATCTTCTTCACGGAAGATTCTTTTTTTTTAAATCCAACTACTTGTTTGAAAGTTGAGCTCCTTTGTTAAAAATGTATCTGTTTGGTTGAAAATTTAACTCTTTTGTTGAAATTTGTTGTCGGTAGAAAATTATTTTTCTTGTCGGATAGTCATTTTTTTGTTTAAAAATTCAGCTATTTAGTTAAAAATTGAACTGCTTTGTGAAAATTCGTTCTTTTGGGTAATGATTTATCATTTTATTTTAAAAATTATCGGTTTGGTTGAAAATTTAACACTTTTGTTGAAAATTTGCTTTTTTGTTGGTTGAAAATTAATCTTATTTAGTTAAAAATTTATTTATTTATTAGGTCTCTACGGATTTTAAAATTCAAAATTATGGATGAAAATTCGTCCTTTTTGGTAAAAAATCAATCTTTCTAGCCGAAAATTTCTTTTTTGTTTCAAAATTCATCTAATCTGTTGAAAGTTGAACTGCTTTGTTAAAAATTCATTCTTTTGGTTATTGATTAATCATTTTGTTTGAAAAATGATCTGTTTGAAAATGTAACTATTTTGTTGAAAATTTGTTTTTCTTGGTTGAAAATTAATCTTTTTAGTTGAAAATTCAACTTTTTGGTTTAAAATTCTTGTTTTTTGTTGAAAATTTGTCTTCTTTGGTAGAAAATTAACCTTCTTGGTTGAAAATTCAACTAACTGTTTGAAGGTTGAAGTACTTTCTTGAAAATTCATTTTCTCGGTTGAAGATTCATGATTTTAGTTGAAAATTCATCTCTTTTGTTGAAAATTTAACTATTTTGTTAAAAATTCGTTTTTTTTGTGGGAAATAAATTTTGTTCATTGAAAATATAACTTTTTAATTCATGTTTGAAAACTGAATTTTTTTGGTTAAAAATAAAAATTATTGGATCATTTAAAATGACTGATTTAATCAGTGAGTCAAATTGACTGATTTGAAAATGTCAAAATTGCCTTCGAATCAGTCACTTTTAACTTTTCAAATTTAGACTGTATACGCTTTTTCGCCCTAAGAAGTAAAATACAAGGAAGGAAAACTGTACAATTAATAATTTTTCTGCTTCATTACAATAATATTTTATTCCATTCTACAACTTTCTACAGGAAATTACTGATAAAGTAATCATAATTTAAAGTAATAGAAATTCCTTAGGTACAGAGCTTGGTTGACAAAAACCCATGACTGTATGACATATTTTAAATATTATTATATATATCATATATATAAGTCTTAAATTATTTAGTTAATTTATTAACTTAGGTGAAGCTTATGCAAACCTGCGCTACAATGTAGTTAATCGAATCTTACGGAATTTTAATTCTTATGATTTTTTTACATGAATGATCCTAAAGTAAATTTTAATTCAATAAATCATGCACTTTTTCTACATTACAGTAATTAAGATTTGCATAAGTCCTATTTACATGTATACACGAATAGAATATTCCAGTTGAACAATATCACAGAAAAAACTGGGGTTTCTGTTGCAACCAATTTTTGGTTCCTAAAGAGTTGCAACAAAAATTGGGTTCCAAAGGAACCCAATTTTAATATAAACTTCCTTGCAAGCGGTTGGTTTGTGAATGCGTCATCATGGTGTTCTATTGAAATGTCTCCAAAGGAACCCTTTTGGGTCTCTAAAGGAATCCTTTTAGGTCTCCAAAGGAATCCTTTTGGGTCTCCAAAGTAATCCTTTTGGGTCTCTAAAGGAATCCTTTTAGAGAACCCCCAGTTTTTTCTGTGTATTATCTTATCGAATACAACGTTCACACGTGAGATGGTACGAACATTATCTATCATTTCATAAAAAATCACATTAATTTGATTAATTTTGTGAAATATTCAGAGTTAGCATTATATTACTATAAATTTGAATGTATACCAAATGCATACATTTAGTATTTGGTAATCGTGGAATACTTATGTACACACAGCAGAATTTTCATCAGTGAAAAATGAAAAAAGAATTCTGGGTAAAATAGACGTCTAGGGTAAAACGGTCTTTTGGCAAAAACTTGTTAATTATAATTTAAATTTGATTTATCCTTGTATGGGGTTGAAAGTTGAAAAAGTTTTTATTTAAAAAACCCGTTTTACCCAGAAGCTTCTTTTCACCTTGACTTTCTCTATAAGAAAATAAAACTATTTTGTCACTAGTTTTTCAAACTGGGAAAATTTTTAAAATAGTTCATTACTATTTAAAATATACGCACATTCCTTATCTATTTGGTGATTTTCACTAAAATGACTTTGAAAGCTGTCGATTTAAATAATCTTTTAAGTTTAAAGATAACGATCAGTGCCATATATTTCGAGTTTTTTATTGACTCAGTCTGTCACGGACCACGAAATCCTTTACGGCACGACCGGACCTCGTCTCACGCTATACACCAGAGTTCTTAAATTATGGTTGCGTGATAAAGGCTTAAAAAGAAAAAAAATTTGATTGTTGTCGGAGGTTCGTGTGATTTCTTGTATATATGCGTTATCAGAAGAAAAATTAATCTTTTTTTACGCTCGCTCTGATGACTTCTTTCTTAATACTGTACATATGGAAAAATTCGTAATGAATTTCTGAATTAAGAAAATATTTACAATTTTATGAACGATTTTTATCCGGTCTTCGATTTTATTTACAGAAATATATAGAATATAACGTTTTTGAAATAGAGATATATTTCTTGTCCAAGCCAGGCCTGAGATTGCATGGGGTCCAGGAAGGCCCGGCGACCCACTTTTTTTAGTGTTGGGCGGGACTTACAACTTATTTTTTAGAAAATTTCAAGGGATTTTAAAGAATTTAATTAAATATTAAATCTATATAAAATCCCTCGAATCAGTATAAAATCCCTTAAATCTGGTGAAATTCTTTGAAATAATAAGATTTCTAGATAATTTGGGAAATAAATACAATTTCGAGGGATTTCTGGCGATTCAAAACATTTTAAGGGATTTTAAGGTATTTCCAGTGATTTCATCATATTTTAAGGACTGTATTGAATCTCCAAGAATTAAAAATATTTCGAGGAATTTCAAAAATTAGACATCTTTGAAATGATTAATTTAAATTATATTCCAAATAGTTTCAAAAGATTTCTACTTTTTCATGTGAATTTTTTTGATTGTATATTTATATCTTCTGAAAAAATTTCACTAGATTTGAGGTATTTCATATATAAAATCCCTTAAATCTTGTGAAATTATTCTCAATGATTCACGGGATTTTGAAGATTTGATGCTATTTTAACAGCTTCTAAAGAATTTTATGACGTTTCCAAAATTTTAAGGGACTTTAAAGAAATTTGTAGGATTTCCTCAAGATTTTAAGGGATTTCAAAGAATTTCAAAAGATTTAAGGGATTTTTTATATAAAATTCTTTGAATCTGTTCAAAATCCCTTGAATCTTGTGAAATTATTTTGAAGAATTAACAGGATTTCAAAGATTTTATGCTATTTAACAGATTCTGGAGAATTTCGAGGGAGATCAAGGAATTTTGTAAGATTTCCAAAGAATTATGTAGGATTCCCAAGGATTTTGAGCTCGGTTATAAGAGAATTCTAAAGAACTTTGGAAAATAAGTTAAATCAAATTAAATTTCAAGAGATTCCTAGCGATTCTAATTATTTCAAGGGATTTTAAGGAATTTCCAGGGATTTCACAAGATTTCAAAGATTTTATTGAATCTCTAAGAATTGAAAATATTTCGAGGGATTACAAAGATTTCTAGAGTTTTGAACTTTTTTTTTAAATTAAAATTAATTTAGTCTTCTTTAACATTTTTTATATTTTTATTTCAACTCAAACTTAATTTTAAAATATTTCAAAGAATTTCAAGAGATTTCACAAATTTTAAGGAGTGTCAAAGAATCTTGTGAAATTAATTCCACAGGATTCACGGGATTTTAAAAATTTGAAACTATTTTAACAGTTTCCAAAAATTTCATGAGATTAAACAAATTTCAAGGGATCTTAAGGCATTTCCAATGATTTCGCCAGATTCTAAGGATTTGTTTTTAATTTCAAAGAACTAAAAAGATTACGGGAGATTTCAAAAATTTCTAGGGTTTTAAACGTTTAAAAAAAAATTTAATTAAATCAAATTAAATTTTTTATTTTTTTATCATTTCGTTTTATTTTAAATTTAATTTAATTTAAAAATCATATAGTCACTTAAAATGACTGATCTCCTGGCAATATAAGTGACTGATTGGTTTGCTATTATAAAATAGTAAAATTTTTCCTACATTAAAATTCTTCATTAAATTCCTACATTTTAATAAAGGATTAAAATTAACCATAAATGATTGACTAACACATTGAAAGTTACGGATTAGATCAATTTTTTTTTGAGAACTCATATTTTTTTATTGGAAATTCAACTACTTGGTTGAAAGTTGAACTACTTTGTTAAAAATTCATTTTTATGGTTAAACGTTCATTGTTTCAGTTAAAAACTTATTTGTCTGGTTGAAAATTTTACTATTTTGTTGAAAATTAGCTGTTTTATTGGGTGAAAATTAATTTTTTAGCTGAAAATTGAACATTCATTTTTTGTTAATAAATTACCTTTTTTATCAGAAAATTCAACTATTTGGTTGAAATTTCATATATTTTGTTGAAAATTTGTCCTTATTGGTAGAAAATAAATCATTTTGGCCGAAAATTCTTCTTTTTGGTTAAATTCAACTGTTTTTTATTTCAAAATCAAATTTTTTTGGTTGAAATATCAACTAAAACATTTTTTGCTGAGAACACATCTTTTTTATTGAAAATTTTACTACTTTGTTGAAAGTTTAACTGCTTTGTTAAAAAATCTTTTTTTTTTGGTTGAAGCTGATTAATTTTAGTTGAGAATTTATCTCTTTGTTTGAAAATGTAACTACTATTTTGTGAAAAAATTAATATTTTTAGCGAAAAATTATTATTATTTTTTTATTCAACTACTTGGTTGAAAGTTGAACTGCTTGATTAAAAATTAATTGTTTGGTTAATAATCATCATTTGCGTTGAAAATTAATCTGATTGATGGGAAATTTGACAATTTTGTTGAAAATTAATTTTGTTTAATGAATCTGTTTTTAATTGAAAATTCAACTTTTTGGTCAAAAATTAATGTACTTTCTTGAAATATCATATTTTTTGGTATAAAATTAATCTTCTTGTACATGGTTTAAACTTGAACTGCTAGATAAAAAATGTATACTCTTGGTTAATGATTCTTCTTTCCAGTTGAAAATTCATCTCTTTTGTTGAAAATTTAACTATTTTGTTGACAATTTGATTTTTTGGTATTAATCCGTTTTAGTTAAAAATTCAACTTTTGGGTTGAAAATTCATGTATTTTGTTTAAAATTGGTCTTTTTTGGTAAAAAATTAATCTTCTGGGTTGGAAATTCTTCTTTTGGTTGAAAATTGACCCTTTTATGATGAAAATTCAACAGAATGGATAATTTAAAACGACTGATTTCATCAGTGAGTCAGATTGACTGATTTGAAAAGTCACTTTCGGCTGATTTGTCAGTCTTCGAATTCGCATTATTTGAATCAGTCAAATTGACCCAGAATTAGTCACTTTTGATTGATTCAAATTTAGAGTGTGTTTTAAAAGATGTCAAAGAATGTCAAGATATTTCAAAAATTTCCAGGAATGTCCAATAATTTTGTAGCTTTTCCAAATATTTCAAGGGATTTCAAAGACTTTCACAAGATTCAAGTGATTTTATAGAACCTCCATATAATTCAAAATATTAATGGGATTTTAAAGGATTTTACAAATTTGAATATATTTTGAAGAATCTCAAAAAAATTTTATTTCATTTCAAAAACTACCATGGATTTCAAAGAATTTGGTAGATTTCCAAATATTTTAAGCTCGATTTTAATGGATTTTTAGGGAACTTTGGAAAATAAATGAAAAAAAATTAAATTAAATTAAATTTTAAGGCATTTCTGGAGATTATGAAGATTTCAAGGGATTCAAGGGATTTTATAAGAATTAAAGGATTTTATTGAATCTCCAGGGATTTCCAAGATTTCTAGGGATTTCAACTGTCTTGTTTAGAGAAGTTTAATTTTATTTATAGTGAAATGATTTCAAATGATTTCTACTTAATTTATTAGATTATTGCGATTTCTAAAGATTACAGTGCATTTTAAGGCCATGTGACGTGTGGGTCACGTGACCGAATTCCTACCTTACCGACACTCTTTTTATTTGTAAACTTATTTTCACACGAATGGCCACATCGAGTTGAAAATATTGGATAATAAATAAGAAGCACTAAGGAAGGTGGGTCTGGTCCTAAATTTTTATAAATATGAAAAAAACAATTTTTTTTAAATAATTTTTTTTTGCTTTTTTCATGATTATTAAAATTTAGGACCAGACCCACCTTTCTTAGTGCTTCTTATTTATTATCCCAAATTTTCAACTCGATGTGGCTATTCGTGTGAAAATAAGCATACAAATAAACAAAGTGTCGGTAAGGTAGGAATCCGGTCACGTGACACACTCGTCACATGGCCTTAAGGGATTCCAATCAATTTCTAGAGAACGAGAGGGAATAAAATAAATTTTATTTTAAAGGATTTCCACAGATTTTAAAAATTTCAGGAAATGTTCCTTAATTTATTTTTTATTAGATTTTTCAAATACGGTTTATCCATATAGGATCTTTGCAAAAGACTCCCTCCACCCCGCCAATTAGTCAAAAACTCAGGGCCTACCCACTTGTTTTTGGACAATCTCAGGCCTGGTCCAACTCGCACCGAAATTATCTTTTTTTTCTTTTATGTAAAGTGTGCGTAAAATCAACTTTTCCCGTCCAGTGACAAAGCGGGCGGAAAGTAGCCTTTTCCGCCCGCTTCTTCAGCCCACGGGCGGAAAACGCTTTTTACGCCTACTTCACATGCTTGAATCTGATATTTCAAAGTAAATTCTTTTAGTTCGGTACCATCCTACAATTTTTGATTTACAAGAACGATTTCGTGACCCGTGATCTAAATACAAAATATATACCACTTTCTCGCTTAATGATAATGTCATTCTTTTGTTGTCATCGGAGGTGATTCTCGGCTGTTATCGCTCGTGAAATTGTGTAAGGCAAGACCCCCAACTTCCATATTTGAAGACCCCGTGGGGGAATTGCTATTACTTCTAGCGCCACCTAGTTGACTTGTTGAGTTTGGGGCGGTACCATCAGCCGGTATGAGCCCTTCCTTCATCCTCTTTTTTTGCTTCATTCTTCGATTTTGAAACCAAATTTTGACTTGCGTCTCGTTGAGCTGAAGCGCTGAAGCAATTTCTATTCGCCTTGCTCTTGTCAGGTACTTATTGAAGTGGAATTCTTTTTCGAGCTCGGTGAGCTGCTTATTGGTAAAATTTGTCCGACCGGTGTTGTTGAAACTGTTGGAAAGTCCGGCTAAAGACCCGCCGGTAAGGCAGGTTACTGGACCCGTATTTACCGACGGAGCGAAGACCGACGTTCCAGAAACACCAATAGGTCCACCAATATATTCCGATCCATTCGGATTGGTTTTTGACGCTGAAACAAAATGAAAAACTTGTTACTTCTTCGTTTAAATAAGGTCAATTTTTATGATCAAAGTTTTTTTTTATTTTTTGGAAAAAATGTTTAAAAACATAAAATCAGAAAAAAGCTTGCTGTCGTTCTCTAAAGTTCGGTTCTTAGCCAAGTATACAATTTTTTTCCAGAAGTTTACAGTTCGCTGGAATCAATTCTAGGCTTCATAGATAATGCTTTAAAAATAATAAAAAATACTTATATAAAATTGTTGTGTTATAACAGAAAAACATTAATGGCGAAAATATGAAATATTTTCCTTAAACCGAATCGGGATTCGAACCCATGACAGTTTCTTGCTGATCTAATGTGTAAAGAACCCAAGCATGTTGCCATCCTAGCCAAGTTACCAGCAAAATTGTCTCGACATGAAATTAATAATTAATGAAAATAATAATAAACAATTTACATTTTTTTTTAAAGGTTATCATATCTAATAATTATTGTTTTTAAGAAATTGAGATAACTCAATCGTCAAACTAATCTCTTTTTTTTTAATTTTTAGAGAATGATTTTGAACTGTAATATAATGGTCGTAGGTCAGGGAAAACCTGGAAATCAGACAGGGAATTTTATTGGTCAGGAAAATTCAGGAAAAAGAAAGGGATTTTGGACAAAAATCTTTCAAAACTCAGAGAATTTCTATAAAACGAGGCACTGTAAATAACTGTCAAGGATAATAAATTTGAAATTTTTAAATAAAGATGAGTTTATAAAATTTATAAAGGATTCTATGTTAAAAATGTTAAAAGATTACAGAAAAAATAAGGGAATTTCGAAAATGAAGTTTTGCGGTCCTCCCGATATAATATTCTTGTCAGAAATTTATTTGCCTTCTATTTTTTTTCTTTTGTTGCAGTTTCTTTTTCTTGAAGGTTATATTTTGAGATACAAATTTTATCATTTGGTTGAGAATTCAACAATATTGTTTAAAATTCATCCCTTTTGGTTGGAAATTCCAGTGTTTTGTTGAAAATTCCTCATTTTGGGTTAAAAATTGAACTTTTTTGGCAGGAAAGGAACTTTTTGTAGAAAATTCATATTTTTTAATTTCATCATCATTTCAATTTCATTCGTAATTTTAGTAGAAAATTCATCTCTTCGGTTAAAAATTTGACTAATTTGTTGGAATTTTTTTTTTCTGTTAATAATAATTTTTTTTACTGTAAATGTAACTTTTCCATCGATGTTGTAAACATTTATCTTTTTTAGTCGAAACTTCAACTACTTGTTTGAAATACGTGTATTTTGTTGAAACGTAATAATTAATCCTCTAGGTTGAAAATTCGTTTTTAAAATTTAAAAATTCATTTCTTGGTTGAAATTTCATCTTTTTTTTTGATAAAAATGCAAATATTACATTTTTTGTAGATAAATCATCTTTGTTGTTTGAAAATTCATCTCTTCGGTTGAAAATTTGTTGCAAATTATTTTTTCTTTTATATTGAAAATTAATTTTTCACTGAAAATGTAACTTTTCCATTCTTGGTTAAAGATTTATCTTTTTTAGTTGAAAATATTACATTTTTTGTAGAGAACTTATCTTTGTTGTTTGAAAATTCATCTCTTTGGTTGAAAATTTGTTGCAAATTATTTTTTCTTTTATGTTGAAAATTAATTTTTTACTGAAAATGTAACTTTTCCATTCTTGGTTAAAGATTTATCTTTTTTAGTTGAAAATATTACATTTTTTTGTAGAGAACTTATCTTTGTTGCTTGAAAAATTATCTCTTCAGTTGAAAATTTGTTACAAATTATTTTTTTTTATATTGAAAATTAATTTTTTACTGAAAATGTAACTTTACCATCCTTGGTTAAAGATTTATCTTTTTTAGTTGAAAATATTAAATTTTTTGTAGAGAACTTATCTTTGTTGTTTGAAAAATCATCTCTTTGGTTGGAAATTTGTTGCAAATTATTTTTTCTTTTATGTTGAAAATGAATTTTTTACTGAAAATGTAACTTTTCCATTCTTGGTTAAAGATTGATCTTTTTTAGTTGAAAATTTTCACTATTTATTTGAAAATACATATATGTTTTTGAAAATTTGTCCTTTTCAGTATAAAATTATTATTCTTTGAGGAAAATTCGTTTTTTTGGTTTCAGAATCCATCTCTTTTGGTCGAATATTCATCTTTTTTTTGTTAAAAATGCCTTCCTTACATTTCGTGTGGAGAATTTGCCTTTATAGGTTAAAAATCCAACTATTTTAATGAAAATTTAAATATTTTGTTGAAAATACATCTTTTTTTGAAATTTTAATTTTTGGGTTAAAAATTCAACAGTCTTCTAAAAAAAATTTGTCGTTTTGACGTGAAAATTTAACTATTTGGTTGAAAATGAAACTGTTTTTGGTTGAAGTTTAATCTTTTTTTTATTACAAATTCCACCATTTGGTTTATAATTCATTAGGATAGGTTAAAAATTCAACTGTTTGGATAAAAGGTCGATTATTATTTGGAAATTTGACTCTTTCGCTTCTAAGTTCAACTATTTGGTTGCATTTGCAACTGTTTGGTTAAAAATTAATCTTCTTTGTTGAAAATTCAACTATTTGGTTGAAAATTCATCTGCCTTGATTAAAAATTAACTTTTTTTTCAAATTAATCTTTTTGGGTTTAAAAGTCCACTCTTTTTTAAATCATTCGACTTTTTAGCTTGGAAATTGAACTATTTGGTTAAAATCACAACTGCTTTTTGGTTGAAGTTGAATCTTTTTTGTGTCAAACATCGACTATTGGGTTGCAAATTTATCTTTGTAAGTAGAAAAGTCAAGTTTTTGTTCAAAAATTCAATTATTTTGTTTAAAATTTAATTACTTTGTTCAAGATTAATATTTTTTTATCAAAAAATCAACTGATGTTGAAAATTCGTTCTTTTGGATTGAAAATTCATCTTTCATGGTCGAAAAGTCATCTTGTTTAGTTGGAATATATAAATAAATTTGAAATTTTTGAATCTTAATACAAAATTGTTTTATTTTGTTTATAAACGATTCTTTGTTAGATATGTTAGAAGAATGAGATGCTGGTCTTTGAGTTTTAATGCCAGGGAAAATGAAGAATTGGTCAGCCGGTTCTTATTATTTTTATTTAAAAAAAAATTAAATTAAACAATATAAAATTATTTGTCATGATAATATCTGTTTGGTTTATGTTTCAATCGGCTAATTGCAGGACTGACCAGGGAAAATTATATTTGGAGGAAAAACCCTTTTCATCCGACAGCCGTCCAATGTCCAACACAGCTGGTTAGATAAATGGAAGTTACATGAGAAGTTACACGATCCTGACTACGAGTTTTAGGGAGAAAAAGTAGAGGTGAGTAATATCCTTTTATTTTGGATTAAATTCGTTCACATACGAAAATCAAAGATCAATAACCCAAATTTGTGCGAATCCACAAAAAAAAATGCGTTAAAAAAATGTTATTTAGGGGTTCCGCAAGTCCCATGAAGTTTAACACGTATTTCTCACGAGAAAAAATACGTTTTCGTAAATTTTATTCAGAATCATTAATATTAGGTGGATTCAGTTGAAACTCAACATTTATCTTCATAATTAGCTATAGAATACAAATGAGAAATTAATTTTTAAATATCAGCCTCATAATGTATTATAGGGTCCCAAAAAAACCCCCTAAGTGAAAATTTGGGCTTAGAATCACTGTATGAATTTAATCACAACCAGTGATAACCAGTGCCTGCATCCGACTTTATTAGAAATATCCGCATTTGCCTGGACGTTTGGCCAGGGGAGAGGAAAACTACAGAAAACCTCTTCCCGAGTTAAGCCATGTGAAAAAAATACGTTTTTGTAAATTTTATTCAGAATCGTCAATATTAGGTATATAAATAATACTTATTGAAAAAGAATTTTTTCAATTAATTAAATTCGGGAATTTTTTAAGTCGGATATTTTATATTTCGGCAATTTTCTGCCGGGAATTTAATTTCTCGGCAATTTACAAATTCATTAATATTATAAACTGTCGGGAATTTTATTTTGTGGGACTTTTCACTCGTGCGCTTGAAATCTTTTAAATTATTTTTGAATCTTTTCAATACTTGAAAAAAAAACTTCTAAATATATTTAGAAATGATTCAAAGTTTTCCTACAATGTTTTTACACAATTATAATTAAATTAAAATGCAATTTTTTCCTTTCATCAGTAATGTTTAGAAAAATTCAGAAATAAATTGTATCAAATAAAATTACTTAATTGGAAATAGAATTCTTATGTAATTTTTAAAACATTTATAATTTGAATGTTATCTTTTAGAAATAAATTTCTAGAAATCAAATTTCTCATTTGGAAATTACTATTTACAAAATTTTAGAAAATTCAAGAGAACAAACTGAATACAGCCACTTAAACTCATATTTATGCATAAAAATAAAACGCTCAGAGAATAGAAACATTTTGTGAAAAAATGTATGTTTTTCTTTACATAATTTTTTGTCTTTTCGCATTATGAAAATTGGTTCTCTTTTCAAGTGAGAAATGTACACCATCCAATTTTTATAATGGAAGAGGGCGGAAGATACTTTCAAAGTCACTTTTTGCGGACAGTTTTTTTCAGTCATCTGAGAGTGAGGTCTAACGAAAATATTTAAAATATATTGAAGAACTATGAAATAAATATAAAGAAAGTATAGTAACTAAATAATAAAATCTAAAAAAATAGACTTTTGCGTTCATTAGTTGTTTGACTATTTTATTTTTTTAATTTATAGCAATTGAAGAATTGTTTCTATGTACTTGAGTCTTTAAAAATTATTGTTATTCTTCTCTAAAAAATAGGTGTGTCACGAAAATCTCGAAAGTATTGTTGTCGCTTTTCCTCAATGCCTTAGATAGATTAGATATACTAATTTAAAATTTTATTATTTAAACAAAGCCAGACATATTCTGCAGAATCAGAATTTGTATTTGATGTGAAAAAAAGTAACCATATTGTCAAATATGAATCAGAAATTGTATTTTTGTAACACGTAAAAAATTACCATTTATCAATATTTTCATTGCATTATTTAAATTGAAATAATTATTTTTGAAAACCAAAATTTACTTAGAAAGATAAATTTTGAACGAAAATGAAAGAATTTCATTTTCAGTTAAAATAATTAATTTTCAAAAAAGAAAAAAAGAATTTTCAACAAAATAGTTTTTTTAACCAAAGTGCAAAATAAGTGCAAAATTGCAAAATGAATTACAAATTTTATTTGTCATGATTACTTCAATATTTGTTTTTTATTTTGCATACAATTTTATTCTCAGCTACCCTGAAAAATGTAACTTGTGTCCTTTTTCCGTACATTTAATTTGTTTATTTTCAAAGTTATTTTTTACGATTCAAACTAAAAATACGCATCCTAGCTTAAAGTGGTTCTAAGCGAATTCGTGGATATAATTTAGGCGAAAAATTTTGTTAAATAAACTGTTATTGTAGCTTGTGTCCCTTTTCCAAAAAGTTAATTTTTTTATTTTTATAACAAGAGTTCATAACAAATTTGTAGATCTTTTTTGGCTAAACAACTTTTGTCGTTTCAGTTTTTTTCGTACCTTGTGTCGTTTTTCAAAAAATTGATTTTTTTTATTTTTAATGTTATTTTTTACGATTAAAACAAAAACTACGCGTCCTATTAAAAAATTATTGATGACAAATTTGTAGCTATTTTTTGGATGAGCAACTTGTTTGTTTATTCATTTTTGTCATAGCGTCTGTTGTTTGTCCAAAAATTTAATTTATTTATTTTTAATGTTATTTTTTACGAATAAAATAAAAACCACGCTTCCTATCAACAAATTATTAATGACATATTTGCAGCTCATTTTTGGATGTGCAACTGTTTGTTTATTCATTTTTGTCATAGCGTCTGTCGTTTGCTTTTTTTGGGTAAACAACTTTTGTCCAATTATTTTTTTTTTCGTAGCTTGTGTCGTTTGTCCAAAATTTTATTTTTTTATTTTTTTATTTTTAACTTTATTTTTTATGATTAAAATAAAAACTACGTGTGTCATCAAAACATAATTAATAAGAGTAGCTCTTTTTCGGTAAACAACTTTTGTTCAATTTTTTTTTTTCGTAGCTTGTGTCGTTTGTCCAAAATTTTTTTATTTTTTTTATTTTTAACTTTATTTCTTACGATTAGGACAAAAACTACGCGTTTCATCAAGAAATGATTAATGATAAATTTGTAGCTCTTTTCTGGGTGAACAACTTTTTTCTAATAATTTTTTTTCGTACCGTGTGTCGTTTTTCCAAAAAAATTTATTTTTTTATTTTTAATGTTATTTTTCACGATTAAAACAAAAACTACGCGTCCTATTAAACAATTATTGATGACAAATTTGTAGCTATTCTTTCGATTCTCTTTATTCATTTTTGTCATAGCGTATGTCGTTTGTCCAAAAATTTAATTTTTTTATTTGTAATTTTATTTTTTACGATTAAAACCAAAACTACGCGTTCGATCAAAAAATAATTATTAATAGTAGCTCTTTTTCGGTAAAAACTTTTGTCCAGTTATTTTTTTTCGTAGCTTCTGTCGTTTGTCCAAAAATCTTTTTTTTTTTTTAACTTTATTTTTACGATTAAAACCAAAACTACGCGTTTCATCAAGAAATGATTAGAGATAAATTTGTAGCTCTTTTCTAGGTGAAAAACTTTTTTCCAATTATTTTTTTTCGCAGCTTGTGTCGTTTGTCCAAAAATTTTATTTTTTTATTTTTAACTTCATTTTTTATGATTAAAACCAAAACTACGCGTTTCATCAAGAAATGATTATTAACAGTAGCTCTTTGTTGGGTAAACAACTTTTGTCCAATTATTTCATTTTTTCGTAGCTTGTGTTTTGGGTCCAAAAACTTTATTTGTTTATTTTTAACTTCATTTTTTATGATTAAAACCAAAACTACGCGTTTCATCAAGAAATGATTAATAAGAGTAGCTCTTGGTTGGGTAAACAACTTTTGTCCAATTATTTCATTTTTTTCGTAGCTTGTGTTTGGGGTCCAAAAATTTTATTTTTTTATTTTTAACTTTATTTTTTACGATTAAAGCCAAAACTACGCGTTTCATCAAGAAATGATTAATGAAAAATTTGTAGCTCTTTTCTGGTCGAACAACATTTTCTAATAATTTTTTTTCGTACCTTGTGTCGCTTGTTCAAAAATTTAATTTTTTTTTATTTTTGATGCTGTTTTTTACGATTAAAGCCAAAACTACGCGTTTCATCAAGAAATGATTTATGATAAATTTGTAGCTCTTTTCTGGGTGAACAACTTTTTTCTAATAATGTTGTATCGTACCTTGTGTCGTTTTTCAAAAAATTTAATTTTTTTTATTTTTAATTTTATTTTTTACGATTAAAACAAAAACTACGCGTCCTATTAAAAAATTATTTATGACGAATTTGTAGATATTTTTTGGATGAGCAACTTGTTTGTTTATTCATTTTTGTCATAGCGTCTGTCGTTTGTCCAAAAATTTAATTTTTTTATTCGTAATTTTATTTTTTACGATTAAAACCAAAACTAGGTGTTTCATCAAGAAATAATGAATAACAGTAGCTCTTTTTGGGTAAACAACGTTTGTCCAATTATGATTTTTTTTTCGTAGCTTGTGTCGTTTGTCCAAAAATTTAATTTTTTAGTTGTAATTTTATTTTTTACGACTAAAACCAAAACTACGTGTTTCATCAAAAAATAATTAATAAGATTATTATTATATATTATTATTATATTATATATATATTATTATTATTACTCTTTTTGGGTAAACAACTTTTGTCCAATTTTTTTTTTCGTAGCGTGTGTCGTTTGTCCAAAACTTTAATTTTTTTATTTTTAACTTCAGTTTTTATGATTAAAACCAAAACGACGCGTTTCATCAAGAAATGATTAATGATAAATTTATAGCTCTTTTCTGGATGAACAACTAACTCTCTTCTAATAATTTTTTTTTCGTACCTTGTGTCGTTTTTCAAAAAATTTAATTTTTTTATTTTCAATGTTATTTTTTACGATTAAAACAAAAACTACGCGCCCTATCAACAAATTATTAATGACAAATTTGTTGCTCCTTTTTGGATGAGCAATTTGTTTATTTAATCATTTTTGTCATAGCGTCTGTCGTTTGTTCAAAAATTAAATTTTTCTATTTGTAATTTTATTTTTTACGATTGAAACCAAAACTACGTGCTCCATTAAAAAATAATTATCAACAGTAGCTCTTTTTTGGGTAAACAACTTTTGCCCAATAATTTTTTTCTTTCTTAGCTTGTGTCGTTTGTCCAGAAATTTTATTTTCTTATTTTTAACTTTATTTTTTACGAAGAGAACCAAAATTACGCGTTTCATCAAGAAATGATTAATGATAAATTTGTAGCTATTTTCTGGGTGAACAACATTTTCTAATTATTTTTTTTTCGTAGCTTGTGTCGCTTTTTCAAAAATTTAATTTTTGTATTTTTAATGTTGTTTTTTTACGAATAAAACAAAAGCTACGCATCCTATCAAAAAGTGAATAATAAAAAATTTGCGAATCTTTTTTGGTTATAAAATTTTTGTCGATTCATCTTTTTACGTATCTTGCATAGTTTGACTGCAAAATGGAACTTGTTGTTTGGCTTAAAATGTTCATTTTCGTTCTTTTTTTTTTGAAAATGCTATAATGCTGATAATTTTTTTTTTATCGAAAAAAGTCGTCAGGATAAATTGTTGGAGTTTCCGAATACTACGAATAGCCCTACATAGAATTTTTAAATCTTGAAAAAAAAATGGTTTCATACATTACGAAGAAGCTCTAACTTTTTGAATCCTTTTTACGACAGACAGGCACCATTGTAAAACTGGCTTTTTTGGGGTTTTCACATAAAAAAATACCTTTTCATTATGATGAGAATATAAGGATTTGTTGAACATTTTATAGAACATGAATGGGTGCAAATAATCATTGCGCTCATTCGTGAAAACAATGTAATATTAGGTCAATTTAACCGATGTTTCGTCATGATACTGAATTATATTTGCAAAAGACTATAAATAACCTTTTTTGTGTACAAAAACACATAATAAATAAACTTCTATTAACAAAAAGTAGTAAACAGTTAGCGTGTCTTATTTCGCCCCAATATGTGTCTCGTCTCGCCCCAGAGCTGGGGTGAGATGAGATATGTGCATAGTTTATAATTTTCATATTTTTAAGACAATTACTATTTTTGAAACACTTCGTCCTTCATAAAATTAATACCTGAAGGTTCAAATAATATAAAGAAGCACTTACATTTTAAAAAACTACACTTAAAAAAATGTCTGGTCAAATCAACCAGAATTCTAGTTAAATATGCCCTTACTTTTTTTTCTGGCTAGACTAACCAGAATTATGGTTGAATTAACCAGAATTCCGTTTAAATTAACCAGAAATTCTGGTTAATTCAACCATAATTCTGGTTAGTCTAACCATAAAAAATAATAAGGGCATATTTAACCAGAATTCTGGTTGATTTAACCAGACATTTTTTTGAGTGTACTAAAGATTGCAAATATTTCACTGAAAATTATAACTATGCTCATCTCGCCTCGGTCTCCCCTAAATTTATCATTTTATTATTATTTATTCTGAGTAGTCTCTATTTGAGAAAAGTGGAGATTGTTCTTCGCGAGAAATGATTAAGCAATGAAGGGAAAAAAATAAGTTGAGGAGTAAAAGGCAGATCGGATAAGGAGGAAAAAGGATGATCCATCTTGTGGCTCATTTAATCTTTGAATGTCACGTGTGAGGGATAACTGATAAAGAAAGAAATTTCTGCATCTCTTTCATAATTTCCTTGGCAGACAAAAAATTTTATACAACTATAATCTGATATAGTTTTCCAGTGTTGGTATAACTTAAGCTTATCCAATAAGTTTGATATTTCAATGTAGTTGAATAGCATTCTGAATAATTTAACCATATTTTTATTTAATCATACTGTATAAGTGCATAATTTCGTAATAACTAGAAATAATTATTTTATAATAATCTTCTGTTAAGTTCTTAACCAACAAATTTTTATCCTTGAGGATATAAAAATTTAGTCTGCAAAGGCACTATACTTGTAAAGTCTTCTTGTTAGGTGCTAAATTGATGAATGAGTTGCTTAAAGAAAGAAAAAAAAACATTTCTAGTTCGACTCGCCTCCAAGTTTAATAGAACTTGTCCAAGTTTATAATTCGTTCGGAGAAGTCTTTTTGCTTAATGCGTTCTTCGTTTTTCAATACAATTTCCGAAAAGAAATTTAGCAAAGAAAAGCTTTTGTGAAAATCTTAGGTAATTGTTTACTTTGATGACTTTGATGTATTTTTCTGAAAAAACACAAAAATAATCAAAAAATTTTGTTCATACATTTAAAAAAAATTTTTTTTTTTGAACGAAACAATATATACTCTTCCTAATTGTTGATTTATTTTAATATTTAACAGGTAATTAATTAGAAATATTAGAATAGGAATTAATTAAATTAAAATAAATTAAAAATGGCTATAAATAACTTCAAAATAATAATATAAGTAAATTTTGTTTTAATAATAAATTATAAATGTTTATAAAAATGTTTAAATCAAAAACTGTAATTTTTCATGCTGGAAAAGGGAAGTTCTGTTACATCCTACCCCTCTTCCAGCTCGAAAAATTACCCATAATTGGTATTTATATTTTTATCTTTGTTAACAAATACAGAAAAAATCCAAAAAATTTGTTTCAATGGCTGATTTTCTCAACTTTTTGGGGTTTCCACGGAATTATAATAACTTTATACTCACTTTCATAATTTTTTTACAAAAATGGTATTTTTCTGAAAATATATAAAAATAATTTTAGAAAAATTTTATACATTTTTTTCAAATTAAATTTTTGAACGGAACAATATATACTTTTGACTAATTGTTGACTGATTTTAATATTTAACAGTTAATTAATTTGAAATATTGGAATATTGAAAAAATAGCTATAATTGACATTAAAATAATAATATATAGAATAAATTTTGTTTAATTAATAAATCATAAATGTTTATAACAATTTTTCGAATAAAAATTTGTAATTTTTCAACCTGGCAAAGGGAAGTTCTGTTACATCTTACCCCTTTTCCAGCTCGAAAAATCACCCATAATTGCTATTTATATTTTTATTTTTGTAAACAAATACAGAAATACATTAGTCGGGACGACTGAAAAATTCCGAAAAATAAAATTCCCGAGTTGGAAAATTTCCGAATTGGAAAATTCCCTAATAATAGAAATTCCCGAATAATGAAATTTCCAAAATTTTGAAATGAAAAATTCCCCAATAATAAAATGTTCACATTGGAAAATTCCACAATAATAAAATTCCCGTACAGTTCATAATTTTTCCGAATCGGGAAATTCCCAAATAATGAAATTCCCGACTGCTTCGAATATTACCGAATTTGAAAAATCCTGAATGATAAAATTCCCGACAGATAATTGCCATATTATAAAATATCCGAACTCGAAAATTCTCGAATTTAAACAATAATTTTTTTCTTATAAATATTATTTATTCATCAAAAATACAATGAAACTAAAAAAAATATTATCAATGTTAACAGTTTCTGAAATTATTGTATGTGTGTGTTATAATTTTTTTGTTATACAAATATTAGACTATTGTATTTTTAATAAATAAATAATATTTATAAAAAAATGTGTTAATTGTTCAAATTGGGGAATTTTACAGTTCGGGAATTTTCTAATTCGAATTTTTTATAATTCGGCATTTTTCTGTCGGAAATTGCATTATACGGGAATATTTGAATTCGGTAATATTATAAACTGTCTGGAATTTTATTATTCGGGAAGTTCCCAATTCGCTAATATTATCAACTGTCCGGAATTGTATTATTCGGTAATGTTCCAGTTTGGTAATATTATAAACTGTTCGGGAATATTGTTATTTGGGAATTTTCCAATTCGGGAATTTTATTCTCGAAAAATCACCCATGATTTCTATTTATATTTGTATTTTTGTGAACAAATACAGAAATAAATTAGTCGGGACCACTGAAAAATTCCGAAAAATAAAATTCCCGAATTGGAAAGTTTCCGAATAATACAATTTTGAAATGAAAAATTCCCCAATAATAAAATTTCCGCACTGGAAAATTCCAGAATAATAAAATTCCCGAACAGTTCATAATTTTTCCGAATCGGGAAATTCCCAAATAATAAAATTCCCGACTGCTTATAATATTACCGAATTGGAAAATTCCCAAATAATCAAATTCCCGACTGCTTATAATATTACCGAATTGGAAAAATCCCGAATAATAAAATTCCCGACAGATATTTGCCAAATTATAAAATATCCTAACTCGAAAATTCCCGAATTTAAACAATCATTTTTTTTATAAATGTTATTTATTCATCAAAAGTACAATAAAACTGGAAAAAAAATTATGATCAATATTAACAGTTTCTAAAATTATTGTTTGAATTTAAAATAACTATGATTGAAAAAACTTTTATCCAGAAGTCATTTTTTTCAATTATTGTCATTTTAAATCCAGACAATAATTTTAGAAACTTTAAACATTCAAAATAATTTTTTTTTAAATAAGAATATTGGACTATTGTATTTTTAATAAATAAATATTATTTATAAAAAAATACGTTAATTGTTCAAATTGGGGAATTTTACAATTCGGGAATTTTCTAGTTCGTGAATTTTCTAATTCGAATATTTCATAATTCGGCATTTTTCTGTCGGAAATTTTATTATACGGGAATTTTCGAATTCGTTAATATTAGAAACTGTCTGGAATTTTATTATTCGGGAATTTCCCAATTCGGTAATATTATAAACTGCCCGGAATTTTATTATTCAGGAATTTCCCAATTCGGTAATATTATAAACTGTCTGGAATTTTATTATTCGGTAATGTTCCAGTTTGGTAATATTATAAACTGTTCGGAAATATTGTTATTTGGGAATTTTATTATTCGGGAGTCTTATTATTCAGGAATTTCGCAATTCGGGAATTTTATAGTGTCGATAATTTTATTTTTCAGGATTTCTCAGTCATCCTCATTAGCAATAAGGAAAAGCGAAAATTTTTTGTAATTGGGAAGAATCCAAACAATTTAAAAAACATGAAATACAAATTAATTTTTGCTTTCAAAATCGCATGTACCTTTATAACGATTATAAAAAGCACTCTATTTTATCTTTCAAAAAAGTTTCAGAAATAAATTCAGCAGTTTATTTTTCATCGATCACACATCTGCTTTCTCCATCAATCTCTTTTTTTTATGCAAGAACAACAATCTTTTTAACTGTATATGATGCATTTTTCATGTTTTTTTTAATATGCATGAAACGCAGCTTCCGCTTTACTGATCGCTCATTCAAGCGCATCGTGATCAAACTTATCCGTTCACGCGTTCAGGAGACCAGTTGCAATTCGTGATAGTTGTAAGAGTTGTTCGACTGCCTGCGGTGAATATACAGACATTAATTATATAATTTCATTTTTTTATTTTATTTTTTTATTCACATTTTATTATTTAAATGAATGTAAGACGTACGTCATCGCGCATAATTATGATTACGACATATTCAGATGTGGTCAGCGAAAGCAACTGCGAAACGTGAGAAAAAACATAATTCATTAGTTGGGTTATGATCCTACATCGGGGGAATCCCACCGTAAACAGGCAGGACTGCATGAATAATTTCTGTTAGATTTGAACGCATGACGCAACCTGATGCAACTAACGCGCTGAGAGTGCGGTCCTCAGGCTGTTTGTCACGCTTGACTGAGCAGGCCATCAGTTCTAGGAATAGTGTAAACCGGCGATCCTTATGTCAGGAGTTGAGTGTATTTCTTGTTTTCGAACAATTTACAAATATCAAAAAAGAACCCCCCCTTCAATCCCCTATCTAACGTAATTTTTGCCAATTAAATTTTTTTCGTGAATTTATTTGCAGGTCATCTAAAAATACCGTAAGACAATTTGGGAGAGGAGTGTTTGGTCAAATCTTACAGTTTCTTAATAATTAACAAAGAAGTTCAATTTTCAAACAAGTAGTTGCGAATTTTCAACCAAAAACGATGAACGCACTGAAAAAAAATATAATAGGTGATATTTAAACGAAGAAAATGTTTTCATTTTGAACCAGAAACAATTGAATGGAACCAAAACAGAAGATATTTCAACAAAATAGTTGAATCCTTAACAAAGAAAGATTTTTCAGTCAATAAAGAACAAACATTTCATACAAAATGTAGAATCTTCAAGTCAAAAAAGATGAATTTTCAACCAAGAGAATTAATTTTCTACTATAAAAGACGAATTCTCAACAAAATAGATAAATTTTGAACCAAAATTGGAATTTTAAAGCTAAAAATACGAGTTTTCTATAAAACAGTTAAATTTTCAATCAAATAATTAAATTTCCAACTACAAAGATAACTCTTCAACAAAGGAAATTAATTTTCTATACTGAAAAAGACGAATTATCAAGAAATAAATAAATTTTTAACCAAATAGTTGCATTTTCAACTAAGAAGATTTTTTTACAAGACAATACGAATTTTCACAAAATATATAAATTTCTAACCAAATAGTTGAATTTCCAACCAAGAAGATTAATTGCCTACCAAAAAAAGAAGAATTTTCAACAAATTACATATATTTTTAACCAAATAGTTGTTTTTAAAACTAAAAGATCAACTTTTAACCAAAAATGAAACCGTTGAATTTTCATTGAAAAAAATTAATTTTCAATATAAAAACAATCATCTACAAAAAAATGGAATTTTCTAACAAACTATTGAATTTCCAAGAAAAAAGACGGAATTTTTGTCAAAAAATATGAAATTTAAACAAAAAAGTTAATTTCAATAAAATAGTTATATTTTAAGTTAAAAAAATTAGTCTCTAACCCAAAAAAGAAACATTCAACAAAATACATCAATTTTCAATCAAAAAGCTGAATTTTCAATCAAGAATATTATTTTTCTACCAAAAAGACGAATTTTCAACAAACTATAGAAATTTTGAACCAAATAGTTGAATTTCTAAACTAAAAAATCAATTTTAAATCAAAAAAGGAATATTAAAATTTTCACTTGAAAAAAATAATTTTGAATAAAAAAAACGAATCTTCTACAAAACAGTTAAATTTTCTACCACATAGTTGATTTATCTATCTAATTCTTGAATTAAATGACAAAAAGACGAATTTTCTATGCAAAACAGTTAAATTTTCAACCCAAAAATATGAAATTTCAACAAAAAAGTGCATTTTTAAACGAAATAGTTAAATTTTCCGTACAAAAAATGAATTTAAAACCCAAAAAAAGGAAACTTCAACAAAGTACTTCAATTATCAAACAAAGATATGAATTTTCCACTAAAATTATGAGTCTGCAACCAAAAAAATTAATTTTCAAGAAAGTATTTCAAGTTTCCACGAAGAAGTTGAATAGTATACCTAAAAAGATGAATTTTCAATAAAAAATATAATAGTTGATATTTTAACAATAAAGGATTTTAATTTTTAATAAAACACAATATAATTTAACCAAAAAGGACGAATTTTCAGCAAAATAGTTGAATCATCAACTAAAACAGATTAATTTTTAATCAAACAGTTGCATTTTCAACCAAAAAATTTGATTTTCCACCAAAACGACGAATTTTCAACAAAATCCATAAATTTTTAACCAAATAGTTAAATTTTCAACCAAAAATATTAATTTACTACCACAGAAACGAATTTTCATCCAAATAGTTGAATTTTCAGTCTAAAAATATAACTTTTTAACCACAAATGGCATAAATAAATTTTCATTGAAAAACAATCATTTTCAATTTAGAAAAACGAATGCTTTACAAAAAGGTGAATTTTCTACCAAATAGTTGAATTTTCAACCAAAAATGTTAATTTACTATCAAAGCAGACGAATTTTCATCCAAATAGTTGAATTTTCAGTCTAAAAAATATCACTTTTTAACCACAAATGGCACAAATAAATGTTCATTAAAAAAAATCATTTTCAGTTTAGAAAAACGAATTCTTTACAAAACAGGTGAATTTTCTACCAAATAGTTCAATTTTAAACCAAAAATATTAATTTACTACCAAAGGAGACAAATTTGCATCCCAATAGTTAAATTTTTAGTCTAAAAAATATCTCTTTTTAACCACAAATCGCACAAATAAATGTTGATTGCAAAAAAATCATTTTCAATTTAGAAAAACGAATTCTTTACAAAACAGGTGAATTTTCTACCAAATAGTTGAACTTTCTATTGACTTGTTGAATTTTCAAGCCAAAAGGTCAAAATTTCCACAAAAAAGCTCGCAAAAAAGTCGAATTTTCAACCCGGAAATATGAAAAATAAATAAAACTTACTAAATTGTAAATATGACAGAGATTTTGAGAATTTAAAAAAACGGAAAATAATTAAAATTTGGCGAGATTATTGTTATTAAAAAAAAATAAAGGGAAAATCTCGCCAAGTTCTCATTGTTTTCCCTTTTAATACATTCTCAAAATTTCTGTAATTTTTTTAATTTAGTAAATTTTAAAAATTAGATCTTCTTGAATTGTATACAATTTTTCAAAAATTTGGGTAACGTGTGTAATTTTTCATCCCAGAACAAAATCATCTCACCTGACACAAGAATAGAAGCAAAAGTTTTTGAATTGCATTATCTACTTAACAGGTGATTGATTTTTTATGCAGATGATGGGAGGGTGACCGTCGGAAATTATTTGTCACGAGGATAGATGAGATGCTTTCCCCTCTTTTCAAGAAAAATTCCCCTTTTCCGTTTGTTTTAAATTTCTATTTTTTGGTTGAAAACTTGATTATTTTGTTGAAAATAAAATTATTGTGTTGAAAATAAAACTATTTTGTTAAAAAGTCATCTTTTTGGTCAAAAATTCAACTAATTGGTTGACAGTTGAACTAATTTATTAAAAATTTATTATTTTTGTTTGAAGATTGATCTTTTTGCTTGAAAATTTAACTATTCCATTTTTAGAAAATTAATCTTCCGTTGAACAATGAACTTTTGGATTGAACTTTTTTGTTAAAAAGTAATTTTTTTTATGATTCATTATTTTGGTTGAAAGTACATCTATTTGGTTGAAAAGTTTACTATTTTGTTAAAAATGATTTTTTTTTGGTTGGGAATTAATACTTTGAACTAAAAATGTAACTATTCTATATCTGGTTGCAAATTGATATTTTTAATTGAAAATTGATCTTCGCTAGTTGAAGATTCAACTATTTGGTTAAAAATGCATCTCTTTTGGTTAAATCCGTTTTTTATTCCAAATTAAAATCTTTTTTGGTTGAAATATCAACAGTAAAATGTTTCTTTAGGAATTAATGTTTTTCAGTTGCAAAATCAACAAAATAAGTTGAAGTTAAAATACTTTTCAAACAATGAATTTTTTGTTGTTGAAAATTCATATTTTTGTGTTGAAAATTCAACTGTTTTGTAGATAATTTATCTTTTTGGTTTCAAAATTCAACAATGTTGTTGAAAATTGATGTATTTTGTTGAAAATTCGTCTTTTTTGGTAGAACATTAATTTTGTTGGTAAAAAAATATATCTTTTTGCTTGAAAATTCAACTATATGGTTCAAAATTTATCTTTTTTGGATGAAAATTCATTGAGTTAGTAGAAGTTGAATTACTTTATTAACAATTTTTTCAAGATTCACCTCTTTAGTTGAAAATTAAATTTTGTTGTTGAAAATTCGTTCATTTAGGGTAAAAATTAATTTTGCTATCTTGAAATTTATTATTTATCAGTTCAAAAAATCAACTATTTGGTGCAAAATTGATGTATTTTGTTGAAAATTCCTCTTTTTGGTTAGAAAATTCATCTCTTAGTTGAAAAACTATCCTCTTTTCTTAAAAATACAACTATGACATTTTTTGTTGCGAATTCGTTTTTGATTTTCGAAAATCCAACTATTTCGTTGAAAATTTAGTTATTTTTTTTTTCAAAATTATTCAAATATTTTGTTAGAAATTCGTTTTTATTTGGTCGAAATACCAACTATTACATTTTTCGTTGGGAATATTCATAATTTTATTTGAAAATTCATCCCTTCAGTTGAAAATTGGACTAAATTGTTGAATTTTTTTTTTCGAAATTAATTTCTTTTACTGAAAATGTAACTTTTTCATTTTTGCTTGAAAATTCAACTATTTATTAAAAAATACATCTATTTTGCTGAAAATTCGTTTTTTTGGGTAAAACAATAATCTTTCTGGGGAAAACTTAATCTTTTTGATCGAAAACTGAACTATTTGGTTAAAAATGCATCTTTTTTTTTGATAAAAAGTTAATTATTTGTTTGAAATCTCCTTTTTTTGGTAACAATTAATTTTTTTATCTGAAAATTCAACGATTTGGTAGAAAATGAATGTATTTTGTTGAAAATTTGTCTTCTTATTGCTTAGAAAATTAAGGTTCTTTGTTAAAAATTCCTAGAAAAATATCATTCTAATTAATAATTAGTCTATTTGGTTCAAAATTCATCTATTTGGTAGAGAATTCAGCTATTTTGTTTAAAAATTTGTTTTTCTTCGTTCAATTCAACTGTTGGAAAATTGATTTTTTGTTGAAAATTCAGTTATTTTGTTGAAAAATAGTCTTTTTGGGTTGAAACTTTGACTATTTTGTAGAAAATTCATCTTTTTGGCTTGAAAATTTAACAATTTGTTAGAAATTTTAACTATTTGGTTGAAAATGGACTTTTTTTTGTTGATAATTTATATTTTTGGGGGGAAAATTATATTTTTTTGTAATTTTTTTTTTCATTGAACTTTTGAACTGTTTTGGATAAAAATTGGACTATTTTCTTTAAACTACCTTTTTTGGTTGAAAATTCAACTATTTGGTTGAAAATTCACTTTTTTGTTGGAAATTCGTCGTTTTTGGTTCAATTAAATTGCTTTTTATGTAAAATTAATATAATTTTTGGATGAAATATCAACTATCAAATTTTGCCTTGAGAATTGATTATTTTTGGTTTAAAATTCAACTATTTATTTTGGTTAAAAGTTGAAATATTTTATTGTGAATTTTTTTTTACTTGAAAGTTCAACTATTTGGTTGTTAACGCGATTGTTTGGTAGAGAATTCAACTATTTTGTTTAAAAATTTGTTTTTATTCGTTCAATTCAACTGTTGAAAAATTTATTTTTTGTTGAAAATTCAGTTATTTTGTTGAAAATTAGTCTTCTTTGGTTGAAACTTTGATTATTTTGTAGAAAATTCATCTTTTTAGCTTGAAAATTTAACAATTTGTTAGAAATTCTAACTATTTGGTTGAAAATTAACTTTTTTTGTTAATAATGCATATTTTCGGGGTGAAAATTTAATTAAAAAAAAAAAAACTTTATTGCACTTTTGAACTGTTCTGGATAAAAATTCGACTATTTTGTTTAGAATACCTTTTTTGTTTGAAAATTCAACTATTTGGTTGAAAATTCACTTTTTTGTTGAAAATTCGTCATTTTTTGTTGAATTTTTAACTGTTTGGTAGAGAATTCAACTATTTTGTTTAAAAATTCGTTTTTCTTCGTTCAATTCAACTGTTGGGAAATTGATTTTTTGTTGAAAATTCAGTTATTTGGTTGAAAAATAGTCATTTGGTGTGAAACTTTGACTATTTTGTAGAAAATTAATCTTTTTAGCTTGAAAATTTAACAATTATTTAGAAATTTTGACTATTTGGTTGAAAATGAACTTTTTTTGTTGAAAATTCATATTTTTCGGGTGAAAATTTAATTCTTTTGTAAATATTGGTTTTAATTGAAATTTGGAACTGTTTAGGATTAAAATTCGACTATCTTGTTTAGAATACCTTTTTTGGTTGAAAATTAAACTATTTGGTTGAAAATTCACTTTTTTGTTGAAAATTCGTCATTTTTGGTTGAATTGATTTTATGCAAAATTAATATACTTTTTGGAGGAAATATCAACTATCAAATTTTGCCTTGAGAATTGATCTTTTTTGGTTGAAAATTCAACTATTTATTTTGGTTAAAAGTTGAAATATTTTGTCGGGAATTTTTTTGTACTTGAAAGTACAACTATTTGGTTGTTAACGCAACAGTTTAGTGAAGAATTCAACTATTTTGTTTAAAAACTTGTTTTTCTTCGTTCAATTCAACTGTTGAAAAATTTATTTTTTGTTGAAAATTCAGTTATTTTGTTGAAAAATAGTCTTCTTTGGTTGAAACTTTGATTATTTTGTAGAAAATTAATCTTTTTAGCTTAAAAATTTAACAATCTGTTACAAATTTTAACTGTTTGGTTGAAAATTAACTTTGTTTGTTGATAATTCCTATTTTTGGGGTGAAATTTCAATTTTTTTTCTAGAAAATTATTTTTTTTTTCATTGAACTTTTGAAATGGTCTGGAAGAAAGTTCGACTATTTTGTTTAGAATACTCTTTTTGGTTGAAAATTCACTTTTTTGTTGAAAAGTCATCATTTTTGGTTGAATTGAATTGCTTTTTATGTAAAATTAATATATTTTTTGGATAAAATATCAACTATCAAATTTTTCGTTGAGAATTGATCTTTTTTGGTTGAAAATTGAACTATTTATTTTGGTTAAAAGTTGAAATATTTTTATTTTTATATATTATCCCAGCGGAGTGAAAGGAGAAGATCTTTTTTTCTGAATAACTTTAATTTCAAAAAAATTGAAATATTTTGCTGTGATTTTTTTTTTACTTGAAAGTTCAACTATTTGGTTGTTAACGCAACTGTTTGGTTGAAAATTCAACTATTTTGTTGAAAATGCAATTTTCCATTGTTTCATATTGAATTCAATATGCACAGAAAAAATAAAGTTTCATTTTGAACTAAGAAACGGCGTCAAAATTCACTGAAACAAAATTGAACCATAATTGGTCCATATTGAGCAATACTAATATTGAAAGCAATTCAATTGTTTTTCAATTTTCAAATTTGATCAAGAGAATGGACATAACTGAAGTTCAATATGACTTTATAATAAAATGACCTAAAAAAATCGAATCCCCAATTTTTCCTGTGTGGTTCCTATACATAATTAATTTTAAAGAATTTATTTCCCTATTGTTTCCCTATTTTTCTGAAAGATCACCCAATTTGGCCCACAACGGCCAAAACACCTCAAAATGTGCAGCGAATGCGAGTGTTAATAATTGGAAATTTTCATTTAAAAATAAGAGAATAGGGGAAATCCTCCATATTTCAAGAACTATTGTTTCGAAAATGTCGAGCCTGATTTGCGGAGAAGTAGCGACTGGGTCCTTCACTGCGACAAAGCACCTGCGCATCCATCGCAGCTTATTCAGAAATTTCTGGTGAAGCGCCAGAAATTGCGCAAACACGGACAGACCTCGTATAGTCACCCCGAGGTGAAATCACACTGACCACACTGAGTTGATCAAGTGAGAAAGGCTGGGGGCGTTGGCACCACTAATTATCTCTTCCATCTGATATGAGATTGGTACTTAACACTCGAATAACCCTCCTAATTTAACCCTCCTCTTCACTATGATTATAGTGTCACAAGTTTTAACGCGTTCACGCAAAGGTCAGGTTATAGTCGCAATCATGAATTACGACACCTGCCAGACTGGCCTTCCTAGATTCGGTCGAAAGAGTGCTGAAGAAACGGGGACGGTCGTATCGATTCATGAAGTTTCCCTTTGACTCGCCTACTCACAACATGCTGGTTTAAAAATAAAAAGAGAGTCTTACTTGACCAAAAATTAGAGAAATTTGCAAGAACTTATTTGAAAATTAAAAATTAATTTCTATTTTAATTGTAGAATTTGAATTTTTTGAGGAGCTTTGGACAGGGATCACTAGGGTGGTCCGAAATTCGACTTTCGATTTTTGGTGATCAATCCCCCCAAATTTGTTGTTTACCGAAAATAGAAATTCCATTTTTTTGAACGTTCAACATTAACCCGTGCCTCGTGCTTTTGAAATTAACTTGATGTTTTAAATGGGAAAAGCTTTTTGTAAATTAAAGTTTTAGTCGTCTTTATTATATCATTTTTGTGTAGTCCGGAAATGAACTTCTAAGTTTATTTAAACTATCAATCTTTAGTCTATACATTATCAATATTTTTATTTATTTTTTATTTATCTCAACAAGAAAATTCAACGATTTTTTGTTGAGCTGATTCTTTTTGATATTTTTAGTTGAAAATTGAACTATCCGCTGTTAACCATTTTCAATTAAACAATATCGCGAGATGATTTCAAGAAGAAAAATTCTATCGCTGTTTGGATTTATAAATAATAATAATAATCGGAATTGAACTTGTAGTGGTTGTGAAGGAATTAATCTCGCCTCTCCGTAGCTTTGAGGGTAAGAGCATCAGACCGGCAATCTGAAAGACCTGGGTTCGGATCCCAGCGGAGTTTGAGAGCAATTTTTCACAATTTGTAAATTAAATTAAATTTTCAAAAAAATTGAACTATCAGCTGTTAACCATTTTCAATTAAACATTATCGCGAGATGATTTCAACAAGAAAAATTCTATCGCTGTTTGGATTTATAAATAATAATAATAATCGGAATTGAACTTCTAGTGGTTGTGAAGGAATTAATCTCGCCTCTCCGTAGCTTTGAGCATCAGACCGGCAATCTGAAAGACCTGGGTTCGGATCCCAGCGGAGTTTGAGAGCAATTTTCCACCATTTGTGAATAAAATTCAATTTTCAAAAAAAATTTTGGTTGAAAATTCATCTTTCTTGGTTAAAACTTCTATTATTTGGTTGAAAATTTAATCATTTTGATAAAAATTCAACAATTTTGTTAAAGTCATCCTTTATGGTTGAAAATTCAACTATTTGGTATAAAATTGAACTATTCGTTTAAATATGAACTTTTCTGTTAAAAATTCAACTGTTTTGTAGAAAATTTAACTTGGATAAAATTGTGTTTTCTTCTTGACCGAAAAATTCTTTGTTAGTTGAAAATTCAACTCTTCTGGTAGAAATTTAATCTTTTTCTGTTAAAAATACAACTCTTTCCATGAAAATTAATCTGTTTTGGTTGAGGATTTAACTGTGTTGTTGAAAATTCGTCTTTTTTGTTTGAATTAATCTGGTTTTTATTTAAAATAAAATTTTTTAAATAGAAATATTAGATATTATATTTTTGGTTGAAAATTTCTCTTTTCAAGTTGAAAATTCAACTACTTGTTCGAAAGTTTAACAACTTTGTTAGAAGTGTATTTTTTTGGTTCAAGATTAATAATTTCAGCTGCAAATTCATCTCTTTAGTTGAAAATTTAACTATTTTGTTGAAAACTTCTTCTTTTTTTGGTTGAAAAGTAATCATTTTAGTTAAAAACTGAAATATATATATTTTTTTTGGTTAAATATTTGTTAAAATTTTTTTTTTGAGATTCAACATTTCCGTTTGAATCTTACCTCTTTGGTTATAAATGGAACTATTTTGTTGAAAATGCGTTCATCTTTTGGTTTAATTCAACTGTTACTGATCTAAAATTTAAATATTTTTTTTTGTTGAAATATCAAATATTACATTTTTCGTTGAGAATTTATCTTTTTTTGGTTGAAAATTCACTAGTTGGTTGAAAGTTGAACTAATTTGTTAATAATTAGTTTTTCTGTTTTTTTTCTGAAAATTTAACTATTCCACTTTTGGTAGAAAATTAATATTTTTTAGTTGAAATTTCATCTCTTTTGGATTAAAATGCAACTGTTTGTTTAAAATTAATGTGTCTTGGTCTGAAGATTTTATTATTTTGTTGAAAATTTGTTTTTTTTTCGGTTGAAAATTAAATATTTCATCTGCAAATTAAACTATTCGATTTTTCGTTGCAAAATAATTTTTTTCAGTTGAAAATTTATTTATTTTGTTGAAAATTTGATTTTTTGTGTAGAAAATTCTTCTTCTTGTTTGAAAATTCAAATGTTTTGTTGAAAATGGAACTGCTTGGTAGAAAATTGAACTATTCGGTTAAATATAAACTTTTCTGTTGAAAATTCAACTGTTTTGTAGAAAATTCAACAACTTAATTATAATTTTTTTTTCCTTATTGACCAAAACTTTCCTTCTTGGTTAAAAATTCAACTCTTCTGGTAAAAATTCAATCTTTTTGTGCTAAAAATACAACGGTTTCCTTGAAAATTAATCTGTTTTGGTTGAGGATTCGACTATGTTGTTGAAAATTTCCATTTTTTGGTTGAGTCAAACTCTTTTTTATAAAAAATTTAAATTTTTTATGGTGGAAATATCAGCTACTGCAATTTTGGTTCAAAATTTCTCTTTTTTGGTGGGAACCTCAACTACTTGTTCGAAAGTTTAACTACTTTGATAAAAATGTATTTTTTTTTTTTTTGGTAGATTCATAATTTTGGTTAAAAATTTATCTTTCGTGTTGAAAATTGAACTATTTTGTTGAAAAATCCTCCTTTTTGGTTGAAAATAAATTATTTTGGTTAAACACTTAACTTTTTTATTTTCGGTTAAATATTTGCCAACAATTATTTCTTTTTTTTTAAATTCATAATTTTAGTTAAAATTTGATCCCTTTGGTTGAACATTGAACTATTTTGTTGAAAATCCGTTCTTGTTTGAAAACTTATCTCTTTTGGTAAAAATTTCTATCTTTTTTTTCAACTGTTTGTTTAAAATTAATCCGTTTTGGTTTGAGGATTTTATTATTTTGTTGAAAATTCGTTCTTTTTTGATTGAAAATTAATTATTTCATCTGCAAATTTAACTATTCGATTTTTCGTTGCAAAATAATCTTTTTTATTTTAAAATTTATATATTTTTTTGAAAATTTTATTTTTTTAAATGGAAAATCAATTTTCTTGATTGAAAATTCATATTTTTAGTTGAAAATTTAAATATTAACTATTAACTTTGTTTAATTGAACAATATCGCGAGATGATTTCAAGAAGAAAGATTCTATCGCTGTTTGGATTTAACCATTCAATTTTTTTAACGAATCGAAAACACTAAAACAATAATATTTCACTGCACTGAAATTACAAAATAATTGTGTATATTCTTAACTATTTAAATATTCAGGTTTTCAACTTAATTTTTTTTTGATTTGGACGTTTTTGAACAACAATAATTATACGTGAAGTATTTTTTATTTAAATTCATATTTAAACAGTTTATTTTCAATGTTGCTCAATTTCAAAATTTTCAATATGAATTCAATAATTGTTTATTTTAATTGTTCAAAATTGAACAATTTTGAATTGGAGTTATTCAAAATAGAAGAATTTTGTATTTCAACTGATAAAAATGAAATTTTTTAAAATTGAAAGTTCTTATGAACTAGAAGCTTTTAATTCTAAGCGCTTCTACTTGAGATAATTGAACTATTTGTAATTTAAACCCATAAAAAAGGGAACAATTTTAAATTTCAGGTATTCAGTTTTTAAGGTAGTTGGCGTGTTAAAAATTAGGTCTCTAAAAAAGTTGTCATTGATTTTAAGAATTGAAATATTATCAATAATGTTTTATGAAAGAAAAAACACTATTTTTTATTTAAAAAATTCCTTAATTTTCTTAAAAAAAATAAGTCATCATTCTTCAAAAATTGGTAAGAAGCGACAGTAGAAAAAAATTAAATTGCAAGAATCACGTGTTAAAATAAATGTTCTGTGTAAGTTTTAAAATTTTTTCATAAAAAATAATGTCTTTTATTTTAAATAGCATCATCAGTAATATTATCTTGAATCTTAAAATAATAGAAAAAACTATTTTTTTCAGAGATCTGATTTTTGGCACGACAATTACGTTAATAATTATACAATTACTTTAATGAGAGCTTGAGAGCAATTTTTTTACAAATTATGAATGAAAATCAATATTGACAAAATATCGATTTCAGACCAGTAGACAAAAAACAATTAACATCAAATTATTTATTGCATTTTATCTGGTCAAAAACCATAACATCAAAAAATATAAAACATACGAATTTTTGAAAAATTAATCTTACAAGTATAAGGAATTACGTCGGAATTAACTTGTAGGGGTGGTGAAAGAATTAATCTCGTCTCTCCGTAGCTTTGAGGGTAAGAGCATCAGACCGGCAATCTGAAAGACCTGGGTTCGGATCCCAGCGGAGCTTGAGAGCAATTTTTTCACAATTTGTAAATAAAAATCAGTACTCAAAAATATTGATTTTAGACCAGCAGACAAAAAACAATTTACATTAAATTATTTAATAATTTCTATAGTTGAAAATTGGCTGCTTGCAAAATTTAAAACTTTCAATGCATTGATGTGACGAAAAACTTCTAAATTATAAATCTTTCGAAATAAAAATAAAAATACCGAAAAATAGCAGGCATTCAAATATTTCGAATTTTTTATAAGAAGAACAATTTACAGTTTGAAAATACAAAGTTGAACAAATTAAAAAAAAATCTATAAAAATATAGCGAACTATATTATAAAATTTTGTAATCCTAAAGAGTAAGAGTTAAATAAATTTTTAATTATTAAGGTTTATAAACTTAACAATGAAAAATCTGAATCACATTTATATTAATAAATTTGTGTTCAAGGATAAAAAGAAGGATATAATGTGAAATGAGTGCTCTATTAAATTTATTTTGACTGTTCAAACAAGGTCCAATATTTCCCAATGCTATTTGAGTGGCCAGGTAAAGTGTCTCACGTGTTTTATAGCAGACGTCATAAATATAGATAAAAAAGTTTGAAATAGTTCCAATATTTGTTCGGGAGCTTTAGTAATCGGCGTTGAAGCATATGATCGGATCCAGAAATTCGATAGTAATCACACACAGCTGAACTTCCGATATGTGACAATTTTTTTTATCTATACATATACTTGTAGACCAATTCTTTTAACCGTTCGATGAAATATTAAGTTGCGACTTTTCAATATTGATAAAAAGACGAATTAATTAAATGAGATTAAGTTATTTTGAATAATATTATATATTTCAGAGTTGGGATAATATTTACAGGGTGTCTTCTAACCGGAAAAACCGGGAAATAGCCGGGAACTAAAATAAAACCGGGAAAACCTGAGAATTATTCGGGAATACAAATTTGAGTCGCGAGTCAAATTTAAATTAATTTTTTTTTAATTTTTCAACTTTTGCACACTTTTGAGGAGATGCTAAAAATTAAATTATGGACAAAGACGATTTCTGGGAATTTCTGGAAAATTTTAGAATGATTTAGGTTTTATTTCAAAGGATATATTTTATGTTTTGAAGATTTCAAAATATGTCGAAAAAGAATCTAAAAGATTTTAAGATCTTTTTTTTTTAATTTTACAGTATCTTAAAACATTTTAGGAAAGCTGAATTATTTCAAAATATATCAAAAAGTTTTTAAAAGATTCGAAAATATCTTAAATCTTGAGAAGATTTCAAAAACTTTTTAAAAAATGTAGATTTTTAAAAATTTCGAGAAAATTAGCTTTCTAAGATTCCTCAAATTATCGAGAAAAATCTGGAAGGTTTTAAGCTAATTTAAAAAATATTAAATTTTATAAAAAATACCGATTATGTATTTTAAAAATATTTGGATGACTTAGAAGTTTATGCAGATTTTTTTTTAATTTTTAGGAAAAATTCAAATAATTTAAAAGATATTTGAAAGGTTCAAAGGGTTTAAAATATATACCATTAAACCATTTCCCTTCCAGGGTAGGCGTGACACTACCCGATTCGGGTAGTGTTTCTAGGTTTTTCTTGTAGTTATAAATAACTACAAGTGTGGGCTCACCACACCCACGATGTGCCAACAGCACTCATGTCAGTATTCTTGAATGGTCACCCATCCAAGTACTAACCGCGTCCAACGCTGCTTAACTTCAGTGATCTGACGAGAACTGGGTTTTTCAGCGTGGTATGGCCGTTGGCCATATGATTTAAAATAATTGAAATTTAAAGATATTAACATTTTTTTTAACAAAATGTGGATTTTTGAAGAGTTCGAAAAAAAATTTAGAAGCGTTTTCAAAATTTTGAAAGGTTTCAAGAGAATAGAAGAATTTTCCTAAAATACGTGGGAAAATTTCTAATTATTTGTTATTTCGAAAAATCAATTCGAAGAAAAAATGGGAAATAATTCCCTAAAATTTCCTAAAATTATTTTTAAAAATTAAATTTTAGATAAATACGGATTATGTATTTTAAAAGATATTTGGATGATTTAGAAGTTTATGCAGATCTTTTTTTAATTTTTAGGAAAAATTCAAATAATTTAAAAGATATTAGAAAAGTTGAAAGGTTTTAAAATGATTTAAAATAATTGAAAATTTGAAGATATTAAAATTTTTTTAACAAAATGTGGATTTTCGAAGAGTTCAACAAAATTTCGAAGCCTTTTCAAAATTTTGAAAGGTTTCAAGAGAATAGAAAAATTGTCTTAAAATACGTGGGAAAATTTCGAATGATTTTTTATTTTGAAAAATTAATTCGAAGAAAAAATTGGAAATAATTCCCTAAAATCTCCTAAAATTTCGAATAAGAATATAAAAGATTTTAAAACAAAATTTGTGAATTTCGCAAGATTACAAAATTTTAGAAAAAATTCTATCAAGTCTAAGAAATTATTAGATTTTTTGAAAGTATCGAAAAATAATATAAAACTGGCATATTTAATGAATTTCACAAATTTCCACAACTTTAATAAATTTCCACAAATTTCATAACATTTTTAGAAAATTTAATAACAATTTAGAAAAAATTATAGTAATTTCAAGACATTATCATAAGTTTTGAAAAGATTAAAAAATAATTTAAAACTTGTAAAGATTAAAAAAAATTAAACGCAGATTTTTGAAGATTTCGAAAAAAAAGCTTTTTGAGAAAATAATAGTTTTAAGAATAATCATTTTTAAGGTTTCAAGAGAGTACAAAAATGTCCTAAGATTTCTGGGAAAATTGAAAATGATTCTTTATATTAAAAAATACTTTTAAGGGAATATTTAAAAACATTTCAAAAAATATCAAACGATTTTCAAAATTTTCAAAGAAGAATCCCGAAGATTTTGAGGCATTTTTTTAATTATGAAGAATTTTTTTAATTCTAGGAAAAATACGAATAATTTAAAAGGCATTTAAAAGGTTTTAAAAAGATTGAAAAATAATTACAAATTTGAAAATATTTTCAAACATTTAAACAAAATGTGGAGTTTTGATGATTTCGGAACAAAATTTAGAAGCGTTTTAAGAATTTTAAAAGGTTTCAAGAGAAAAAAAATATATTCTTTAGATTCATGTGCAAATTTCGAATGATTTTTTATTTTGAAAAATTAATTCTAAGAAAAAATTGAAAATGATTACGTACACTGAGAAAAAAACTTATTTGAATCAAAGGAAATTTCTTTGATTCAAAGAAATTGTAGAGTAGAATGTGGCTGATGAAATATTTCTTCAGATTAAAGAAATGTTTTTTTTGGATCTAAGGAACGCAATGCTTAAGGCATAGAAATACTTACTTGACACTGTAAAATATTCCTTGAGCGAAATAGATTTGTTATTCACTGTAATAAATAAGTATTTGATATGATGGGTGAGTTCCGCAATGTAAAGAAGTATGGTGTAAGTTCAAGAAGATAATTATTACATACAAATAAATGTAACTCCGACTCAGTAAAAGTTTTTTTTTGACCAAATATATGATTCTTTGCTTCAAATAAGCATATTTTTTGGTGAGATAAACATTTCTTTGCGACAAAGAAATTTTTTTCAACGGAAATAAATATTTATTTGTTTCTAAGATGCGGCATATTGTTTTAAAAAAAGACGTAACAGAGTTGATAAAATATTAATTGACTAAAAGAACAATTTACTCAAAGAGAAAAAGTTCTCCTATTGTTTAAAAATTTAGAATAGTTGAAGCACAAAAATTAAGCAGGCCCATTTATTGAAAAAAAAAAATTCAATGCAATTATAATGATTATAATTTATAATAATATATTTATCTTCATTTTCGCGGAGTAGGAAAAAGAATTTCAAGCAAGACCAACTGACCAATGCTTAGCAAGACCGATAAACACCAATCACCACATATTTCAGATTATATCTACGGTGAAAATGTATGGCTAACTTAAAGACGGGAGAATCTATTTCTATTGTGAGACTATAAACTCTGCGCATCTGGCGGCATATGTCTGAACTACTCGGTACAAATAAGGAATTTTACCAAAATATTTTTTCGAACGAATGGTGTATGAAGTTATTTCAAAAATATATTTCTTCACTTGAAGGAAATGATTATTGGGCACAAATCGCTTCACTTTATTTATTAAAAGAAACATATCTTTCAAGTGAATAAATTATTACTAAAGTGAAAAAATTACTTTATTTGACTAATGACACGTTCTGTTAGAACAATAGTATCAATCCCCTTATATGAACGAAATATCGCTTTGAATTAATTAATATTGCTTTCAGGTACGTCAATATTTCTTTGATTCAAAGAAACCAAAATATTTGTTTCAAGCATCGATAAATTATTTATTTCAAATAAAATTTTTTTTAATTTAAAGGCTCAAAATCATTGAACTGAAAAAATATTTCTTTGGATGCAAAAGCGAGATTCAAGGAAACTAGGTTCTTAGCTTTAAAGATATCAATACCTTGAGTTAATTATCTCATATTTTGAGGTCAACAAATATTTCTTTATTTCAAAGAAATGGCGCCCAAAGAAATGATTTGTTCGAATCAATGCACGAGTTTGTTGCTTCTAAACAATATTCAGTACAATTAAGTAAACGGTTTTTTTGGCTCAAATAAATGCAATCAAAGAAATGCATTTCTTTGGATCCAAAAATTTTTTTTCTCAGTGTACAATTTCCTAAAATTTCGAATAAGAATATAGAAGATTTTAAAAGAAAAATTTGTCAATTTTGTAAGATTTTGAGGAATTTATTTTTGAATTTCTGAATTTTATTTTGAGAAGTAAAAAAAGTAAATCAAGATTTGCAAAATTATAGAAGAAATTGTAGAAAGTTGAGGAGATATATAGAAGTTTTGAAAAGATTAAAAAATAATTCAAAATTTGTAAAGATTTTTGCAAAATGTAGATTTTTGAAGAGTTCGAACAAAAAAATTAGATATAGTTCTCAATTTCTTGAGTATTAGCGATTAATTATTGATTAATTATTGAAGAGTTATTTACAAAAAAAATTACAAAAATTATTTATTTTGATACTAAGTGAATTTTAAATTAACGATATTATAAACGCATGTCATTATAATTAAATTGTCGTAATGAAAGATTATAAATATATTTTTTTGTAATTACTCTTCAATAATTAATCATTAATCAATCCCTAATACCAACAAAATTAAAAATTATATCTAAGAATAATTTTAACATTAAGAATACAAAAATTAATTAACCAAAGAATGTTTATAAAAAATAACAACTGTGTTCACCATATCTGCGCAGAGTTACTCGACACTATAAATTACAAAAATATTATTATGTTTAAATATAGATATCAATATAATATAGATATAGATATAAATATAGATATCGAATATAGATATCACATGACTTAAAAAAAACTAGGAAAGAACGAGGAATTTCGTGGGCGAAAATTAGTAGACACCCTGATTGATAAAAAATGTTTTATTTGTGATATTTTTTATTTTTTTTATTTAATAAAATTGATTTATATTTGAAAATTTATAATCAGCGGGTTATTTTTTTTTTATTTTATGAATCTATATAGTTTAAAATGAAGGGGCCCACCCTCAAGGTAACATCATACGGCTCTTTTTCGACCCTACTTGTCTTACATCATCTGCGGGGCCTCCTGGCTTTTAGCCTTTGAATAATATTTGAATTGCATAATGTGTTCTCAACGGGGGTTGTTACCGGATAAAGCAGATGATCTTGTGTGCTCAACGGATTGACTTCGTAAGCCCAAGAATTCACAGATTCCGAAAATGTACTACTTGAGTTGTTCAAATTGTTCATTTTAAAATGCTTTTGATTCAAAATAACCAAAATTCTCAACTTTTCAGTTTCAAAATATAAAATTTTTGAAAATCGATCACACATTCAAGTTTAATAAATAATTGAATATAAACGTCTTCATTTTTGAGGCTCAATTTTAATTTCTACAATTTCGAAAACAACAAAGTTCCGATTTGATACATTTTTAATGCTTTAAACGTAAAATTGTTTGATTTTTTTAATTCTGTAAGTGCAACTTTCAATGCCTTTCATTTCAAATTAATGAATTATAAACATTTTCAACTTGAATGTAGTTTATAAAATTTGTAGACTCACTCATTTGAGCACAAGAAGCAATTTTAAAAATAAAATAAATAAGGTAAAAAATAAATTTTATAGGTGTATTATGTAATTTAAAAGCTGTTACGGTTGAACTCGATCAAATTTAATTGGAAAAGTCAGAAAATATAAAATTTTTGAAAATAGAAAATGGCTATAGGGCTGAACAGTTGCTACGTATTATTACAAAAAAAACCTCCAATGACTTTTTCATATAAAAAATGGCCCTACGTTGTCGCAGTGGGGTCCAATATTTTTTATTTTTAGAATTAAACAAATTTCCCTATGAGTACGAAAAATATGGTGATTTTTGTATGTACAGTTTTTGGTATTAAATGTTACCAAAAAAATAACTCAAAAAACATAAATTAAGTTTTAAGTTCAAACTTTTTGAAAATGAGCAAGAGTTACATTTTTTAGTATTTGGGTAATTTTCATTTAAACTTAAGAAAACTTCAGTTTTATGTATGATTTACCTGTATTTAGTATTGCTGAAGCCAGATATAGTTTCCTTAGATCTCAAAAAAATTTCGTATTCAACTTTACAGATATAAAAAAAAATCATAAACGGCACTAATTTTGCAAATTTTCAACATATGCAACGTTAAACCAAAAAAAAATTAATCAAACTTAACAAAATCTTAACAAATGTTATTTTTGCTCATTTAAAAAAAAAGTTAACTCACACAAAAGAAATTTTTGTCTTAATTTTATGTTCTTATTAGTATTTTATTAGAGTTTTTGTTTTTTGCAAATGTTTAGTCCCAGCTTTTTTCGATTTGTATGTTTTTTATTGTATTCCTGTATATCGCTTAAAATTAACTTGAATCAGGAAATTCGATTTCGACAAGTAAGTAATTGAGTAAGACAAAATATTTGTTTTGAAAGAATTTCTTAAATAATGGTTTCTATCATACGTCAGAGTATACAAAACTAAAAACTTAAATTGAAAATTAAAAACAAAGTAATTTTGAATCAACTCTGACAATCAACTTGTTGCAAATTCTATGCATTTTCAACAAAGCAGTTTAATCTTCAACCAAAACAGATTAATTTTTAACCAAGCAGTTGCATTTTTAACCAAAACGGATAAACTTTCAATCAAGAAGATTAATTTTCTAGAAAAAAAGAAGTTTTAACAAAACATATTAATTTTCAATCGGAAAAGATCAAATTTTAATTTGAAATATAAATTTTCAACCAAGAATGGAACAGTCACATTTTTCAGGGCAGAAAATTAATTCTCTACCAAAAAAAAAAAAAAAAAATCTGCCCGCTTCGCGGGCACATTCTCATGGCGCGCTTCGCGCGCGGCTCGCTTCGCTCGCAAAGTTTGAGCGCGCCTAGGGCGCGCGACTGTTGGATCTCGCGCTTCGCGCTCGATCATATATTTATCTCGCGCTTCGCGCTCGATTATGTATTCACCTCGCGCTACGCGCTCGGGCGTATTTGCATCGCGCTTTACGCTAGGCTCCTCTAGATTTTTGAACTTCGTGTTCGACTTCGATGAAAAGAAAAAGTTTGTTTGCAAATATTATAAAATTATCAAAACCTCTACATATTAAGTGATTGTTAAATTTGCTTTTATTTTAGACTGAAAAGGAACTTTATTTACTCAAGGTTCTATCGACCTTAAGGAACACATTCTCATCCAGACACTCGCGCTTCGCGCTCGATATTTGATTTGAAAATCATTTGAACCGTATGATAGAAACAAAAAAGTTGGAGCGCACTCGTGCGATTTGGTAAATACACTGAGCGCGCACTTTGTGCTTCGTGTTATATGTTCTTCATATACAAATTACTAAATTTGTATTTGATTTCAAATGAAAAGTAATGATATAATTGAGGCGACAAATTTTATTAGTTAACATTTTATTTTAGCTTGTGCCGTTTATCAAAAAAGTTAATTTTTTCATTTTGAATATATTCTTACCACAAAAATTGATTACGGGTGTGTAAGTCTTTTTTGAATGCACAATTTTTGTTCATTTATATGTTTTCGTACCTTGCATTGTTTTTTCAAAACTTTGATTTTTTTTACTGTCAATGTTATTTTCACGAATAAAACAAAAACCACGCATCCTATCGAAACATGAGTCACAATAAATTTGTACCTCTTCCATGGATGAACAAATTTTGTTTCGGTCATTTTTTCGTAGCTGGTAATATTCGTCTGAAAATTTGATTTTTCTATTTTCAATGCTGTTTTTTACGAATAAAACAAAAACTACGCGTCATATCAAAAAGTGAATGATAAGAAATTTGTAGATCTTTTTTAGGTGCACAATTTTGGTGAGATGATCTTTTCTGGTATCTTGCATAGTTTTACAGCAAAATGGCTTTTTTGATTTTTCATTAATTTTTTGTGCGATCAAAATTTGAATTTTTTATTTTTCGAAAAATTCAAAAAGTTGTCATGAAAATATTATAGGGTGTTCAGAAATCAACGTTTTTCTCCTCTTGCCTTTTTTTCATATCGTGCGTTTTTCGGCTTAAAATGTTCATTTTCGTTTGTTTTTTGGAATTTTGCAAATGCTATAACTCCAGTAATTTTTTTTTTTATCACGAAAAGTCATAAGAATATTTTGTTCGCCATTTTGCGTACTACTAATAACCGTACATAGAATTTTCAAATCTTCCAAAAAAGTGGTCTCAAAAATTTTCAAAATGTGCTCACTTTTTGGATTTTCATCCAAAATATCTGGTTAACGAACTCGTTCTCTATTTTTCGGCCATAAAAAAGTGTGCCAAAGCTCAATCAAATCTGATCATTTTTTCGAAAGTTATCGTGGCTACAGACAGACAGACAGACAGACAGACAGACAGACAGACAGACAGACAGACAGACAGACAGACAGACAGACAGACAGACTACAGACAGACAGACACCTTCGTAAAAATCGTTTTTTCTGACTCAGGAGGTCTCAAAACGTGGACATTTGATGAAAACCGACTATGTCAAATTTTACATAAAACCAATACCTTCTCATTAGAATGAGAATGTAAAAATTTTCGGCAGACAAAAAAAATGTGTTTTCAAGAAGAGTTGAATATTCAACCAAATAGTTGAATTCTAAACTGAAAACAAAATTTCAAGCAAAAATTGAATAGTTGAATTTTCAGTCAAAAAAATTAATTTTCAACCAAAAAAGTCACTGAAAATAGCGTCACGTAAGCGTCACGTAGTGTGGGCTAGGGTTTTTTTTTCGAATTTTCGAATTTTCATGCATATCGCCCTGAATTTATTTGAATCGACAAAAAAATACATGCGTTTTTTTCTGAAATTTCTAACTTTGCTTTGGCTTTGTAGTTATGAAAAAATAATAAATAAATATTAGAGAAAAATATTTTTTGAACAATCTCTTTTTTGTGAATGTATTTTTCTAAAATAAAACAGATATTTGAAATATTCTTCTCTTTATGAATCATATTAAATGTAAATTTTCTTTGAATAAGTCTGCACTGAGAGCCTTTTTGTTTAAATTAATATTTATATTAATACTTATTATTTGTTCCTAATTAAAAATTTAAAGAAAAGCTGAAAATTTCAGGAAAACCCACAACTTTCTAGCATTACTATAGAAGAAGAAGTAAACAATAATAATTTCTTTCAACAATGATGTTTGTTGAATTTAATTGAGCATTGCCTTGCTCTAACTGGAAAGTTAAGAACAAGTTGAAAAATCGGAAAAAGCGCGATTTTCTAACACTATTCTAAGAGAAAAATGCTATAAACAATAATACATTGTTTAAAAAATTTATTTAAAAAATGGGCCCGAGTAGAGAGTTTTACATTGTGAGTTTGTAAAGCTCTTCGCCTGGGGTGATTGCTAGAGAGATTGATCAGCGACCTGGGTCGGAGCAGTGTTGCAGAAAGTAAAAATTTATGTATTAGAAACAATTTGCTCTAAAAAAGCCGAAAAAAATTATAATTAGCGCCAAAAACTCGCAAAACCTAATTTTTCACTTTTGGGGTTTTTTTTTTGGTACGCTATAAAACAGACTTGTGGGGCGATATTTAACAACCAATTCATGATTTGTATTCTATGGCTTATTGTGAAAAGAAATATTGAGTTCCAATTCGATTCACCTAATGTTAACGATTCTGAATAAAATTTTAAAAAACGTTTTTTTTTCTTACATCAACTGTTTTTTTTTAAATTAAAATCTTTTTTTACATAAAATTTTATATATTATATTATTTATATTTATATTATATTTTATATCAAATATTTTTATATTTAAAATTAAAATCTTTTTTTGTTCAAATATTAGCTATTACATTTTTGTGTCGAGAATTCAATTTTTTTTATTGAATATTTTACTACTTGGTTGAAAGTTGAACTACTTTGTTAATTTTTTTTTTATTGAATATTCATCATTTTAGATTAAAATTCATCTCTTTGGTTGAAAATTTAACTATTTTCTTGAAAATTCGTTTTTTTTTTTGTTGAAAATTAGTTTTTGGTCTGAAAGTTGAACTACTTTGTTAAAAATTCCTCTTTTTAATTAAAAGATCATCATTTTAGTTTAAAATTATATTTTTTTGTTTGAAAACTAATTTTTTGAACTGGAATTTTATCTTTTCATTTTTTTTCAAAAAAGGGTTTTTTTTATTTAAAAAAAAATTTGTACTAAAAAAAAAAATTTGTACTATTCTTATTTTGGTTGAAAATTCGTTTTTTGGTTGTATTCCACTGCTTTTTTAAATTTAAAATTAAAATCTGTTTCAACAGATATATCAACTGTTTTTGTTTTAAAACTAACATCGTTTTTTGTTGTTAAAAATGGATCTTTTATAGTTTAAAATTCAAATATTTGATTGAAATTTTATGCATTTTGTTGAAAATTCGTCTTCATTGGTAGAAAATATATCTTTCAATAAATTAAATGAATCGATGATTTTGTTTGAATTCAACTGCTTTTGATTAAAAATTAAAATCTGTTTTGATTGAAGTATCAAATTTTTTTTTTCAAATTTAAATCATTTTTGGTTGAAATATTAGCTTTTACAGTTTTGTGTTGAGAATTCAACTTTTCTTATTGAATATTTAACTACTTGATTGAAAGTTGAACTGCTAATGATTCATCATTTTAGATGCAAATTTATCTCTTTGGTTGAAAATTTAACTATTTTGTTGAAAATTCGTTTTTTTCTTCGTTGAAAATTAATTTTTTATCTCAAAGTTTAAGTATTTTATTTCTGGTTAAAAATTGATCTTCTTTCGTTGCAAATTAAACTATTTGGTTGAAAGTTTATGCAATTTGTCGACAATTCATCTTTTTTGGTTGAAAATTATTATTCTTTGCACAAAATTCATGCTTTTTTGTTTGAAAATTTAAGAACTTGGTTGAAAGTTGAACTGCTTTGTTAAAAATTCTTTTCTTTAGTGCAAATTTCATCATTTCAGTTGAAAATTCATCTCTTCGGTTGAAAATTGATTTTTTTAAGTTAAACATCCAACTATTTTGTTGAAGATTCGTTTTTTTGGTAGAAAATTAATTTTGTTGTTTCAAAATTCATCTTTTTTGGTTGAAAATTCAACTGCTTGGTTGAAGATTGAACCATTTTCTTAAAAATTGGTTTTCTTTTGTTGAAAATAAATTTGTTTAATTAAAAATTTAACTAAATCATTTTTGGTTCAAGAATGATCTTTTTTTTTGTGAAAATTTCAAGAAATTTTATCATTTGAAATGACTGTTTTAATCAGTGAGTCAAATTGACTGATATAAAAAGTCTGAAAAGTTTTGAAACTTTATGTATTATATTTCATTTTCATTTCTTATTATTATATTTGAAACTTTATGTATTCTATTAAAAATTTGTCTTCATTGATATAAATTAATTTTTTTCGTTTAAAATTAATTTTTTTGGTTGAAGATTCACGATTTTACTTGAAAATTGATCTCTGGTTGAAAGTTTAATTTGAAAAGAAATTATGTCGTTTTTTAAAAATTAATTTTGCTAATTGCTAATTTAACTATTCCTTTTTTGACTGAAAATTGATTTCTTTAGTTGCAAATTCAACTATTTGGTTGAAGATTCATCTTTTTTACGTTGACATTTCGTCTTTTTTGGTATGGCCAACAGCCATACCACGCTGAAAAAACCATTTCTCGTCAGATCACTGAAGTTAAGCAGCGTTGGGCGCGGTTAGCACTTGGATGGGTGACCATTCGAGAAAACTGAGTGCTGTTGGCCCATCGTGGGTGTGGTGAGCCCACACTTGTAGTTATTTACTACAAGTTATCAACCTAGAAACACTACCCGAATCGGGTAGTGTCACGCCTACCCCGAAAGGGAAATGGCTTAATGGTATACAAACTAAGTTGTAAATTAATCTAATTGGTTGAAAATTCATTTTTTTTTTAAATGAATATTTTTTGGTAGAAAATTAATCTTCTTGTAGGGAAATTATTTTTGTTTAAATTAAACTACTTGGTTGAAAGTTAAACTGCTTTCTTAAAAATGCATTCTTTTTTTTTAATGATTTGTCATTTTAGTTGAAAATTCATCTAGTTCAAAATATAGAAACATGATTAAAGTAAGTATACCATTAAGCCATTTTGCTTTGAGGGTAGGCGTGACACTATCCGATTCGGGTAGTGTTTCTAGGTGTATAGTTTCTTGTAGTAAATAAAATTAAAATTAAAAAAAAAAAATTTCTTTTTTAATTTAAAAAAATTTTAAAATTCATTAAAAATGAGTTAAAAAATGAAAATAAATGTATGCAAATAAAGAATTGTTTGAATGATGTAATTACTGGATGTTCGGGAACTGAAATAGCTGTAGGAACAAGCGCATGTAAAATAACAACATTAACCAGCGTGAGATTTAATCAGAGGCCTCCAGGCGAAGTAGAATGGCATACATGGCTCACTTGTATAGGGTCGGGCTTGTTACTCGTTAGTTGTTGGGTTTTAGTCGCTACCAGGTTATTGTTTCTCTCAGCTTCGTATGACTCCTAACATGCTCAAAGAAGTATCAACACTCTTAATAGCCATCGTAAAATATTTATTGTTTCTTTAATTGCGTCAATATTGTTGTTCCATATCACTGTTTCTTCTTGAGGTGCAGCATTTCTGCTCGAAGTACTGGTGACTGCAGGTTTATTGAGTATGCATATCTACACTCAGAAAACAAATTTTCTTGCAAAAAAAAACTGTTTTCTTGGATACACCTGAAAATTTGGTTGAATCAAAGAAATTTTAGTTAATTCGACAAAATATTCGATTCAACCAATTTTGTTGGTTTAATCAACCAAAAACTATATCTGCCAAAAGATTTGGTTGAAGAAAAAACTAGCATTCGATCTCGAGTGTTTGCACTTTTTTTGTATTTATAATTATATGGTGCTCATTTCACGACCACTTTACTTCCCGTTAGCAAATGTATTTGCTGTCTCATAGAGGAAGCATTAGTGATTTGTTTTAACAATAGACAAACCAAAGTCTTCATTTTGATCAATTTCATAATAGAATTTTGCAAAAAATACAAAATTTAAAAAAAAATTGTCAGAATTATTCTATTTGAAAATTTATGATCAAAAAGTCTTTTCTGTTCATGCGTCAACTTTGAATTATGTCGATGAAAAAAGTTTTTCTGTTTGAAACAGATGTTTCAAATATTATGAATGAGCATACCTTTCTTAATCTTCAATAAAGTGTATTAATATTATAGGTCAATCGATTTGCCTCGAATCAAGGTATCTTTTCCGTTCATGCATCAACTTTGAATTACGTTAGTGAAAAAAGTTTAACTATGAAAAACCGTGTTTGTAAATATTATGAATTACCATAGCTTCCTTACTCTTCAATAAAATGTATCAATGTTATAGGTCAATCAATTCATCTTGAATCAACACAACTTTTCTATTCTCGCATCAACTTTAAATTATGAGAATGAGAACATTTTTAGTATAAAAATCGATTTTAAAAGTATATAAATTACAATAACTTCCCTACTCTTTAATAAAATGTATTAATATTGTAGGTCAATCGATTTGTTTCGAACAAAGGAATCTTTTGTATTCTTGCATCAACTTTGAATTATATTGAAGAAAAAAGTTTTACTATAAAAAACCGTATTTTCAAATATTATGCATTACCATAGCTTCCTTACTCTGCAATAAAATGTATTAATATTATAAGTCAATTAATTCGTCTCGAATCAACACATCTTTTCTGTTCTTGCATCAACTTTGAATTATGTTAGTGTAAAAAGTTTTACTATAAAAAACCGATTTTCAAAATATATAAATTACCATAAATAACTTCCCTACGCTTTAATAAAATGTATTAATATTATGGGTCACTCGATTCGCCTCGAATAAACATATCTTTTCTGTTCTTGCATCAACTTTGAATTATGTTAATGAAAAAAGTTTTACTATAAATCCGATTTTCAAAATATATAAATTACCATAACTTCCCTACCCTTTAAAAAAATGTTTTAATATTATAGATCAATCGATTCGTCTCGAACCAAGGAATCTTTTATATCCTTGTACCAACTTTGAATTATATTAATGAAAAAAGTTTTACTATAAAAAACCGATTTTCAAAATATTGTAAAGTGCTAAAAAAATGCAATAGATATTTTCAGAAATCCTTCAGTCAGATTCAAGATATTAGAGCTGAAAATAAGCCCTCCAAATTTCATGAATTTATCTGCAACCGTTTTTAAGTTATCGTGTTCATAAAAAAGTGTGACATCCACACACTCATCGACACATCCACACACATACACATATCCACATACACACATCCGGATTGTTGCTTAGAACATTGTATTAGACATTTTTAAATTGAGCAAGGTTTAATGAAATGAATTTACAAATTTTGGAAAATGTTACCATTACAAAGCTTGCTCTATGAGGAAGCAAAAAGCAAAAAAATTGGGTTGGGTCAATCAAATATTTTGTTGTACATTCAATAACCATATTATATGATTGAACCAACAAAACTTTGTTGACTCAACCAAATCGTTTTCTGAGTGTACACGCCTATTTTTTTTGCTGTTGCTAAAGTGTCATAATTTTGCTTCATCATAGGGGAAGCTTTGTAATGGTAACATTTTCCAAAAATTTTAAATTAATTTAATTGAACCTTCATCAATTTAAAGATGTCTAATACAATGTTCTAAGCAATTGTCCGGATGTGTGTGTGTGGATGTGTGTGGATGTCACACTTTCTTGTAATCAAGATAACTTGAAAATGGTTGCAGATAAATTGATGAAATTTGGAGGGCTTATTTTCACTTTTAATATCTTGAAACTGACCGAGGGATTTCTAAAAATATTTGTTGCAATTTTTGTTAGCACTTAATAATATTTTAAAAATCGGTTTTTTATAGTAAAACTTTTTTCATTCACATAATTCAAAGTTGATCCAAGAAAATAAAAGATTCCTTGGTTCGAGACAAATCGATTGACCTATAACATTAATATATTTTATTAAAGCGTAGGGAAGTTATGGTAATTTATATATTTTGAAAATCGGGTTTTTATAGTAAAACTTTTTTCATTAACATAATTCAAAGTTGATGCAAGAACAGAAAAGATGCGTTGATTCGAGCCCAATCAATTGACCTATAATATTAATACATTTTATTGAAGATTAGGGAAGCTATGGTAATGCATAATATTTGAAAATACGGTTTTTTATAGTAAAACTTTTTTCTTCAATATAATTCAAAGTTGATGCAAAAACATAAAAGATTCCTTGGTTCGAGACGAATCGATTGACCAATTGGATATGACCATATTAACACATATTAATGACCATATTAATACATTTTATTAAAGAGTAGGGAAGTTATGGTAATTTATATATTTTTAAAATCGATTTTTATAATAAAAATGTTCTCATTCTCATAATTTAAAGTTGATGCGAGAATAGAAAAGTTCTGTTGATTCAAGACGAATCGATTGATCTATAACATTGATACATTTTATTGAAGAGTAAGGAAGCAATGGTAATGCATAATATTTGAAAACACGGTTTTTTTATAGTAAAAATTTTTTCACTAACATAATTTACAATTGATGCAAGAACGGAAAAGATTGCTTGATTCGAGGAAAATCGATTGATCTATAATATTAATACACTTTATTGAAGATTAAGGAAGTTATGCTCATTTATAAGATTTGATTCATCTGTTTCTAACAGAAAAACTTTTTTCATCGACATAATTCAAAGTTGACGCATGAATAGAAAAGATTTTTTGATCATAAATTTTGAAATAGAATAATTCTGACAATTTTTTTTCTAAAATCATAAAGCTGGCAAAGGGATAGGGTGCGACGGAACTTTTCTCTTCCCGTTTAGTTGAAAATTCGTCTTTTTTGTTAGAAAATTAATCTTGTTTGTTGAAAACTCATCTTTTTGATTAAGGATTCAACTATTTGGTTTAAAATTGATCTTTTTTAATTAAAAATGCATCTATTTGGTTGAAGATTCATCTCTTTGGTTAAAAATTTAACTATTGCATTTTTTCAAATTTATTTTTTTTGGTAAAAATGAATTTTTGAGTTAAATATTGAACTCTTTTGTTGAAAATTCTTTTTTGATAATAATTCATAATTTTAGTTGAAAATTCCTCTATTTGGTTGAAAATTGATCTTTTCTAGTTAAAAATTCAACTATTTCGTTGAAAATTCGTCTTTTTGGGTAGAAAATAATTCTTCCTGGTTGAAAATTCATCCTTTTTGGTTAAACATGAAACGGTTTGGTTCTAAATTAATATGTTTTGGTTGAGGATTTAACTATTTTGTTGAAAATTTGTCTTTTTTGGTTGAATTCAACTGTTTTTTAGCTCAAATTAAAATCTTTTTTGGTTGAAATATCAACTGTTACATGTTTTATTGAGAATTATCCTCTTTTGGTTGAAAAATAAACTATTTGGTTTGAAGATAAAATACTTTATAAAAAATGCATTATTTTGTTGAAGATTCATCATTTTAGTTTGAAATTTACATCACTATTTCGTAAAAAATCCACTTGTTTGTTGAAAAATCATATGAGCAGGTTGAAAATTTAACTGCTTTATAGATAATTTGTCTTTTTGGTTTCAAAGTTCAACAATTATGCTGAAAATTCGTTTTTTTTGTTGTTGTAGAAAATTCATCTTTTTGGTTTATAATTTAATTATTTGGTTAATAATTCATCTTTATTGGATCAAAATTCAATTACAAGGTTGAAAGTTGAATTACTTTGATAAAAATTCATTGTTTCATTGTCTATTTTGGTTGAAAATCAATTTTGTTATCTGAAAATTTATCGTTTTTAAATTAAAAATCAACTATTTTGTAGAAAATGCATGTATTTCGTTGAAAATTCGTTTTTTTTGTTAGAAAATTAATTAATTTTGTTTGTTGAAAATTAATTTTTTTCGTTGAGGATTCTACTATTTGGTTAAAAATTCGGCTTTTTGTATAGAATTCAATTGGCTGAAAATTCGTTTCTGCTTTTAAGTTAATTGTTCAAACTGAAAATTTGATGATTCCATTTTAGGTTCAAAAAGTATATTTTTTTGTTGAAAATGAACATTGTTGATGAAAACTCAAATGTCTTCTTAAGAGTTCTTCTTCTTGGCATGAGAATTCAGTTGTTTTTGGTTGCATTTTAACCTCCTTTGTTTGATAATCTGACAATTTGGTTGATAATGCATCTTTATAGGCTGGAAATTCAACTATTTTGATAAAATGCAATACATTTCGACTTGAAATCTTAGGAATTGAAAGCATTTCATATTGAATTCAATATGTTATCTACATTAATTTTATTTAAAAGAATTTATTCCCGTACACGGAAACAATTTATGCGCAAAAAAGTCACGAACTAGTAGCTAGGTCTCGGATATGAGAAAAATTCATCGGAAATTGATGTATTTTCCTAAATAATTTGCGAACTTTGAGAAAGAATTGACAAACTCGATGTGAAAATTCTAAAACGGTTCATCGCTTTTTTTACATGAATAATTACAAAAATATTACGAGTGATCGGCAAAAGATTCTCAGAGCACTCACGAGCTTGCCCGACAAATCTGGGAACTGGAAAGTAGGTTCGCCTGTACGTGGCCTGCACACACGCTCGCCGAAACGCGCGGTGCGTGAGTGCGCTCGTATGTGTGCTTCGAGCTCGTCGGATGAGTGGCTAGAAGTTTTATAGTACCTATTTTGTTCGGCCTTGATGGCTGCGCGTGGTTACGCACTCCTGGTTTATGTTTAAAAACTGGTGAGTCAGCAGTCTTTGAGGGTTCGAATCTTCTGAGATGCGAAGTTATAAATTAATATGAATTAAATCGCACAAATAAAATTTTTCCTCTTTATATTTGAGTCTGAAATTTTCAGGAACTGTTCGTAGGAAATTTGAACTGTTCGTAAAAAATTTCGAATTTTATCCATACATTTCTCATAGAAATAAGAATGTAATGTTTCATTTTTTTATCTCGTATCCGAGACCTAGCAACAAGTTCGTAACTTTTTCACGAATACATTTTTTCCGTGTATTTTCGTGAAAAATATGTCTCCTGTTTTGAGAGAATTTTGGGCTACGTTACTTCTCGATGTTGGGGAGAGGGTTGGGGGTAACAAAAAACTACACTTGTCGACGAGGGGGGGGGGGATTTGTAACTTACCCTAAATAGGGGAGCAGGTCAATACAAATTAAAATATCAAAATACCTCGAGCCCACCTTATTATTCGTTATTAGAGAATTCTAATTTTCCTCGAGCAATTTTCTCCGGCGCGATAATTTCTTTGGAAGCCAAAGTCGAATTTAAGTGTGGGCAGGTCGATGCGTGCTTCTTGAGAAAAATACAGTGTACTCTGCGGTGTGGGCGCTAAGTTAAGGTTATAGCGGTGAAGTGCCGCGGAAATGAAAATCACCGTGAGCGAGACACGTGGACAAGGGGGGTTGGCTCTCGGGGTTGGGGGATCCGGGGTTAGCCAGGCTTGGGCGGGTGGTGTGCGGTGGAAACACGCGAGCGATCCTCTGATCCCCTCGTGAGATATCGGCCGCTCACTCACGCGTCCGCCGGCCCATGCAATGCAGCATGCCCAGCCAGTTGCCTAACACCAACTTGCCTAACATCGAGTAGCCTAACACCAAGTCCTTTTGCCTTATAACTTATCTAGCTTTTACAGTTAGGTATAGCGTTTACTCCCTCGATTCGCTGGTCAGTCTTCCAAGTTCAGGGCTGGCGAATTAAAATCAAAACTGTATACTCTCTAAATTTAAATCAGTCAAAATTTGACTGATGAAATTAATCAGGCATGCTTTGCGTGAAAGATGAGTCATTTCTACTGATAGAACAGTCGTTTAAACAAATGAATCAGTCAATATTGCTGACTGAATTAAACAGTCACTTGAAATGACTGATGTTCAGTCAATAGAAGTGACTGATTGGTCTGCTATGATAAAAGTGCAAAATTATTACTAAATAAAAATTCTTCATTAAATTCCAGTACGAATTTGGGGGGAAGGGGTTATTTGCACCGAACTTTCGGTACGAATAGACGGATTTTTTCGGTAAACGAATAACAACAATAAATGATTAAAATTAACCATAATTGACTGGTTAACACAATGGAAAGTTACGGATTAGATCAATATAAATGACGATTTAATTTGTGAAAGTTACTGGTTATATCATTCAAAATAATTAGATACATTCGTCTTTATTGGTAGAAAATAAATCTTCTTGGTTCAGTATTATTCATATTTTTGGGTAAATTCAACTTTTTTCTATTTCAAATTGAAATATTTTTTCGTTAAAATATCAACTGTTACATTTTTTATTGGAAATTTATATTTTTTGGTCAAAAAATCTACTACTTGGTGAAAGTTGAACTACTTTGTTAAAAACTCTTTTTTTTGGTTAAAGATTCATCATTTTAGTTTAAAATTATTATTTTTTTGTTTAAAAATCAATTTTTATAAATGGAAATTTAACTTTTCATTTTCTAAAAATATCTTCCTTAGAATTCATCTTTTTTGTTTAAAATTTTAATATTTGGTTCAAATTTTAATTTTGTTGTTGAAAATTCTTTATTTTTTCATTTGAAAATTAATTTTGTTAATTGAAATTTGTAATATTTTACTTTTAATTGAAAATTGATCTTTTTTAGTCAGAAAGTCAACTATTTGGTTGAGGAATCAACTATTTTGTTGAAAATTCGTTTTTTTTTTGTTGAATTCCACTGTTTTTTTATTTAAAATTGAAATATTTTTTTCTTAAAATATCAACTGTTTTTTTTTTAAACTAAAATCTTTTTTTATGTTAAAAATGGATCTTTTATAGTTGAAAATTCAAGTATTTGGTTGAAATTTCACTATTTTGTTTCTGTTGAAAATTAGTTTTTGGTCTGAAAGTTGAACTGCTTTGTTAAAAATTCCTCTTTTTGATTAAAGAATCATCATTTTAGTTTAAAATTATATTTTTTTTTTGAAAATTCATTTTTTGAACTGGAAATTTATCTTTTGATTTTTTTTCAAAAAAGTTTTTTTTTAGTTTAAAGAATATAATTTGTTGAAAATTCATCTTTTTTCTTACAAATTTTATTATTTGGTCAAGAATTTAATTATTTGATTGAAAATGGGTTTTTCCATTGAAAATTCATTTTGTTAATTGAAATTTGTCCTATTCTTGTTTTGGTTGAAAATTGATCTTCTTTGGGTAAAAAGTCTACTATTTGATTGAGGATTCAGCTGTTTGGTTGAAAATTCATTTTAAAACTAAAATCTTTTTTTGTTGTTAAAAATAGACCTTTTATAGTTTAAAATTCAAATATTTGATTGAAATTTTATGTATTTTGTTGAAAATTCGTCTTCATTGGTAGAGAATATATCTTTAAATAAATTAAATGAATCAATGTTTTTTTTTTAATTCAACTGCTTTTGATTAAAATTAAAATCTATTTTGGTTGAAATATCAAATATTTTTCATTTAAAATTTAAATCCTTTTTTGTTGAAATATTAGCTTTTACAGTTTTGTGTTGAGAATTCAACTTTTTTTATTGAATATTTTACTACTTGATTGAAAGTTGAACTGCTTTGTTAAAATTTTTTTTTCTGTTGAAGATTCATCACTTGAGATGCGAATTCATCTCTTTGGTTAAAAATTTAACTATTTTGTTGAAAATTCGTTTTTTTCTTCGTTGAAAATTAATTTTTCATCTGAAGGTTTAAGTATTTCATTTCTGGTTGAAAATTGATTTTCTTTTGTTGCAAATTCAACTATTTGGTTGAAAGTTTTACAATTTGTCGAAAATTCATCTTTTTCAGTTGAAAGTTCATCTCTTTGGTTGAAAATTGATTTTTTTTTAGTTAAAAATCCAACTATTTGGTTAAAGATTCGTTTTTTTGGTAGAAAATTAATTTTGTTATTTTAGAATTCATTTTTTTGGTTGAAAGTTCAACTGCTTGGTTGAAGATTGAATGGTTGCAAATTTCAAGAGATTGTATCATTTGAAATGACTGATTTAATCAGTGAGTCAAATTGACTGATATAAAAAGTCTGAAAAGTTTTGAAACTTTATGCATTCTATTTTTTTTATTATTATATTTGAAACTTTATGAATTCTATTAAAAATTCGTCTTTATTGATAGAAAATAATTTTTTTCGCTGAAAATTCATCAGTTTGGTTGAAGATGCGTGATTTTACTTGAAAATTTATCTCTTTGGTTGAAAGTTTAATTTGAAAAGAAATTATATCGTTTTTTTTTGTTGCAAATTAATTTTGCTGATTCCTAATTTATCTATTCCTTTTTTGACTGAAAATTGATTTCTTTAGTTGCAAATTCAACTATTTGGTTGAAGATTCATCTTTTTTACGTTGACATTTCCTATTTTTTGGTCAATGATTCATCAATTAAGTTGGAAATTAATCTAATTGGTTAAAAATGAATCTTTTCCAGTTGAAAATTAATTTTTTTTTTTTTAATGAATATTTTTTGATAGAAAATTAATCTTCTTTTAGGAAAATTATTTTTGTTTGAATTAAACTACTGGGTTAAAAGTTAAACTGCTTTGTTAAAAATTCATTCTTTTGTTAATCATTTGTCATTTTAGTTGAAAATTCATCTAATTCGCTGATAATTTAACTACTTCAAAAGAAAATTGTTTAGTATTTTTTGTTTAGTTTAAAATTTATCTTTTTTGGTTGAAAATTCAAATACTTGGTTAAAAGTTGAATTAATTTGTTATTAACCATAATTTTAGTTAAAGGTTTATGTCTTTCTTTGAAAATTTAAGTATTTTGACTGATTTTATCAGTGAGTCAAATTAAGTGATTTAAAAAGTCACTCTTCTCTGATTTGTAAGTCGTCGAAACCGAATTATTTGTATCAGTCAAAGTTGATTTCGAATCAGTCACTTTTTACTGATTCAAATTCAGAATGTAGACCTCATTTTTATAAAATTTCAGGGCAGTCTTGTTTTAAGGAATATCCTAACCTTCTCATTCTAATTATTTGCTTTCAAGTAGAGTTATATGGGCCACGAGGTATTCGGAACTGGGCAGATAAGATCGGAAAGGGATTTAATGATCCGCTGTTAACTATGTGATTTAACGATCCGTATTAGATGCATTTTTTTTTAAGTGAGCCGAGTTAAAAAGAGAATTTTTTCGATCGGACTCAAACTTCAGCCAAGTGTAGTCCTATTCAATGTCAGTTAATGGAAAAATGTTGCTATTGGGATAATTATTTGCCGAGGAGTTTATGGGGAAATTTTTTCATAAAATAAATTTCACTTTGTTTTTTTAATTTCCACCGTTTTATAAAAATTTTTTTAGGCTTAAAAGAAAGCTGACTTTTTTCCTTTCAGAATCTTAAGGTGAACAATTGTGATAATAATTACTTGTTTATGAAGATAAGCAATAATTAGCTAGAGTACTTAATGTTTATTTTCATAAACAAATAATTAATATCCTAATTTTTGTTCTTGCGTTTATTAATGGAAAAAAACCTCAGCCTTCTTTTAAGTCTGATTTTTTTTTAAATGGTGGTTGAAAAAGAAAATTAAAATTTATATTTGAAGGATGGCAGTACAGAACTAGATAACCAAAAAAATGGGAATTTATTAAAAAAGCGAAAAAATATCTCGCAAAATCGAAATTACTATTTAAAGATAGAACAAATTTCCACTTCCGAGCCGAAGTATTGCTGAATTGAGCCCAAAAAAGTTTCATAAAAACAAGGTATCCAAGTGCGAGGAAATTAATGTGAAAATTGACAATCTCAGAGTGACCCTAACCTAAAATTGAACCACGATTGACTGCGGATTGCGATAAAAAATTCAAGTTTCAGTTTAAGAATCAAATAAAGTCATGACTCCTGAGATATTGAGTTTCTGAATACGGGTATGTAAAGTTTCAAGTAAAAAATGTAGCCAATTTCGATGAAATGGGTGTGGCATTTGACAATCTCAAAGTGACAATAACCTAAAATTGAACAATGCTTGACTGCGGATTGCGATAAAAAATTCAATTTTTAGTTTTAGAATAAATTATATCATGATTCCAAGTTACTAAGTTTTTGAACATTGGTATGCGAAGTTTCAAGTGAAAAATTTGCTAATTTCGAGAAAATGGATGTGGAAGTTGACAATCTCAAAGTTACACTAACCTAAAATAATACCAGGCTGAACTGCGGATTGCGATGAAAAATTTGATTTTTAGTTTCAGAATCAAATAAAGTCATGATTCCGAGATATTAAGTTTCTGAATACGGGTATGTAAAGTTTCAAGTAAAAAATTCAGCCACTTTCGAGAAAATGGATGTAGCATTTGACAATCTCAAAGTGACAATAACCTAAAATTCGACCATGCTTGACTGCGGATTGCGATAAAAAATTCAATTTTTAGTTTTAGAATCAAATAAAGTCCTGATTCCAAGATATTACGTTTTTGAACATGGGTATGTGAAGTTTCAAGTGAAAAATTGGCTAATTTCGAAAAAATGGATGTGGAAGTTGACAATCTCAAAGTTACACAAACCTAAAATAATACCAGGCTTAACTATAACAGGATTGCGATAAAAAATTTAATTTTCAGTTTCAGAATCAAATAAAGTCATGATCCCGAGATATTAAGTTTCTGAATACGGGTATGTAAAGTTTCAATTAAAAAATGTAGCCAATTTCGAGAAAATGGGTGTGGCATTTGACAATCTGAAAGTGACAATAACCTAAACTTGGACCATGCTTGACTGCGGATTGCGATAAAAAATTAAATTTTTAGTTTTAGAATAAATTATATCATGATTACAAGATATTACGTTTTTGAACATGGGTATTTGAAGTTTCAAATGAAAAATTGGCTAATTTCGAGAAAATGGATGTGAAAGTTGACAATCTCAAAGTTACACTAACTTAAAATCATACCAGGCTTGACTGCGGATTGCGATAAAAAATCTAATTTTTAGTTTCGGAATCAAATAAAATCATGATTCCGAGATATCAAGTTTCTGAATACGGGTATGTAAAGTTTGATTAAAAAATTAGGCTAATTTCGAGAAAATGGATGCGGTAATTGACAATCTGTAAGTGACACTAACCCAACATTAGATTAGATTTGAATGCAGATCGCGATAAAAATTAAATTTTCAGTTTTAGAATCAAATAAAGTCATGATTCTGAGATATTAAGTTTCTGCATTTGGGTATGTAAAGTTTGATGTACAAATTTAGCCAATTTCGAGAAAATGGATATGGAATTTGACAATCTTCAAGTGACACTGACCTAAACTTTAACCAGGCTTGACTGCGGATAGCAATAAAACATGCAATAAAACATTTTAATTGTTTGCAGAAATAATAACTTGCTTCCGAGATATGGGGATTCTGAATAAGAATAGAAAATTTTTGATCCAAAAAGGATAAGAAAATCTTTTTTTTTATTAAATGATAATAATTTCAAGAAATATCTATGCTAAAATATTGAAAAAAAATGATTGCTAATTAAAGATTGTAACTAAATTTTCACTGAAATTTAAAGTATTTAAAAAAAAAATTATTGTATCCAAAAATAATATTTTCAAAAAATTCTTTTACCACAATCTGTTTTTGACTTTTTAAAATTTTTTTATCAAATTAAATTAATGTTAAATTAAAACTTTTCAATTATCTTATAAATTATTGAAAATATTATAAATGTTTTACGTCAGCATTTTTCAATAAAAATTAGTATTTAAGAAAAAAGAATTTTCATATAAAATCATAAAGTTTCGAAAACGACTTGAGATTTCTAAAATTTTTAGGTTATGTCAGTCTTTTCATCAGAAATTAGCATTTTTAAACAAAAAATATCAAGATTTCCAATTTTTAATTACTTTAGGTTATGTAAGCGTTTTATACCAGAAATGGGTATTTTTAATAACAAATTATTACATTTCAGTGATTAAAAATTTTCCAACAATGTACGTCTTTCGATTTATCAGCGTTTTCTTACTGAAAATTAGCATTTTTAAACAAAAATCATTAGATTTTGAAAGTTCATCATTTTTTAACAAATTTTAGGTTACGTTAGTTCGAACAAGATTTGAAATTTTCAATCAGTTTCAGGTTATATTAACGTCTTTTCTCAGGAAATCGGTTATTTTAAACAAAAATCATTAGATTTCAAAAAATATTTACAATTCTGAAACAATTTGCTGTTGTTTTAGTATTTTTCGTCGGAAATCATTATAATTTTTAATAAAAAATAATTCGATTCCAAAGATGCTGGTATGTTTTATCAGTAATTGGTATTTTTAAAGAAGAATCATTAGATTTAAATCCGATATTTTTTGTTTAAGTAATTAAATTTACAAGTTTGAACTCAATTTTGGACTGTGTTAGTATTTTTTTTTGTCAGTATTGCAATTTTTATTGTAAAATCATTAGATTTCAAAGATGATTTTGAATATATTTGCAAGAATATTTACAATATTTAAACGGAAGTCGGTTATGTAAAGAGAAAATGATTTGACTTCAAAAATTAAACTCATCATTTTGAACAAAAATACAATGACCTTCGTTGTATACAAAAATATTACGTATTAATTTTGAAGTTAAGATATCCATTTTTATCATTATCACAAATATTGTCCTTGCTTTTCTTTCATATCATTTTAGATAATAGATACTATGAATTATAAAAATTTTGTATCAATATTAATTTCATATTTTAATTTAAAAATTTGCGTGAGATAAATAAATAATAATTGCGCGCTTAGCGCGCATCTTTTTTCTAGTTTTTTAAAAAAATCTATCTTCTATTTTGGGCACTTCATTCAACATTTTTTGCAAATAGAAACAGTGTTCTGAAGTTTATTTACATAAGTTGTAATCTTATCATAAATATTTTTGTATCCCAAATTTCCGGTCCCGTATGATGGTTTTTAGCCAAATTTGTGTCTAATTTTTTCAAAAGAATTTTTAAGAATATTTTTGTTTTCACCGGTGTGCAAAGTTACTTTTTTTTAAAGTGCGCATGCGCGTCCATTGTGTCGATTCGCAAAATATATGTGTTTCAAAGTGCGCATGCGCCATTATTATTCTCGCACAGTCTGTTGGATTTATGTACTTTGCATACCATTTAGAGGCATGCAAGTCCTCACTTTCGCGGAGGATGTTGGAAAAAATTTTTAGTTAAAATCTACTGACCAGTTTGGAACTGAAAATAAAATAAAAATTTCGTTGTAAATCGACCCTATCTGTAGGAGAAAGCGCCGATGACAACATGCAAATCTCGATCAGCCTGTGAGACTGATAATCTTCAGTCAATAAAAAAAAACAGCATATTATCGTTGCAGGAAAAAAATTGAATCCCAGATTTCCCTCTAAAATTCATCACTGATAAATAAAAGAGGATTACAACGAAGTAATATTTTTTATTCTTCGTATTTGACTGATTACATTAATCAAGCATGCTTTGAATGAAAAGCCAGTCATTCCTACTGAAAAAACAGTTATTTTAACCGACGAATTATTCAATATTGCTGACTGAATCAATTAGTCAATCACAGAGACTGATTTCCAGTCAATGGAAGTGACTGATTTGTCTACTATAATAAAATAGTAAAATTATTTATAAATTAAAATTCCTAATTAAATTCTTATAACAGATGAATCAGTCAATATTGCTAACAGAATCAATCAGTCAATTAAAGTGATTGAATCTCAGTCAGTGGAAGTGACTGATTTGTCTGCTATAATAAAATAGTAAAATTATTTCTTAATTCAAATTCCTAATTAAATTTCTACATTTTAGTAAATGATCTAAATTTACCATAAATGAAAATTGAAATTTACAGATTAGATAAATGAAAATTACTGATTTAATCAATGAAAGTGACTGATTATGTCATTCAAAATGACTTTGTTTACATTTTTCAGAATTACTGGTTTGGTCAGTGGACGTTACTGAGTGAATTAATTTGTCTTTATTGGTAAAAAATAAATTTCTTTTGTTCAGAATTCATCTTTTTGGTTGAATTCCACTCTTTTTTATTAAAAGTAAAAATTTTTTTCGTCTGAAATATCAACTATTACATTTTTGTATTGACAATTAATATTTTTTTAATTAATTTTTTTGTAATTAACCGTTTTTCTTAAAGTTCGTTTTCATTAAATTAATTTTATTCGTTGAAAATTGGAGGATTCTTTTTTTTGTTGAAAATTTATCTTTTTTAAATAAAAATTCAACTATTTGGTTGAGGATTCAACTATTTTATTGATAATTCATCTTTTTTGGTTAAAA
>CAKNYM010053236.1:606217-645162 GCA_932195095.1 Andricus curvator
TTGAGGATTCAACTATTTTATTGATAATTCATCTTTTTTGGTTAAAAATTCAACTACTTGCTTGAAATTTAAAACACTATGTTAAAAATTCAGTTAATTTTTGTTAATATTTCATCATGTTAGTTAAATTTTTTTTCTGATGATGATAATTCAACTGTTAATTTTGTTTTGTTCCGTTAATGATTTTTTTTTACTAGAAATTGATCTATTTCATTTTTGGTTGAAAATTGATCCTTGGTAGTCGAAAAATCAACTCTTTGTTTGAAACTTTATGTATTCAGTTGAAAATTCGTCTTTATTCGTAGAAAATAATTTTTTTCCACTAAAACTTCATCTTTTTGGTTGAAAATTCATGATTTTACTTGAAAATTTATCTCTTTGGTTGAAAGTTTAATTTAAGAAGGAATTATATCGTTTTTTTGGTTGAAAATTAATTTTGCTAATTGAAAATTTAACTATTCCTTTTTTGACTGAAAATTGATTTTTTTAGTTGCAAAATAGACTATTTGGTTGAAGATTCTTTTTTTTACGTTGAAATTTCGTCTTTTTTGGTAAATCATTCATCATTTAAGTTGGAAATTAATCTATTTGGTTGAAAATTAATCTTTTTCAGTTGAAAATTCAACTTTTGGGTCAAAAATTAATCTTTTTTGATAGAAAATTAATCTTCTTGGTGGAATATTATTTTTTTTTTTAAATTAAACTACATTTTTGAAAGTTAAGCAGCTTGCTTAAAAATTTATTTATTTGTTAACGACTTGTTCATTTTAGTTGAAACTTCATCTGTTTCGTTGAAAAGTTAACTATTTTTTTTATTCCAGTGAAAGGTCTTTCGTTGAAAATTTAACTATTTTGTTGATTTTTTTTTTACTTAAAAATTAACCTTTTTTAGATGAAAATTCAACAGATTTGATAATTGAAAACGACTGATTTTATCAGTGAATCAAATTAGGTGATTTGAAAAGTCACTTTTGACTGATTCTAATTTAGAGTGTATAAATTATTTATAATTTTTTCGCCTGGGCTGTTTTTCCCTTTAAAAATATTTTTAAAAATAATTATGTACTAATTTAATTTATATTTTGACTAATAAAAATAGCATGTTTCTCTGGATTTTGGTAAAGTATTTAATAATTCAACGAATGAAATAAATATGATAAATTCTAAATTAAATCTAAATTCCTCGTCCTAGTAGGGTCATATATAAGGGTAATAAAAGTGTTTGGTTTTTTAATTCGTAATTATCAAGAAATATGCCGTAAAACTGCTGAAACGACACAAATATGGGTACGAGTTGACGAACATTCACTTTTGTTGCGATTATATAGCGCCGTAAAACTACTTTTATTACATTTGCTCTGGTAGCCTTCAAATATTGCTTAAGCAAGGCAATAGCTATAACCTGATAACACATTTTTGATCAATGAATAGGAGGATTTGATTTTAAAATTTCTAAAATTTTATCCACAAAGGACCCCGCAAATTTCTTATGGAAATTATACGCAGTTAATCCTGGGATATCACACCGTTGTATATCATTCTGATTTTTTTACTATATTAGGCTATAAATCTCTATGGCTCTAGAAATTCATTTTTTGTTTCTAAAAGTGTTTCTTCAGATTTAGAACCTCGTTTCGACTCCTATTACTGAAAGATTCATAACTTTCTAGGAAAAACAGAAATTTTTTTCGAAAACGTTGAGTTTTTAACAAAATACATGAATTTTCAGCTGAAAAATATCAATGTTTAACCATAGAATTGAATTTTCAAGCTACCTTTTTTGTGAACAATTCATATTTTGGGTTAAAAAATTAAAACTTTTTTGTATAAAATTCGTCTCTTTCGGTAAAACATTTATTTTTATGGTCAAAAATACAACTGGTTGAAAAGTAATCTTTTTGATGAGGATTCAATTTTATTAAAAATTCCTCTTTTTCAGATAAGTTCAACTGTTTCTGATTTAAAATTAAAATCTCTTTTGGTTGAAATGTGAGTTATGCATTTAATTCTTTGTTGAGAATTCATATTTTTTATTGAAAATTCAACTATTTGGTTGAAAAAGATTTTTTTTTGTAGAAATTTTGATTTGCAATCTGGAATCTTTAAAAACGTTTTTGAATTTTCGCAAGAATCTTAGGAAACTTATATTGAATTGACATTAAAATTAAATTAATAAAATCAACTTAAAGAATAATATTTTTTTTTTATTTTGATCCGAAATTGGTCAAGAATTGGCACTGTCTTCAACCAAAAATAAATTCTTAATAAATAGTTTAACTTTCAACCAAGGAGTTGAATTTTAATCCTTTAGGTTTTTTTATGAATGTGAACACTATAGCAAGGTGCACAGTCTTCCCCTTTTTTTCTTAGTTTCCCCTTTTTTCTTGAAATTTTCCCTTTTTCTCCTTTTCTCTTTAAATATACGATATTTGAAATTCTACCCATTGTTGAATAATAATAAATAGCACTTAAATATATTATTTATGAATAAATAAGGTACACGTTTCAAGTGCTGACCATTAAAAATAAATACTCTTAAAAAAAATTTGAAGATGAAACATTTTAAAGCTAATGGAATGATCCAAATTCATCAACTGCAATTTTAAATGTTCTAACTTGAGCAATTTTGAATTTTTTTAAATCTTTGCTTGTAAATTTAACTATTTTTGAAACTTTTTTTCGTTGAAAATTAATTTGTTTAAACTCACAACTGAACTATTCCATTTGTGTTTGATAATTGATTTATTTTCGTCGGAAATTCAACTATTTGGTTGCAAATTCATGAATTTCGTTCAAAAGTGATATTTTTTGGCAGAAAATTGGTTGAAAATATATTTATTTTGTTGAAAATCTGCCTTTTTGGTTGAAAATCAAACTACTTTGTTAAAAATTGGTTTTTAAAAACTGAAAATTGCAATTTTGATTGAAAATTATTTTTTGTATTGAAGGCTTATATTTCTGAGTTCAAAATGCAACTGTATTGTAGAAAGTTCTTTCTTTTTGGCTCAAAAATTCAATCATTTGGTAGAAAATTGGTTTTTTTATTTGAAAATTAGTTTCTTGAAATGAAAATGTAGCAATTCCATTTTTGGTTCAAAGTTGATCTTTTTTATTTTGAAAATGCAACTATTTGGTTAAAAATGTATGTAATTTGTTAAAAATTTGTCCTTTTCTGTAGAAAATTAATCTTCTTGCTTCAAAATTCAACATTTTGAATGTAATTAAAGTTTTTTTTTGTTTGTCAAAAACTAGGTTTTTTAACTAAAAATTTCAATGGTTGGTTGAAAATTAACTTTAAAATTGAAAATTCATATTTTCGTGTTGAAAAATCAACTGCATTGTAAAAAATGTTTTCTTTCAGGCTTCAAAATTCAAGAATTTGGGAGAAACTTCAGTTTTTTCAATTGGAAATTAATTTTTTTGAACGAAAATGTAACTATTCGATTTTTGGTTAAAGACTGATGTTCTCAATTCAACAATTGAACTATTTTGTTCCAAAATTATCTTATTTGTTGGACATTCAAAATTGTGAAATTTAAAAATAAATTTTTTGCTCAGTTACAATTTTTTTTTGAAAATGTGCAAAAACATGTTTTTTTTTTGGATTGAGTCATAAGCACACATTAAAAAAAAGTTGAATATGTCGAACCTGACATTTATTCAGCTTGAACCAAAGAAACTTTTTTTTATTTTGCTTTCTCGGAAAAAAATTTTCGTCGTGAGTTAGGATTTTTGGGATTTCATATCTTTTTTGCGCTTTTGGAACGTTATAAACACCACGAAAAAAATGTTCCCCATGAATAAAAAATAATATGTTTCTTTGCTACAAGCTGACGAAATTTCAGGTTCGAATCAATTAAAAAAACATGTTTTTGTATATTTTCAACAAATTTTAAATAAGGCAAAATTTTTTTTAATTAAAAAAAAAATTTAATTGTAAATTTAAGAAAGAGAACAGAAGATATTAACCGATTTCAAATTTTGTTTCTTTACTTGTTTTGGATGTCGACCCACAAATTGTTATCCCTCAGCTGAAACGATTCGATTAATTTTATCATTTTTACTCCGCTACACTGAAGAGTTTAGTTTTAAATTTACATTGAAAGTATTAATTATTATAGTAAGGATGAAATGACAAATCTTGGAAAGAAATATTTATGAGAACGATGTTAAAATATCAAAATTTTGTATTTAACTAATTTTATTTTTTTTTGACTTTTTTATATCATTCTGGATGGATTTCCAACGACCTAAGTATATCCAATTTTTAACAATAAATCTTTAATGGCATAAATCATTGAAAAATCATTGAAAATTATTTGAAAATGTAATATTTCTTACAAAAAGATTGTTTGTCCTTTTCGACATATGAAAATAAATGTTTAATCTTTCCCCTATTTCCCCTTTTTTGAGCTCCTTTTGCGCTGTGATCCCTGCTATAATTGAAAAATATAAATAATAACATTTGATATTATAATATAAAATATTTGATACAAGCAATGAAAACAACATGTGCTGTTAGCAAAGCGAGTGTAAGGGTAAATGGGAGACTGAGTAACTGGTTCGAAATTATGCAAGGTGTTAGACAAGGATGCGTTATGTCCTCATGGCTATTTATTATATTTATAGACAAGTGTCTAAGAATGGCCCTCTTCGACGAAGAAGGTGTGGATCTTGAAACAGTGAGGGTACGTGGGTTAGCGTTCGCAGATAATAAGGTTGTTATGGCAGAGTCAATCGAAGACTTACAAAGAATGTTGAAGGGAAATGGCTCAAAGGTATAATAATGTGAAAATACTGGATCCGCCTTTGAGGAAAAGTCAGGGAAAGTAAGAGAATTTCAAAATTGAGATTTTGTAGCAACCCTGATATACTAGTTCAGAAGAATCTTAGACGAAGAAGGTGTGGATCTCGAGACAGTGAGGGTACGTGGGTTAGCGTTCGCAGATGATAAGGTTGTTATGGCAGTCAATCGAAGACTTTCAAAGAATGTTGAAGGGAAATGGCTTAATGGTATAATAATGTGAAAATACTGGATCCGCCTTTAAGGAAAAGTCAGTGAAAGTCAGAGAATTTCAAAATTGAGATTTTGTAGCAACCGTGAAATACTAGTTTAGAAAAATCTTATGATTTTGATTAAAAGAATTTCTTCCAATTTCGAACGAAATTAGCCAATAAGCTTGGAACACATGAACACATCTGTGCTAAGATTTCCTTTCGACTGTATTATTGTTGGAACATTGAAAAGGCTGCAGAAAGAAATCGGGTTTAGGTATGATAGATCGGGGAACTCGGTTGACAGCATGACGACTTAAGCGTTTGCGAAGGGTGGACCGGATCGAACGCCCTATTGAGAATTTCAGATCTTTTCAGACCCCATGGCCTGTAGTCGTGATGCTAGAGGCTAGTTGGGAAACTATTGTTAAGAACGATCCAACCAGATTTTGAGAGAAAAAAATTCGCCCTCCTTCAAGCTCCGCCCTGCAACTTGTATATGGATTCCAACCAGAGAGTAGACCAATCACAGGCTGGACACTCAAACTTAAGAAAAAAATTTCAGGCTATTTCACGGGTTTCCCGGTTAAAAATTAGGCTTCGTCTAATCGTCCCGAAAAATTGGGGGAGTTGGGAAAGAAGATGGACTAGCCAAGCACTAGAGACACTTCGTAAAAATTACATTTTTTCGGTTGAATTTTAAGCGTTAATAATAATAATTATACAATACTAATTGCTTTATTACAGGAATTTTAGAAAGAGATATACATTTTAGAACCCCAAGGTGAAATATATAATGTAAAAGAAATTTTAGATTTCACAGCCCCAAATGCTCTCTAAATAGGGAAAATTGGGTGATTTTTCAAGAAAATACGGGAATGAATTCTTTGAGGTAGCATTAATTTTTATACCATATTCCTGAGATTTCAAGTCGAAATGTGTAGCATTTTGAACAAAACAGTGGAATTTTCAACCACCAAAGATGAATTTTCAACCAAGGAGTTGAATTTTTAAGAAAAAAATACGAATCAAAATCAATCGAAAAGCATGAATTTTCTTTCAAAAAAGTCGAATGTTCAACAAAACAGTTGAATTTTCAACAACAAAGTTTGATTTTTGACCAAATAATAGAACTTTGAACGCGAGGGGTCGACCATTCCGATATTCATGGTACACTCACTAAATATTCCCATATATTTTTTTAATATTCCCAGATATTCTTGATATTCTTTATATTCCCAAATATTCCGAGGTATTCCTAAATATTCACAAATACTCCGTTCACCGATTGTATTTGTATAGATTTTTATCTGGTGCCTTTGCAATTATTATGCAATTATTATAAATTGCACATAAATTGAATTATAATATACTTGTCATTCATACAAGTTTAAAAGTTATTGACTTCGGATAACTAATTTTAGATTGTTAGTTTAAAATACTCTAAATTCAAAATTGTTTAAGGTTCAATACATATTATTACTTTAATTTTGAAATTGTTCATTGTTTTATTATGACCGATTATGACTTGGAATTGTTAGGTTTTCTAAATTGATATTATTTAATTGTACATATCTTTTTTTGAACTTAATAAAGTTGTAATGCTAAACTTTTAAATGGTCTAATCTGATTTAAGGGGCCGTGTATGAATTACCTAGTTGAATTTTTAAACAAACAAGATGAATTCTCAATAAAAAATGTAATAGTTAATATTTTCACCACGAAAAGATTTTTATCTTAAATGAAAAACATTTAAATTGAAAAAAAGATGAAAGTTCTACCAAAAGAGATAACATTTCAAATAAAAAAGAAGTTGAATTTTCAACCAAGAAAGATTTTCCAGACAATAAAGAAAAAAAACTTCATCCAAAATATTTAATTTTCAAGCCAGAAAGACGAGCTTTGTACAAAACAGTTAATTCTCAACCAAATAGATTTTTTTCAGCTAAAATTATGAATCTTTATACAAAAAAATTAATTTTTAAGAAAGTAGTTCAACTTTTAACGAAGGAGTTGATTTTTCAATCTAAGAAGATTACTATAAAAAAATGTAATACTCGTAGTAGATAATTTAATAAAAAAATATTTTAAATTTAAATAAAAAACAGTTGCATTCAACCAAAAACGACGAATTTTTAACAAAATACTTGAATTCTCAACTAAGACAGATTAATTTTCAACCAAACAGTTGCATTTGTAACAAAAAATGGATTTTCGACTAAAAAAGAAGAATTTTCAACAAAATACATCCACTAATTTTCAAGCAAGAGGATTATTTCTCTAACAAAAAATATGAATTTTCAACCAAATAGTATTTTTCACAAAAAATGTAATAGTTAAATTTTTAGAAAAAAAATAATTTTCAGCCAAAAAATAAAACGAATTTTCAATTAGATAATTAAATTTTGAACTAAAGAAATTAACTTTCAACTAAAATTATGAATCTTCAACTATAAAAATGAGTTTTTTAACAAACTAGTTCAATTTTCAACCAAAGAAAAATTTTTTTGTCAAGATGGAAACAAATTTCAACAAATTGTAGAATTTTCAAACCAAAAAAAACTGAAGATAATATAAAATTGTACTAAATTGTACTAAAATTGTAACTAAATACTTATTGTTATTAACACATTTAATTTTCTAAAACTAGTTTTGTTAAGCTTCCACGTTTATTTAATTAACAGAGTTCATATTTTATATGTAATTTCGTTTCCTAAGTTTATAAAATCTTAGCAAGATTTGGGGAGGGAGTGACGGGACAGAAAATCTCACGGTATATTACATGGGGGGAGAGGGGGTTAAAAATTTCAGAAAAACACCTCACGTAATTTGTGGATGACCTCTTATTTGTTTGTTCATTCCTTTATTATTTCGTGAATTGATGATTATTTGTGGATCTCGGGACAGTGATGGTACGTGGGTTAGCGAATGTAGATGATAAAGGTTGTTACGGCAGAGTCAATCGAAGATTTGTTAGGAATGTTGAGCAAACTGAATATAAGCATGAAGAACATAGGCCTCAAAATTAACATAAATAAAACAAAAATTATGGTGTTTGAAGGAAAGGATGAGAATGTATATAATATGTAATTTAATATACATAATTTAAATATATTCCGAAATATTGTCTCATATTCCCAAATATTCCCTCATATTCCTACATATTCTCTCATATTCCTACATATTCCCTCATATTTCTACATATTCTTCATATTCTTTGTATTCTCCAATATTCAGATATATTCTGTATATTCCCGAATATTCTTTAGGGAATATATTCCTGGTACACGAAAAATCAGAGTGGTTGACCCCTCGTTTGAACGAAAAGTGATGAATATTTTGAACCCAAAATATAATATAGTCTTTTCAAATAAAAATAATTAAATTGGGGGAGTTGAAAAAGGGGATGGAATAGTCGTCCCGAAAATTCGGGACGCCTAGCCAAGCCTATGCAAAATATTGGACTAGTCATCTTGAATTTCGGGACAACGAGACACGTCGGGGAAAAGAAATAAAATTTTTCATCAAATAGTAGAATTTTTAACCAAAAGAGATTATTTTTGAACCCAAAATATAATAGTAGTATTTGCAAATGAAAATACTGAAATTTTCTATTAAATAGTAGAATTTGTAACCCAAAACATAATGGAAGACTTTTCAAACAAATAAAATAAAATAACTTATAAAACAAGATGACTTTTTAAGAAAATAGTTGAATATTCAACAAAATAATGAAATTTTCTACTAAAAAGTGAAATTTTTAACCCAAAATATAATAGTAGACTTCTCAAATCAGAATAATTAACTTTCAACCAATAAAGATGAATTTTTAAGAGGAAGATATGAATTTTGCACCCAAAATACAATATAGTCCTTTCAAATAAAAATAATTAACTTTCAACCAAAAAAATATGACTTTTTAAGAAAATAGTTGGATTTTCAATAAAAAAATGAAATTTTCAACCAAATAATAGAATTTTTAACCAAAAGAGATGAATTCTTGACCAAAAATAATATAATAGTAGTATTTGCAAATAAAAATAGTGAAATTTTCTATTAAATAGTAGAATTTTTAACCCAAAACATAATGGAAGACTTTTTTTTTAAATTAGCTTATAAAAAAAGATGACTTTTTAAGAAAATAGTTGAATATTCAACAAAATAATGAAATTTTCTACCAAAAAGTGAAATTGTTAACCCAAAATATAATAGTAGACTTCTCAAATCAGAATAATTAACTTTCAACAAAAAAAAATGACTTTCTAAGAGGAAGATATGAATTTTGCATCCAAAATACAATATAGTCTTTTCAAATAAAAATAATTAACTTTTAACTAAAAAAATATATCTTTTTAAGAAAATAGTTGAATTTTCAATAAAAAAATGAAATTTTCAACAAAATTGTAGAATTTTTAACCAAAAGAGATGAATTCTTGACCAAAAATAATATGACAGAAGACTTTTTAATTAAAAGGAATTAACTTTCAGCCATAAAAGATTAATTTTTAACCAAAAGAGATGAGCTTCTACCAAAAGATGAATTTTGAATCCAGAAGGATGAATTTTATATCCAAAAAGACAAGGTGTTTAACAAAACTGTTGAATTTTGAACCAAAACATATGACTTTCTAAGAAAATAGTTGCATTTTCAACAAAGTAATGAAATTTCCCACCAAATAGTAGAATTTTTAACCAAAAGAGATGAATGTTGAAAACAAAATATAATAGTTGACTCTTTAAATAAAAAGAATTAACTTTCAACCTAAGAAGATGTCGTTTTAAGAAAATAATCGTATAAATTCCTTTAAATAAAATGAATGTGGGTACGGTATTACATTAAATTAAATTAAAAACGCTCTAAATTTTTTCAAATTTTCAGGTAAAACTATTGCATTTTCAACAAAAGATATGAATTTTTAACGAAATAGTTGAATTTCCAACTAAAAAGATGAATTTTTAACTCAAGTTACGAATTTTCAACCAAAGAGATGAATTTTCAACTAAAGCGATGACTTTTTAACAAAAAATATTAAAGTTAAACTTTTAGTTAAAAACGTTCATTTTCGCACAAACAATAATTTTCAGCAAAATATTTTAAGTTTTAACCAAAAACGTGAATTTTCAAGCAAAGAAAATGTGTTTTCGACAAAATAGTTTAATTTGCAACCCAAAGAGGTAAATTTCCAAACCAACCTGAAAATATGAATTTTTAACATAAAAAGGTTATTTTCAACCAAATAATTGAATTTAAAAACCAAAAAGGATGATTGAGATTTTCAATCAAATAGTTGTATTTTCAACTAAAAAAACATAATTCATCATAAAAAAATGGCATGTTAAATTTGCAGTTAAAACACGAATTTTCAATTTAAAAAAATGCATTTTTAACAAAATAGTTATATTTCCAACCAAAGTGATAAATTTTCTTCCAAAATATACGAATTTTCAACTGAAAAAGATGTTTTCAACAAAAAATGATATATGTAAATTTTAAGTTAGAAAAATCAATTTTTAAATAAAAAGAAACGAATTTTCAACAAAGTGATTGAATCTTCAACAAACACAGATTAATTTGCAACCAAACAGTTGCATTTTTAACAAAGAATTTTTAAGTCGAAAAGACAAATTTTCTACAAAGCAGTTAAATTTTCAAAACGGAAATATGAATTTCAAATAAAAGAGTTCATTTTCAACCAAATATTTGGTCTTTAAACCCAAAAACACGAATTTTCAACCAAAAAGGATGACTTTTCAAAAAAATTGTTGAATTTTCAACAAAAAAATTAAATTTACAACCAAATAATAAAATATTTGACTAGAAATGGTGAATTCTATACTAAAAATATAGTAGTAGACGTTTCAATTAAAAAGAAATAATTTTCAACGAAAAGTAGTTGGATTTTCTTATTGGGTTCTATTAATTCAGTTCGCACTTTAGTGGGAAAACGTGAACAAGGGTTATAAAGAGAGGAATAGGGAAAAGACTTTATAGCCTGTGATAATTAAATGGAAATTTTGATGATATATAGACCAATGAATAATGATTCAAATAAAAATTAAAGTTCATTCGTAATATACTTCAAAAATATTACCTTGGAAAACAGAAAATTTTGCTCAGAAAATAGAGTTAATTTTTCACTGCACACTTTTTACTTCGGGTTACACCCTGTTTCGTGTCAGTTGTTTTCTCATATTATCAATATTCAAATAATTATTAGGTTTCACCTTTGACAAAGAATATAAACCAGTAAAATATTTCTTGCACTAAATTCGTTTGTGTAGGATCATTGACGTTAAAAAGGTTTAAGAAAAGAAGGTGTGAATCTCGAGACAGTGAGGGTACGTGGGTTAGCGTTCGCAGATTATAAGGTTAGTCAATCGAAGACTTGCAACGAATGCTGAGCAAACTGAATGCAAGCATGAAGAACATAGTGCGCGGCGTATAGCAATAATTACTAATTGAATCAGTATTTTTACTAATTATCAGTGACTGTATTCTAGCTACAGCAATTATTAAAATTTAACTGACAATCAATTATATTTTACTAATTTAAATTTAGAGAGAAAGAAATGCTCAGCCCCCATCCTGTAAGTAAGGAATTAGTGGGAAAAAGTGAACAAGGGTTATAAAGAGAGGAATAGGGAAAAGACTTTAAAGCCTGTGACAATTAAATGGAAATTTTCATGATATATACATAGACCAATGAATAATGATTTTATTAAAAATTAAAGTTTATTCGTAATATACTTTAAAAATATTAGCTTAGAAAACAGAAAATTTTGCTCAGGAAATAGAGATAATTTTTCCCTGCACACTTTTTTACATCGGACTACACCCTGTTTCGTGTCAGTTGTTTTCTCACATTATCATTATTCAAATAATTATTAAGTTTTACTTTTGGCGAAGAATATAAACCATTAAAATAATTCTTGCACTAAATTCGTTTGTGTAGGATCATTTACATTGATAAGGTTTAAGAAAAGAAGGTCTGAATCTCGAGACAGTGAGGGTACGTGGGTTAGCGTTCGCAGATTATAAGGTTGTTATGGCAGAGTCAATCGAAGACTTGCAAAGAATGCTGATCAAACTGAATACAAGCATGAAGAACATAGTGCGCGTGTGTATAGCAATAATTACTAATTGAATCAGTATTTTTTACTAATTATCAGTGACTGTGTTCTAGCTACAGCAATTATTAAAATTTAACTGACCATCAATTATATTTTACTAATTCAAATTTAGAGAGTAAGAAATGCTCAGCCCCCACCCTGTAAGTAAGGAATCGTAAGATGTCCCCCCCCCCCAAGGAAAAAAATCTATCATTAAATGATGAGATGTAGAAAAATCTTAAAATTAGCAACAAGTTGTTGAAGGTGAAGAGGGAATAACGATACTCTTAAACTGTAGGAAAGTTAAAAGGGTGAAAGAGTGGAAAATGGGGTAGCGTATACTCTTATAGGGATGATCGAGGGTTAACCAAGCTTTCAAGCTTTCAAGTAAAGCTTGGATTGCATGTTCTGGTGCAATGAGTGTCGTGCTCTCACCCTCCGCGTATAGCGCTCGCCTGCTTCTATTAATTCGATTATAATGAGCTTTTAAGTGAAATTCAAGTAATCCTCAGAAGCTGCATGATACGCGACTAAGCTTTCCTTTGAAAGCTAAGGCGCGGATAAGTCGAAGGTATTTACTAAATTGAGTGTTATTCCAGAGATTGTTATACTCCTAATTACGTATATTATTATGTACACGGAAAAAATCTATCCTATAAAAAGTATAGAACTCAGTCTTGTACTGTCTATGAAATTTGCATTCATTAAACAAAATTTTGTTTACTGAAATGTGCAAGATGGCCTGGGAAAATGGGAAGGATTCTCAAGCAAGTAAGAAAAGTCATACTGTGAAGCAGACACTAGAAAATTAGATTTTCAACTGAAAATATAATTATTCCATTTTTGTTGGAAAATTTCTTTTATAGTTTAAAATTTCACTACTTGGTTGAAAATTTATCTTCTTCAGTTACAAATTCAACTGTTTGGTTGAAATTCATGTATATTGTTAAAAATTCGTCTTTTTTGATAGAAAAATAATCTTCTTGGTTAAAAAATAATCTTTTTATTTGAGAATTCAATTACCTACTTAATTAAATGTTGGCCTATTTTGTTAGAAGTCTATCTCTTTTTTTAAAGGTTCATAATTTTAGTTTAAAATTTATCTCTTTGGTTGAAAGTAGATTTTTTAATAAAAATTGATCTTTTCTAGTTGAAAATTCAACTATTTGGTTCAAGATTCACGTTTTTTTTAATTTGACTTTTTTGGTAGAAAAATAAACTTAGTTGAAAATTAATCCTTTTTGTGTAAAAATGCAACCACTTGATTGAAAATTAATATGTTTTGGTTGAGGATTCAACTATTTTGTAGAAAATTTGTCATTTGTGGTTCAATTGAACTATTTTTCATTACAAATAAAAATCATTTTTGGTTGAAATATCAACTATTACATTTTTATTAAAGAATCCATCTTTTCGGAGTGAAAATTTGTCTTTTGGTAAAAAATGTATCTTCTTGTTGAAAAATTGATCTCTTTGGTTGAAAATTTGGTTAAAAATTCATCTTTTTTGGATGAAAATTCATTTTTTAATGATTAACATCTTTGATTAAAAATTGAACTATTTTCTTGAAAAATTGTTTTGTTTTTGGTGAAAAATTAATTTTTTAATTGAAAATTGAATTATTCCATTTTTGGTTGAAAATTTATACCTAAAAAGTTAAAAATTCATTCATGTTTGAAGTACAAAATGAATTGCTGGAAATTTGTCGTTTGGGTTGAGGATTCAACTACTTTGTTAAAATTCGTCTTTTTTGGTTCAACTCAACTGATTAAAAATTAGTTTCTTTTGTTGAAAATTGATTTTTTAAACTGTTTATTGAACTATTCTAGTGTTGGTTTCAAAATGAAATTTTTTGGTTGAAAATTCAACTATTCGATTGAAAATTTCTCTTTCTCTTTGAGAATTATTAACTTTCTTGTTTAAAATTCATATTTTCTGGTTTAAAAAAATCTATTGTTTTTCAAAATATTTGACTTTTTAGCCTGAAAACTTAAGACTTTTGTTGAAAATTCGCCTTTTTGGGTAAAAAATTAATCTTTTTGGTTGAAAATTCATCTTTGAGGTTAAAAATGCAGCTATCTGATTAAAAAGTTAACTATTTTGTTGGCAATTCATTCTTTTTTTTTGTGGAAAATTATGTTTTTTATTTAAAAATTGTTTATCTAAAATTTACCCTTAATAAGTTAAAACTTCATTTTTTTCGTGTTGAAATTAATCTTCTTTGTTGCAAATTCGTCGTTTTTGTTGAGGATTAGACTATTTTGTTAAAAATTCTCGTTTTTTTTTATTCAATTCAACTGGTTAAAAATCCGTTTTTTTTTGTTGAAAATTAATTTTTTATACTGAAAATTGTACTGTTCTATTTTCGGTTTCAAAATCATATTTTTGTTGTTGAAAATTTAACTATTTGATTTAAAATTCATGCTTCTTCATTAAAAATTATATTTCTTGTTGAAAATTCATCTTTTCGGGTACAAAAGTTAAACTTTTTTCTAAAATGTTTGATTTTTAGCTTGAAAACTTAAATCTTTTGTTGAAAATTCGACCTTTTGCGTAGAAAATTATTCTTCTTAATTAAAAATTCATCTTTGTAGGTTAAAAATTCAGCTACTTGGTTAAAAAATTAACTACTTTGTTGAAAATTTGTCCCTTTTGCTTGAAAGTACAACTATTTGGTTGTTGAAGCAACTGTTTGGTTAAAAATTACTTTACTTTGTTGTTGAAAATTCATAAGTTTGGATTGAAAATTTATCTCTTTTGGTAAAAAATTAATCTTGTTTGGTTGAAAATTAAAATATTTTGTTGAAAATGCAACATAATTTAGACTTGATATTTCAGGAAGTTGAAGCATTTCATATTGAATTCAACATAGTATCTACATTATTTTTATTCAAAATAATTTATTTCCTTATTCTTCCCCCATTTTCATCAAAATTCACCCTATTTCCTCTCTTTTGAGAGTATTTTGAGCTCTGAAGTCTGACATTTAAATATTTTCAATTATTCTTGAAGCATCACCGAACCTTAATGGTGCGTACTTCAAACTGGGGTAAACTTTCCGTGGTGAATTGCAGATATCTTCGGCGGACTCCAGGCCTGTTACCACGGAAAGTTTGCCTCAGTTGGGAGTACTCAGCCAACCTGCTTGAACGATTATCTGCAACGCTTCGTATCCCCAGTTTTTTCTGTGGTTTAGCCAATAGCTACGTCACTTGGGGGGGGGCGGAGGGGGGAGGGTAAAAAGAAACGACGGTCTTAAAAAAAGGGGAAAAGAGAGTAACAAATAACTAGGAATCTGTATTAGCATCGGAGATGGTAACGATCAATCAGAAGAGAAATCTTTTCACACACTGTGAAAATGGAAATCTACAATATCGATCAAAGTTATCTCCTCTAATACAGAAAATCTTTAACGTCTTCTCAGACTAGATGGAGCTATAAATTAAAAAAAATTTTATTAAATTTATTCAGAAAAAAGATCTTCTCCTTTCGCTCCGCTGGGATTCGAACACCAGGTCAACTGATTGCCGGTCAGGTGCTCTAACCACTAAGCTACTAGAGAGATCGAGAAGAATCCTTCTTCTGAAACACGCTTCATTTTGCAAGATGTTATGTTATAATACAAGTCAATTTTTACTAGGAATCTGTATTATCATCGAAGATGGTAACGATCAATCAGAAGAGAAATCTTTTCACACACTGTGAAAATGGAAATCTACAATATCGATCAAAGTTATCTCCTCTAATACAGAAAATCTTTAACGTCTTCTCAGACTAGATGGCGCTATAAATTTAAAAAAAATTAAATTTATTCATAAAAAAGATCTTCTCCGTTCGCTCCGCTGAGATTCGAACGCCAGGTCAACTGATTGCCGGTCAGGTGCTCTAAAAAAGAAAAGTCTTCAAAGAGTTTCTGTATTAGAGGAGATAACTTTGATCGATATTGTAGATTTCCATTTTCACAGTGTGTGAAAAGATTTCTCTTCTGATTGATCGTTACCATCTCCGATGATAATACAAATTCCTAGTAAAAATTGACTTGTATTAAAACATAACATCTTGCAAAATAAAGCGTGTTTCAGAAAAAGAATTCTTCTCCCGATCTCTCTAGTAGCTTAGTGGTTACAGCGCCTGACCGGCAATCAGTTGACCTGGAGTTCGAATCCCAGCGGAGCGAAAGGAGAAGATCTTTTTTCTGAATAAATTTAATGTAAAAAATAACTCAAAATTGGTAACCTAGTTTTTGGACGGCCCCTGAATGCGACTTCTGATTTTAAATTCCTTCTTTCTATCAGCATATTTTGTTTTACGCTGGAATTTTGTTCTTATATTCATACATTGTATCTTAATCAGAATCAATATCTGTATATAAATATAAACGCTGACTCGCAATTTTGTATTCAAGATCACCGTTTGCTCTGATATACACATGCAGTGCAAGCAATCATTTAATTATTTTTCATTTATAGATCGAGATAGTGATTGGGAACAGCATTTGATACGATTTCCTGCATATACGATTTTCCTTATCCAGTATTCATGTCGATATTAACGCATACTGTCAAGATAAAAATCTCCAATGCAGAGTGTGTGTTAATGTCTTAATTAATTTATAACATTCACTGGTATTTATTTATGAATAATAAATAATAAATGAAAAATTATAATATAAATAAAATAAATAATATTACAAAGTGAAATTCATAGGAAACGTAAATCAACGAAAATTTTGAAGGTAAATATTTCTTAAAAGAATTTGTTTAAAAGGAAACCCTCATTTTAAAGACCTTTATCAGGGTTGCTACCAAATCCCTATTTCGAAATTCCCTGACTTTTTCCAGACCAATTTTTCCTTTTCCCTGACCTCTGTAAATTTTTCTTTTATGCATAAAAACAACAACAGTCGTACAAAACTATTGAGAATTTATCTATAAATTACCAAATTGTTGAGTGTCAAACTCAAAAAGATAAATTTTGAATAAAAAATGGAAAATTTATATCTTCAGTTGAAGCAATTAATTTTCAACCAAGGAAAAGGGAATTTTCAACAAAACAGTTAAATTTTTGATCAAAGTGATTAATCTTTGAAAAAAATGAATTCCCAGAAAAAATTGTAATAGTTGTTATGTCCACCAAAAAATGTTTAATTTTCAATCAAAAGCAGTTGAATTAAACCAAAAAATACAAGATTCCAACATATTAGTTAAATCCTCAACCAAAAGAGACAAATTTTAAAACCAAGAACAATTTTTAACTGAAGAGTTGAATTGTGAACCAAGAAAGATATTTCATTTAATAAAGAAAAAAAATCTCATCCAAAATTTTGAATTTTCAAGCCAAAATGGCCAATTTTCTGCAAAACAGTTGATTTTTCAACCCGAAAATATGAATATGAAAAAAAGATCAATCTTTTCTACCAAAATAATTGAATCTTCAATCTTAAAAAGACGAGTTTTCAACAAAATATATTAATTTTCAACTTAAAAAGATTAATTATTCCGAAAAAATGGAATAGTTACATTTTCATTTAAAAAGTTAACTTTCCACTGAAAAAGAATTTTCAAAAAAATAATTAAATTTTCAACCAAAAAAAAATAAGTTTTTGACTACAATTATGAATCTTGAAAAAAAATTATTTTTAACCAAATAGTTAAATTTAAACACAAAAGATGAATTTTCTACCAAAAAAGACAATTTTTCAACAAAATACGTGAACTCTTAACTAAACAAGATTTTCAGTTTAAAAAAAAAAATTAATTTGCTACCAAATAAAAACCATTTTCAACGAAATAGTAAAATTTTCAACCAAAAAGATTAACTTTCTATCAAAAAAATAAATTTTCCACCAAATAATGGAATAGTTACATGTTCAGTTAGAAAAATAAATTTTCAAAAAAAGAGATAATTTTTCAACGAAATTGTTGAATTTTCAACCAATGAAATTAATTTTTTAACAAAAGGATGAAGTTTCAACATAATGAGAATTAGAATCTACAACCAAAAAAATTAATTTTTAACTGAGTACTTGAATTTTCAATCCAAAATATTAATTTTCTACCAAAAAAACACAAATTTTCAACAAAATACATGATTTTTCAACTAAACAGGAAGTTTAAAAAAAATAATTAAATTTTAAACCAAAAAAATAAATTTTTATCTACAATTATGAATATTAAAAAAAATATTTTTAACCAAATAGTTAAAGTTCAACTCAAAAGATAAATTTTCTACCACAAATTGAATGAATGAGACAAATTTTCAACAAAACATGTGAACTCTTAACAGAAAAAGATAAATTTTTAACAAAAAATAGAATATTTAAATTTTCAGTTAGAAAAATACATTTTACGCCCCCCCCCAACGAATTTTGAACAAAATAGTTAAATTTTCAGACTAGGAAATAAATTTTTATCCCAAAATAGAATAGTTACATTTTCAGTAAAAAAAATTAATTTGCAACCAAATAAGAACAATTTTCAACGAAATAGTGAAATTTTCAACCAAGAAGATTAATTTTCTATCAAAAAGATAAATTTTCCACCAAATAATGGAATAGTTACGTGTTCAGTTACAAAAATAAATTTTCAAAAACAAAAGATGATATTTCAACGAAATTGTTAAATTTTCAACCAATTAAATTAATTTTTTAACAAAAAGATGAAGTTTTAACATAATGATAATTAGAATCTACAACCAAAAAAGTTAATCTTCAACCGAATAGTGGAATTTTCAACCCAAAATATTAATTTTCTACCAAAAAACACAAATTTTCAACAAAATACATGAATTTTCAACTAAAAAAGATAAATTTTCAACCAAAAATACAATAGTTAAATTGTCAGTTAGAAAAATAAATTTTCACCAAAAAAACGAATCTTCAACAAAATAGTTAAATTTTATAACAAAGGAATGAATTTTTAACAAAAAATATAATAGTTACATTTTCAGTAGAAAAATTAATTTTCAACCAAATAAAAACAATTTTCAACGAGATAATAAAATTTCCAACTGCGAAAATTAAATTTCTATCAAAAAAGATCAATTTTCCATAAAAAATAGAATAGTTAAATGTTCAATTGAAAAAATAAATTTGCAATAGAAAAAGATGAATTTTCAACGAAATAGTTGAATTTTCAACCAAATTAATTAACTTTTTAACAAAGAAATGAAGTTTCAACATAATGAGAATAAGAATCTTCAAAAAAAAAATTGGTTTTAATCAAATAATTGAATTTTCAGCCCAAAATATCAATTTTCTACCAAAAAGACAAATTTTTAACAAAATACATGAATTTTCAACTAAAAAAGATAAATTTTCGACAAAAAATGAAATAGTTAAAAAATTAATTTTCAATAAAAAAACTAATGTTCATACACAGCAATAAATTTTCAACCAAGAAGTATAATTTTCTACCAAAAAACATTAATTTTTCACAAAATTCATGAATTTGAACCCAAATATTTTAATTTAAGGAATTTTCAACATAATAGTCAAATTTTCAACCAAAGAAATGAATTTTCAACCAAAAATATTCATTAGTCATCAAGAATAATATTCGACCACAAAAGATGAATTTTCAGCATAATACAGGAATTTTCAACCAAATAGTTGAATTTTCAACTGAAGAAGATTTCAATCAAAAAAATAGTTACATTTAAAAAAATATATTCTTCCAACTAAAACGATTAATCATCAACCTAAAAAATTAAAGTAATTTCAATTTCAAACCAAAAACAGTTGAATTCAACCAAAAAAGACGATTTTTGAAAAAAAAGAATTGGTTGAATCCTCAACCAAAACAAATTCATTTTCAACTAGACAATTTTGATTCTTAACCAGAAAAAATGCAATTTCTACAAAAATAGATCAATTTTGAACCAAAAGGAATGACTTTTTATCAAAAATTTTGAATTTTCAACAAAATAATAAAATTAACTTCAGCTTCAGTTTAACCAAAATTCCCTGACCCTCTCAGGTTTTCCCTGACATTCCCTGACTTTCTGGAATTCCCTGACCTTTAGCAACCTTACTTTACATATATTTTCAACGGTTTTTTATGTGCAAAAATGAGATTTTTTATGATAATTTATTTATAAATTCCTCAATCACAACGAGACTTTTCAGATTTCTTAAAAAATATGTAAAAACATCGACATTTGACAGAGATTGTTGACTTCTGAGAAAGACAATGACAAAGGATATCAGTAACCGGATCACGACTTATCAATCCGTGGCACATTAGTGTTTTGTGAATCGCTCAGATAACCGTTTCCGATATGCGAAATAAATCCTGTTTTTTTATCGCGATTCGTTCGATCGGCGGTCGATAACGTCAAATCAGTAATGCTTTCCTACGTGAAACACAAGCTAATTAACATCCAATTTATTAGACTACATATTTGTTTTCTTCCTACAAATCAGGGTCTTAATATTTATTTTTTTTTACATACAGAAACAATGGAAAATTCAGATAAAAATAGTTTTAGGTTTCTTCTCTATCGAAAGTGGGTTACGAGATCTATTTATTTACAAAGAAGATTCAACAAGAGATATGGAAAATGCCGGAAAAAGATTATCTCGTTTGTACATTTCTGATGTTGATAAATCCAGAAATATTTGAAAACTAGTAATTTTTCCCCAAAATTGCATCAGATTAATAGCGTACAATCTGATTTATCTTATCATATCTAATTTTATTTTCAATACAAAAGACTTAAGAAAGCATCGCAGATCGCCCAGATTTAACTGGATTTACAGACTGATTTTCTGTTATCGGATTTTATAAGTAGCTTGATAAAAATTGTGAGTTTCGTGTTTACACAATGTTTGTTGTAATATAGAATTCAGAATTTTAAAACTCTTAAAAAATTCTAAAGTCAAAGAGTTTGAGAATTCTCCTCTTTACAAGTCATAACCTTCTTCCAGCAATCCTCCGACTTTTGGAAGTCCTTAAAGTCACCTTTCGAAGTAGCTAACAGATGCTTCGCCACATTTTTTTTCATTTCCTCTAGGTCTTGAGATCGTTTTTTTAGAGGATAGTTCAATTTGGGAAACAGTATGGGGGCTGCCGAAGATGTGTAAGGCTATGTTTCACCAGAAATTGCTGAATGAGCTGCGTTCCGCACAGACCTCGTATGAAGACATGTACTTCAAACATTAAAAATTGTTTCAAAAGTTTCCAGCGCCAAAGCTGATTGTCCCCTTTTTATATAGTCTCGATAGTTACATCTTTGACAACACCCCTGAGGCCACTTTGACTCTTGAAAACGATTCTATTAAGATCTGTAGCCACAACCGACAGCCTTATCAGATAGTGATAAACTAAGGAAACTATTCGCGGCACCTAAACAGCTAAACTAAAACCTAATCGTATGCAAACTCCACCACTCGAGCGATTGTAACGTCTGACAGATAGAGAGCTGGCAAGCGGTTGTCACGTTTGATTTATGACCGTAAAGGTACGGCTTCCGAGTAAGCTTCGGTATCTTCCTCTTCATCCACTTGAGTAACTTATCTGCTGGATTTTTAGTCTCAAAAATCTAGATTAGGACTAGCGAACTCTCTAGGATCTTGCGAAACAACCTACAAATTCTAGAGCTTAGTATTCGATGTAGGTGCATGGAAGAAAATAGTATATCCCGTGCAGAAATCGCCCTATATTTTCCCGATTACCGATCTGGCCCTGATCGGTTTAGTATCTTCGGGGCCAGATCGGGATAATTCCATGGCCCAGACCCGAGCCAGACCAGTTCAAGTATTGCAACGCCGCCTAGTTCCAATTTGGGGAACTTGCCTTGCTGTCAAATGAAGTGTGTTATTGTTGATAAAATTCATGTTTATTATCTGAGTTTAAGTGTATAATGCAATAAACAATATGCCAAAGCCTAGTACACCACGAGTTCGAAAGCATCGCGCGTTAGCTGCTTTAGAAAATTTTCGTTATGTGAACGAGGGTAAGTAAATCGTTAAATCGTATTGATTGAATCGAAACCTAACCTCAACATTGAAATTTATTTGAAAACTTATTATAAATTGTATATTTTTAAGACATTTTGAGTTTGCATTAAAGTTACGCACATAAAAAAATGTATATAAATTTTAACTCAAGTTATTGATTATATATTGAAAATTATGTAGATATTGATGCAGATGATGAAGAATAAAGTGGAACGCAACCCGAAATGCAAGTTCCAGGAATTTTAGAAGATCAAAGTAACGTGTGTTTAGTTTTTGATATAATTAAAAGATAAACTATAGCATCTATAACTCTAAAAATGAACTTGTAAATATTCATGATTATAAGTATCAGAAATTCAGTTTTCTTCGACATAACCTCAAAATTTTATTTCATTCTTATTTTAATTTTACCGACGATTTTAGAGCTAAATTTAAAGTTAAATTGATTATTTTTAAAGAAAAATGGTCATAGTTAAGTCATTCTCATCTTGTAGTATCAGTTTTATAGCAATAATTCAGATATTTTATATTAATTAAATAGTTATTTTGATGATTTCGAAAATTTGAAGCGCAGTAACATTTTTTTTCAATTCAAGATTCAAAATTTTAAGCTTATAGTTTTAAAAAGATTTCAATGGTCACATGTTTTAAAGCGTTTTAATTGGAATTTTCCAAAAACTTGAAATTTCAATACTTTTCGAAATTACTCTTTTTCAACTCAGAATTAAATTTCTGTTGAGAAATTCCCGGCTCCAATCCAGAATTTTAATTATTTTCGAAAATTACCCGTTTCAACTAAGAATTAAGTTTCTTTTGAAAAGGGCCCTGTTCCAATGCAGACTTTTATGTTTTTTCAAAAATTTCCAATTCCAGCTCAAAATTGATTAAAATTGGAATATTTCCTGTTCCAACTGAGAATTTGTTTAAATTTGAAAATTGTGTTTCAACACAGAATTATAATTCTTTTGAAAAATTCCCTGTTACAGTCCAGAATTTTAATTCTTTTTAAAAATGTCCAATTATAGCTCAAAATTGGTTGAAATATAAATACTCGCTGTTCCAACTCAGAATTTATTCGAAAATTCCGTTTCAACTCAGAATTAGAATTCTTTTTAAAAATTCCTTGTTCTAGTCCAGAATTTTTATTCTTTTCGAAAATTACCCGTTTCAACTAAGAATTAAGTTTCTTTTGAAAAGTGCCATGTTCCAATGCAGATTTTTAAGTTTTTTTGAAAATTCCCAGTTTTAGCTCAGAATTAATATTCTTTTTAAAAATTCCTTGTTCTAGTCCAGAATTTTAATTCTTCTTGCGAATTACCCGTTTCGATTCAAAATTAGAATTATTTTTAAGAAATTCCCGCCAAGGACTGGGGCGGATATTGTAAATAACGAAGTCAAAAAGACTAAAAAATGTATTCAGTTTGTTTCTGCGTTCATATTTGGTACTTGAATAAAAAATATAGTTCACTTTATTAATTTTTCTTGTTATAAAATCATTATTATAAAGAAAATTATAAGAAACTATAAATTTCAAAAATGGCTCTTGACAGGAAATTGGTCGGAGACAGGTCGGGTACCGATCGGGTGGCCAGATCGGGCTCCAGATCTGGCTCCGATCGGGCCGTGTGTTTCATCATCGATCGGGCCCAGGTTCGTTTTCCAGATCTGGGCCAGATTTGGCCTTGTCTGAACCCGGTCTGGGCCATAGCAAAATTTCTACACGGGATTCTTTGTTCCAAAACAATTTCATTGGTGGAAACTTTCTTACTAATAACAATCCAACGTTACGTTTTGTCTAACATAATTGAAAAAGATTTGGTTAGATTAATCTGCCAAACGACTTAAAATATCACAAATTTCATATCACATGATATCGTGCAATTTCAAATATGTTCGATTTCAAATGTTTTTTAATGTCAAGTTCAATTCTTAACGTTTTCAATTTTCAAATCATTCAGTTCACAAATTCTAAAATCTTTTGCTTCAAAATGTTTCCATTTTAGGTCTTCATTGTGAGTGTGGCCATCACTGTGTCGCTATGGACAGTGGGTATTTTCAATTATTTGAAAAACTAGTCAAACAATTTGTTTTAAACTTTAGAAATAGATCAAATATATGCAAACACATTACGTCCAAAATTTTGAGCCATATAAATCAATTAGAACATGCAAAAAATGAAAAAAAAAAAACTGTTTTTGAGAATTGCTGAAAAAATATACCTGGACTTTACCAAGCATTTGCATAGGAATAAGCCCCTTTAAAAATATTTAGGATTAATATTGCTAAGGGTCTCAAATAAAACATGAATAAATTTATATATATAATTTTCTCATAAGCAACATTTGGTCAAAGCTGTGAAAAATAAAATAAGGCAATCGACCCACAGTGACCAGACGATTTTGAAAATAAAAACAATTTATTTTCTCATAAAAATGTTAAATTTGTATCTTATAAGTTCATCAACTGTAAAAATAAATAAATTAATGATTTTTAAAATAGAACTGTAGTTCGAGTGTTAAAAGTTGAACAATAATTGATTTTACAAGATGATTCTGAATCTGTTTAAAATTAAAGTATTTGAAAGTTTTAACGTTAAAAATTGAACCCTATTCAAATATTGTTTCAGTCTACAATATTCCATGTTTTACCCATTTAATTTGAAAATTTTTAATTCAGAAGAAGAACAATTTTGTAATATTTCGCAATATTTGACTGTCATTTTAAAATTAGCGATTATCAATCAAATATTCAAAACTAAACAATTTTAAACTGAACTGTTTGAAATAGAAAGCCTTGAATCGTTGACATTTCAGAGTGCTAAATTTAAACATTAAATGTTGCGATCTCAAATGTTTGATTTCTTAATTTTTAAGTGAAATTGTTGACCTTTTATGTATTAATACAAATTTATTAGATGGAAACGAATTGAAATTAAATAATTCAACTTAAAAGGATTTATGTATAAAAAAACGTTTGAATTTTACAATCCTAATTTTAAAAGAAAGGAAAGAAATTGTGATATTTGATTTTTTTCGAATGGGAAGAGGAACTTTTTGTTTCGCACATTTTTATTGAGTTCAAGCTGGCTTTAAAATTTCTAAAAATGTTAAAAGTACCCAATTTGGTTTAAATTTCATCAATTGTAAGAAGGATAATTTTTTATTTTCAACGTATGTATTGAGTTGGAAGAGAGGAAATTTTGGTTTTCAATTTTTTTCTGAATTGGAAGAGGCCTTTTTTTGTTTTTATCATTTTTATTGTGTTATGAGGGATCACTTTTTTCTTTTCAAGATTTTTAATGAGTCAAGGGAAAACATTTTTTATATTCATTTTTTTTCTGAATTGGAAAAGGAAATTTTTTTATTTTACACATTTTTATTGAGTTGGAAGAGAGGAATTTTTTACTTTCATTTTTTTCTGAATTGGAAGAGGCTGTTTTTTCTTTTTAACATTTTTATTGAGTTGAAGGGAAGAGCTGTTTTTTTCAATCATTTTTCCTAAATTGAAAGAGGTTTTTTCTTCTTTTTTACAATTTTATTGAGTTTAATGGAGGTGCTTCTTATGTTCAATCCTTTTTCTGAATTAGAAGATATTAGTATTTATTTTCAACATTTTCACTAAGTTGAATGGGAATACATTTTTATTTTTTGAATTAGAAGAGGGAAACTTTTTGTTTTAACATTTTTATCGAGTTGGAAGGGTGGAAATGTTGGTTTTAAAGTGAAAGAGGCACTTCTTTTTTTTTTAATTTTTGTTAAGTTGGAAGGGTACAAATTTTTGTTAAGTTGGAAGGGAGCAAATTTTAGTTATTAATTGTTTTTCTGTAGTTTTAACATTCAAATAAAAGCGGGAACTTTTTATTTTCAATATTGTACTGAATTCGAATAGGAATATGTTTTATTTTTAACATTTTGATCGATGCGAGTTGAAAGGAAGGATTCAACATTTTTCAAGTTTTAGTTTTAAAATTTAAAAATTCAAAACAGTTTGACTTCTAGTGTTTCAATCTGCAGTTCAGTTTTGTTTACTCCAAATAATTTTTTTTATGAGTTAGAATTTGTGAATTTCAATGACTGTAAACAAATTTTGGAAACCAGGAAAAAAGCCGGGAATTTTTTCCTTTAAATGTAAAAAATCACATTATTTTTGAAATTATCGTGAAATTCTAGAGCGCTATTTTCCTCCTTACTTTCTGCGTGTTGATTTTCTACATCCGTCATGAACAAGTAGCACGACTAATCACGTCGGCTACAACCTTTATTATGGCTGTCGAGAAACTCAAGCCGATCCAGAACGGTTATAGTTTTTTTAATTTTCCTTAGAGAACAGCGATACGCTCGAATAAACAGACTAATTCCACTCGTAGAAGGTATTCAGATCTTGAATTAGACCTTCTTTGCATGAAAGAAAGTATGAAAAAAAAATTTCGACTTCTGTGCAAGATGCGATAATTAGCACATGTATGTAAATTGATAATTAGCCGATTAGATAACTGCTTTTGTGTACAATGTATTCCTAAGTTTTTGAGATTATGATAAGCAATGTATAATTGTATTTTTCATAGAGCAGGCGTACTATGATAAATGCTTTAGCCTTATCGTTTCATTCACTGCGTAGAAATAATAAGAAAATCTATTGATATTATCAAATGTTACAGTCTGCTGATAAGATTGTCCTAAAATTCTGATACCTTATATCGATTCCTGAATTTATTCGAGATGTTGCTGCTTTATTTATGCTTGTATTTTTAAAAAGAACATATCTTTATTTGAGATTCATTTATAACGATTTTAACGAATTCAAATATTAGTCTATAAATCCACATATAGTTGATAGACGTATGCAGAAATTTTAATATACCATGTTTAACTAACAATGTAGTTTACATATCTTTCATATCTAATTTTCAAAATTGGCTACTGAATTTTAGGACCCTAATATCTGCAAACTAAATTTTAAGAATAGATTTTAAAATTGTTTTGATAAAACATAGGGTCAAATTTAGATTAATCCCTATTGTTTATCAATCCTATTCCTCGATTTGTGAAAATACGTCTTTGAAGAAATAGTAGAATTAGATCAATATTTACCATCTCTTTGGAAAGGGTATTTGGAGAGAAGAAGCTTGTCAGTATTATAATATAAAAGAACGTTTGTGAATCTGTTTAGACGATTCTATATACTGATGAATTTAAAAAAAAAATGAGTAGATCTTCCTCAACACCTTGTTTTTTTGTAAAAATTTGGTTACAAACATACCAAAGGACCTTTTGTTATGGGTTATTGAGAAGAAAAAAAAAAGAAAATATTTCCTACTCCTTTCATATTGAAGATTTTCAGTTATGTCCATAACTTCTAAAAAAACTCGTGATGATCCTATACATTTGATGAGAAAATTTTGGCCTAGGAACATTAGAGAAACTGGAACAAGTTTTTTTAAATCTCATAGATTCATATGTTAATGGATTTGTATCCAAACATACATCCTTAACATCTTCCGAATATATTGGAACAATCCCTACAATCCGTATACTTCTTTGCTTCTGAATTAAAATCAAAATCGAAAAGTGGGGGCTAAAAGATTGGCAGATCCACCTTAAAAAATCATCCCACTGATCTAACATTTGATACATCATGAAGTTCTGTTTCTTTGATTTTTGTTTTTAGTCCATGCTCTTCCGAGAGAACAAGAATGCAAGAGAACAGAATAATCCATGTTTACCACTTTGGGAAGAACACTTAGGTTCCAGTTTATCAAAATCAAGAATACCTCAAAGGAGAATCAGAATACTGTTTCCCCTATATATAAAAAATCCCACAAGAAAAGTCTTATCGCTGCAACAAACATTAAACTTACCAATTGGTTTCGGAACATTCCTTTTGACCTGCATCCACTTATACGTCGGCACTTGAGATTGATGCTGCTGCTGGGAATGATGTGTATGCTGTTGGTGATGGTGTGGATGAGCATGAGCATGTCCATGAAGACTATGTCCACTCTGTTGTAGGGTATGATATCCAGAGGGATCAGGGCTTTCCTCCTTGTAATGTCCCGTCGGATGAGGAGCATACTCTGTCTGCCTAATCCCTGGCTGCCCGTAATGCAACGATTCATCCGCAGGAATCTGATGCAGATAATTCGAGGACGCAAGCGAGATTTGATAATCCGGCTCATGGTGATGACTAGATTGCTGATGGTGAATTTGTTCATGCTCAACCCTCGCATGGGACACTACCGACCCAGGATGAATTGTTGGTCCATGATGCCGATGGTCTTCCCGGTACCCAGAAGGTTGCACATGGTAACTAGCATGGGGATCAGCAGGATGGCAGTTTGCATGCTGCGTCGGGTAAGAGGAAGATGAAGCATAGTCCAAATTCGTGTAGCTAAGTCCGTTTTCCGAAGATATGATAGCAGTTCCATCTTCATGTAGAACTGCTCCAGTCGGAGAGTAAAAACTCTGTGGAGGGGTACTCGAGGCTCCAGAATCCGAAGCTAAAAAAGCATCGGAAGATGCTGAGGAGTATGGAGCAATCGCTGACTGGGGATAGTAGTGGGTAGGTGCCAGCTCAGGGGACGAGGAGACTGACACGTGTCCAGTGGTTTGGCTAACTTGACTTGCGAAACCGTAATTGGGATAGGAGTCAGGTTTGCCGTAGGTTCCGTACATGCCCATGTCCATCATCATCATACTCACGGCAAAGGAACATGAAACGGTCAACTAGATGGAAAATGGTTCAGCTGAATTCTAATGTCGCTACTGATTATAGTTGATTAATCCGAAGCACTATGAACACTAGAAGCAATTAACACGAGGAGTCAAGGAGAGCTCATCGTGTCTCTTAGCACACTGACACCTGGTAAGCGCCGGGTTTGGTAATAAACTGATTGGTAGTCAATATTATCGAGGTTTCACGTGCGATCTGAAATTTTTTCGTTCGTTATCAGAATTGATAAGACACGACATTGTTTTACGACGCACACCGCGTCGAGATTTCACTCTGGGTTCTGATAGATACTTGGATACGGATTCTTCTCACTGATAGGGATTATTCTATCTGATAGGGATTCCTCTCTCAGATACTAATCTCACAATTGTTGGATGTCACTCGCACAATTAAAATCACAGAGCTCCGATCTTACCGACGGGGATCACTGGAGCGCACTGCGGTCTGGCCGCGCGGAGGCGGCCGGTCGAACGAAGTTTCACGCAGGTGACGCAGGTGAGACTGACCCGAGGTCTCTGCCTGGCTTGGAGAACTCTGCACTCGTGCAGGACTCCCCCTGCCGCAGGAGAAGATCGGTTGGTGCCAGGTTCTCTTTCTCCTCGGAGGCAGGGCGAAAGGCGGGATTGTGGGGTCACGTGTTCCTGTTTGGGAGGAGTCAGCCAATGGGGTGCGATCTGCGCCACCGGGCTCATGTCAGCATGATGGATCGGTGGCTGGATTTTATTTTCGCTCCTTTTATCTCCCGCGCTGCAGTTGACACTTATCGTATACTCATAATATCGGCACCACCTTCAACCACCCAGCCATGTCCCGACCCTCCGCCTCCGGGATACCAACCCCGGTGAGAGCAGCCGCATGCGTGTCACACCTGCCTTTGGAGAGGTTTCGTGCATTTTAATTACGACTGACATTTGACGGTTTAATTAGTGGATCTCTGGTCCTGAAAGTTGTAATGAGGACCTTGTTTCAGTCATGAGAGTTGAGAAAATTTGAGAAGGAAATGTTTTTGATGGAAAGTTTGCAATGTGGGATGATAGTATGATCATGAGTTATAAAACATAAACCGAAGTTGATGAGCACTTTTGGGATTCTAGAATGTATTACCTTATTTTATATAACTATCGTCATCAATCGCGCGCGCATGGTTGTTCAGTTTGAGGGAAAAATCATTTTTAATATAAAATACAAATTTTGAATAACTATTTATTTTTCTCGACTTTGTTTATTTGATTTTAAGGTTATCTAAATATAATTTTCCTACGACTCTTGAGAAAAATCAAAATGATTTTTGAAGATTCGGGTATTTGTCAAATAAAAATTAAGATCCTTGCAAAATTGATCGATTTGGTTGAAAACTGAACTTTTTGTTGAAAATGCATGTATTTTGTTAGAAATTCTTCCTCTTGTTGAAAAATTGATTTTCTTGATTGAAAATTCATCTTTTTGGTTGAAAATTAAACCACTTTGTCAAAAATTCATTTGATTGGTTTGTAGATTAAAAATTTTTTGTGAAAAATCATTGTTTTTTGGTTGAAAATTTAACTATTTCAATTGAAGATTAATTATTTTAGTTGAAATGTCATCTCTTTGGTTGTAAATTTAAGGCTGCGTCTAGTGAACTCGCGAAAAATTCGGGGAATTGAAAAAGGGGTTGGACTAGTCCCGAATTTTCGGGACGATGGGACACTTCGAAAATTCGTTTTTTTTTTGTAAAAAAATTACTTTTTTCAATTAAAAATGTAACTATTGTATTTTTGGTGGCAAATTTATCCTCTTTAGTGGAAAATTTAACTTTTTGGCTAAAAATTGATCCTTTTCACTTAAACCTTCAACTGCTTGATTGGAAATTCACTAATTTGTTGAAAATTCTTCTTTTTCGGTAGAAAATGAATCTTCTCGGCTGGAAATTCTTATTTTTGGATAAAAATTTAATTTTCTGGTTAAAAATAATCTATTTTGTAGAAAATTCAACAAATTTGTAAAAATTTCATTTTTTGGTTATAAAATTCAATTATTTGGTTAAAAATTAACTTGGTTTTTTAAATTCATGTATTTGATTGAAAATTCTTTTTTTTTGTACATAAAATTAATCTTCTCGGTTGAAAATTCAAGTATTTTATTAAAAATTCTTCTTTCTGCTAAAAAAATTAATTTTCTCGCTTGAAAATTTATTTTTTTGATTTGAAGATTCAACTATTTTGTTGAAAATTGAACTGCTGCGTTAAAAATTCATTTTATTTTTGGTAGATTAAACTATTTTGTTGAACAATCGTTTTTTTTTTGGTTAAAAATTAATTTTTTACTGAAAATTGAACTATTCCAGTTTGAGATTCATCATTTTAGTTCAAATCTCATTTCTTTATTTAAAAATTTAACTATTACGTTTAAATTTCTCCCTTTTCTGTAGAAAATAAAACTTCTTGATTAAAAATATGCACATTTTTGAAATTTTGAAATTTCTCCCTTTTCTGTAGAAAATAAAACTTCTTGATTAAAAATTCATATTTTTGGTTGAAAATTTATTTAAGCCCTTAAAAATAAGCTATTTTGTGAAAATTTCACTTCTTTGTTGAAAAAAATTCTTTTAGATTGAAATTTGAGATCTTTCTTAGTTGAAAATTAAACCATTTGACTGAAAATTGATCTTTTTCAGTTGAGGATTCAACTATTTGATTGAAAATTCATTTATTTTGTTGAAAAATTTTCTTTTCCGGTAGAAAATCAATCTTCTTAGTTGAGAATTCATATTTTTGGTTGAAAATTGAATTATGTGGTTAAAAATAATCTACCTTGTAGAAAATTCAACAATTTGTTCAAAATGTCATTTTTTTGGTTGAAAATTTCACGGTTTTGTTGAAAATTCGTCTTTTTTGGTCAAAAATTCGACTACTTTAGTAGAAAATTCATGTATCTTGCTAAAAATTCGTATTTTATGGTAAAAAATAATTTTCTTGGTAGATAATTTATTTTTTTGTTGTTAAAAATTTATTTTTTTTTCATGTTGAAAGTTGAAGCAATTTGTTAAAAAATTATTTTGTTGTGGTAGATGCATTGTTTTAGTTGGAAATTCATCTTTTTGGTTAAAAATTCAATTATTCTATGGAAAACTCGTATTTTTTGTAAATAATTCATATTTTTGATTAAAAATGTAACTGTTCTATTTTTGGTAGCAAATTGCTCTTTTTTAGCTGAAAATTAATCTATTTGGCTGAAAATTGCTCCATTTCAGTTAAAGATTCAACTATTTAATTAAAAATTCATCTTCTTGGTTGAAAATTGAACCACTTTGTCAAAAACTCATTTGATTGATTTGTAGATTTAACAATTTTTGTGAAAAATCATTGTTTTTTGGTTGAAATTTTATTTTTTCTGAAAATTTAACTATTTTAATTGAGGATTAATTATTTTGGATGAAATCTCATCTCTTTGGTTGTAAATTTAATGCTGCGTCTAGTGGTCCCGCGAAAAATTCGGGGAAATTAAAAAAGGGGTTGGATTAGTCGTCCCGAATTTTCAGGACGAATTTTCGGTTGAAAATTGAATTTTGCGGTTAATAATAATCTATTTTGTAGAAAATTCAACAGATTTGTAAAAATTTCATTTTTTGGATATAAAATTCAATTTTTTGGTTGAAAATTAACTCTTTTTTTTTAATTCATGTATTTGGTTGAAAATTCTTTTTTTCCATATAAAATTAATCTTCTCGGTTGAAAATTCAAGTAATTTGTTAAAAATTCTTCTTTCTGCTAAAAAAATTAATTTTCTTGCTTGAAAATTCATTTTTTAGTTGAAAATTTAACTATTTCTGTCTCTCTGGTTGAAAATTCAATTATTCTATGAAGAACTCGTTTTTTTTTGGTAAAAAATTCATATTTTTGATTGAAAATGTAACTGTTCTATTTTTGGTAGCAAATTGCTCTTTTTCAGCTGAAAATTAATCTATTTGGCTGAAAATTGCTCTATTTCAGTTAAAGATTCAGCTATTTGGTTGAAAAAACTTCTTTTTCGAAAATTCCTTTTTTTGGTTGGATATGTATATATATATATATTCTTGGTTGAATGTTGAATTACCCAGTTGAAAAATTATTCTTTGTTCGGAGATACATCACTTTTGATGAAAATTTATCTCTGGTTGAAAATTCAACTACTTCGTTGAAAAGTTATGCATTTTGTTGAAAATTTGTCTTTTACGGTAGAAAATTAATTTTTTTTTTATGAAAATTCAACTATTTGGTTAAAAGTTCATCTTCAAAACGGATTAAAGTTGCAGTCACGTGGGAAAGATTGACTTGTACATACAAATTTGAGACTTTTGGAACGGTTGAGAAATTCATCATCTAGATGTCATCGGGACTTGATTTAACAATGAGCGACACTTTTGGGGACAGCCGGTAATAAAAGAACGTTAAAATCAGTTCTATGCATTCCTGATGATCTCAATAGAGAGAATATATCAAATTTTCCCTTTTTTCGCTTCTCATGTACATACAAAATATTCCCTAATCGATCTATCTTGTCACAGGGATCTAACAATCTAGCGTGCAAATTTTTTTTATATGTCGTACATGTAACTTGAAAACAGCATCCCTGAATCAACCTGCATGACGAAAAGAAAGAAAAAAATATCTTCACATAGTTGCAATCAGGATGGCCGCTGGACCGGAAAACCAGAAAAATCGGGAAAATACCAGACCTTTTTTGTGACCGGAAAAAAACCGGAAACGGACAGTAAATTTATTTTTTTGACGGGAATTTCACAAATTGGAAGAAAAATCTATCCAATCATTTGGAATATAGCAAATTTCATATCACATGCTGATATATAATGCAATTTAAAATACCTAATATTTTTACCTTTTTTTTTGAGAGATTATGTACATATTTTAAATAAGTTTCATTTTAATTTTTTTTAAAGGTTCAGTTCAATTTGTAACTTTTTCAATTACTATATCATTCAGTTTACAATGAGTCATTCCAAAATATTTTAATTAAAAAATTCTGATTTTTTAAACGTACATTTTCAGTTTAAAGAATTTTAAAATGCAGTTTTGAAGATTTAAATAATTGAAAAACAAAAGCGTTTAAAATTGAACATTTTTGAAAAAAAAAATGTTTTTAGTTGATCAACTGTGAACAATATTTGATTTTAACGTTAGAAAAATTGAATGGTTTCCATTCGAAAGTTTTTGTAGTAAAACAAATGTAAACGTCTGATTGAAACTTAATAAAATATTTTCAATTAAAACATGACTTCAAATTAATAGATTTATAATCAAACACTTTTATTCAATTTCTAATTCTATTAAAATATCATTTCTGTCTAAAATATTCAATTTTCAACCCAATCAAATTTGAATTTTTTAATTAAAGAAAATACTAATTAGTCAATTAGTAGCAATATTGCACTGTTCATTTAAAACGACAAATCATAAATAAAATATTCAAGAAAGTTAAAGAGATATTTAGAAGTTTTGAAAAGATTCAAAATTGATTTAAAACATGAAATGATTTCAAATAATTTATTACAACATGTCGATTTTTGCAGATTTCGAACAAAAAATTTAGAAGCTTTTTAAGAATTGTGAAAGGTTGCATCAGAATAAACGAATGTTCTTAAGATTCCTAGGAAAATTGAAAATCATTTTTCATTTTGAAAAATGAATTTCAGGAGAATATTTAAAAAGATATAAAAAAATTTCCAAAATTGTCAAAAAAAGAATCTAGAAGATTTTAAGGCAATTTTTTTATTTTTGCAAGATTTTTTAACAATTTAAGAAAAATTCGAATCATTTTAAAAGATGTTTTGAAGTCTTGCAAAAGATTTTAAAAATAATATAAAGTTTGAAAAGATTCTAAACATTTTAAACAAAATGTAGATTTGGAAAGATTTTGATACAAAATTTTAAAGCTATTTAAGGATTTTGAAAGGTTTTAAGATAATAAACAAATTTTCTTGATATTCCTGGATATTTTTGTTTGAAAAAATACTTTTAAGAGAATATTTAGAAATATTTCATAACAAAAATGAATTTTGATGTAAATTTTAATCAATTGAACAATTATTTATTTGAAAATACTTAAAACTTTGAAAATGTACATATTTAACTGAATTTTTTACTAAAAATTTGACGATTTCATTTTCGATTCGGAAAATATCTTTTTTAGTTGAAAATTTAACTATTTGTTTCACAATTAATCTTTCTTGGTTGAAAATTTATCTATTTGGAAGAGGATTAAACTATTTTGTTAAAAATTCGTTTTTTTCTTCATTTAATTTAACTGGTTAAAAATGTCTCTTTTCGTAAAAAATTTACCTATACCATGTTTCGAACATTAATCTTCTTGGTTAAAACATCATCTTTTGGGTTGAAAATATTGTTTGTATTTTGTTGAATTTTTTTCTGAAAATTCATTATTTTAGTTAAAAATTCATCTATTTGGTAGAAAATTCATCTTATTGGTTAGAAATTCACTTTTGTTTGTTGAAAATTTAACTCTTTGTTTAAGGATTTAACTACTTGGTTAAAAATTTGTCTTTTCTGACTGAATTCTACTAACTGAAATTTTTTTTTTTTTAATTAATATTTTAATCTGAAAGTTTGACGATTCTATTTCTTATACAAAAAATATCAATTTTAGATAAAAATTCAACTGCTTGGTTTAAAATTCATCTTTCTTGATTGAAAATTCATCTATTTGGCAGAGGGTTCAAATATTTTGTTAAAAATTCGATTTGTTTTCGTTTAATTTAACTAGTTGAAAATTCTTCTCTTGGTAGAAAATTCATCTTTTATGGTAGAAAAGTCATTTTTCTTGGCAGAAAATTAACTTTTCTGTTGAAAATTCCACTGTTTTCGAAAAAAATGGTCTTTTTGGTTAAAAAATTTAACTATTTGGTGAAAAGTTCAATCATTTTAGTTGAAAATTATTTTTTTTTTGTTGATAATTTGTCCTTTTGGGTTGAAAATTCATTCCTTTTGGTAGACAATCCTTTATCGTTGAAAATCCAACTATGTTGTTGAAAATTCAATATATTTGAATTTGAAATATCAGGAATTTAAAGTGTATCATATTGAGTTTAATATGGTATCAATATTAATTTTATTTAATCAATTTATTCCCATATTATCCCCTTATTTTCGTGAAAAATCATCCTATTTTCTCGGGGAGGGGGGTGAAAAAATTACAGTCGTCAACGAGAGGCAACGGGTGGGGGGGGGGGGGGTCAAAAATAGTAAAAAATTTGTTAATTTTTAATTGGGCGGCCCCTTATCTTATTAATCTACCGCTATTCCTAAAAAATTCTATTTACACGTGATTGAAGAGAGACTTTCTTAGATGATGGGTAGAGTCCAGAATTTTCTAAAATAAATGAACCCAGCAAATAATGTATTTAATTACAGCTTTTTTCTCTGGTAATCTCGAAATTTTTCACTATAAAGATATTGACGGTGACATATATAATTAGCTTTTTCCCTTCCACTCAAGGGTAGCTTTTCCACGCGTGAAACCACTCCCAGATATTATCTCTTTTTTATCATATTATATTTAATCACTAAACTTTATGCAACTCATGTTATTTCACCTAAATAGTGATTTGTTCCTAGAAATATAGATCAAAGTGATATAAGTTTTCATATTTCTAAAGTATATGAATCTTTGACCGACATTTGGATACATTTACTTTTCGCTGATAAATACTGTGTCTTACATTATATGGCTATTTCTACTTAAACTAGATTAAACTAGACGAAAAAACCGGAAAATCATTAAAATAAATAATTAAATTTTTAACATAATAGTTGAATTTTCAACCTAAAAATATAAATTCCTAACAAAAAGTGTCATAGTTTATATTTCAATAAAAAAACATGAAATTTATGCAACAAAAAAAAGTTTTTTAGAACCCGAAAGAAGAATTTTCAACAAATAAAGATTTTTCAGTAAAGAAAGAAAATTTCACCTAAATTGTTGAACCTTCAAGCCAAAAGACGAATTTTCTCTACAAAAATTGAATTTACAAACAAAAAGTATGACTTCAGCAAAAAATTATTTTTCTACGAAACTCATGCATTTTTACCCAACAAAAATGAAATTTTAAACCAAGAAAATTATTTTTTTTACCCAAAAAGGAGAATTTTCAACTAAAGAAGATCAATCTTAAAAAAAAATGAAAAAGTCACATTTTCGGTTAAAAAATTAATTTTAAACCAAAAAAAAGACTTTTTCACTAAACGTTTAAATTTTTAACCAAAGACATAAGCCTTCAATAAAAAAATATAACTTTTTAAGAATACAGTTTAACTTTGACCCAGGTAGTTGAATTTTCAACTTAAAAAGATATAATATAACTCTTCAAAAAAAAAATGATTTCTTAAAAAAGTGATTCAACCAAATCTTTCAAATGAAAAAGTTGAATACTCAAGCAGAGAAGAATAATTTATAACCAAAAAATTGAATTTTCATTTAAAAAAAAGAAATTTCTACTAAGGCGGATGAATTTATAAATCGAAAAGATAAATTTAACAAAGTAGTTTAATTTTCTGTTAAAAAAGATTTTAGTTGACTTTTCACGATGAAAATATGAATTTCTAACCAAGAAATAAGTTTGCATTTTGATCCAAAAAAGATGAAAATCATCTTAAAACAGATGAATTTTTATTTAAAAAGAAAACAAATTTTTGAAAAATAGTTGAATTTTCATCCAGAAAATATTCCAGTTGACTTTCAAAGGTCAAAATGTGAGTTTTTTCACCAAAAATAAGTTTCTACGAACAAAATTGAATTTTGCATCCAAAAAGACGAATTTTTTCAACCAAAAGGGATAAATTTTTAACGAAATAGTTTAATTCTCCACAAAATAGTTGAATTTTTGTCCAAGAAAGATATAATTTGTACTAAAACAGATGCATTTTTAATTTAAAAAAAAAATTTTTTTTTAATAGTTGAATTTTCATCCAGAAAAGATTTCAGTTCTCTTCTCAACACCAAAATATTAAATTTAACCAAAAAGTAAATTTTCTACAGAATAGATAAGTTTTCAATAAAACAGAAAAATTTGCAACCAAAAAGTATGATTTTTCAAGAACGTTGTTAAATTTTAAACGGAACAGTTGCATTTTAATCCAAGAAAGATGTAATTTCTGCTAAAGCAGGTGAATTTTGAGATCAGAAAGACAAATTTTCAAAAAAGAGTTGAATTTTCAACCGAACGGTTGCATTTTTATTCAAAAAAGATGAAATATTTCTTTTAAAACAGATGAATTTAAAAAAAAATTTAAAAAACAGTAAAATTTTCATCCAAAGAAGATTCCAGTTCACTTTTCAACACCAAAATAGGATTGTAAACTGTAAGTTAATTTTCTGATAAATGGTCGAATTTTTAGCCAAAAAGTAAGACTTTTTAACAAGATTGTTAAATTTTTAAACAAACAGTTGCATTGTCCAAGAAAAATGAAAATTCTACTAAAACAGGTGAATTTTTAAATCAAAAAGACAAATTTTCAAAAAAAGAATTAAATTTTCATCCCAAAAGATTTCTATAGACTTTTCTACAAAAGAATACAAATTTTAAACAAAAAGTAAATTTTCTAGGAAATAGTTGAATTTTCAACAAAACAGTTGCATTTTTGTCAAAGAAAGATGAAATATTTCTACTAAAAAAAGACGAACTTTTAAATTAAAGACAAATTTTCAGAAAAAATATTTTTCATCCAAAAAAGATTTCAGCTGACTTATCAGCAACAAAATATGAATTTTAAACAAAAGGTTAATATTATACGAAAAGAGTTGAATTTTTAACCCAAAAAGACGAATTTTTAACATAACAGTTGAATTTGCAAAAAAAAAGATGTCTATTTGTTACAATGTAACTTTTTGTTTTAAACTTTCTAAGTCGCTATTAATTAATCAAGGACTACAGGACTGTTATATTCTCAATATAAAAAAAATCCTTTTATAAACAAGGATAATAATGTTGTTACAAAATTGAAAAACGATATTAGTAGGTTATGGTATGTCATGAAAGGTTCTGAATTTGGGCAATCGATGCGTCTCGAAGACGCAAACATATAGATCATGTGTATTACTGTTGTATTCCCAATATGAAAAAAGTTTTCCTCATATCAACAAGGAACAATATATTTTTTAAATT
>CAKNYM010053236.1:645172-671439 GCA_932195095.1 Andricus curvator
AAAAAAGTTTTCCTCATATCAACAAGGAACAATATATTTTTTAAATTTATAAATCGGTATTGCTAAATCATAAGAGGTTATAGAAGGATCGTCAATAGGTAATTCGACGTGTCTCGAAGACGCGGACAAACATGGCAGTACTGAAGTATGATACAGTACTGTAGTATTCCTAATATTACCAAAGTTTTTCTCATAGACACAAATTTGTTTGAAACATAATTCGGCACTGATGGGTCATAAAATGTTCATAAATAGGTCAATCGATGCGTCTCAAGGACGCGAACAAATACACACATATGGTATTATCGTATATTGAATATCAATGAAGTTTTCTTATATAAACTGAATGGTTCATCAATAGGTCGATTGATGCGTCTTAAAGACGCGAACAAAATATGTTAGATATCATATTGGTGTATTTTGAATATTAAAAAAGTTTTCCCCATATGAACAAGCTAAAAATTTGTTTTTTAAATCTGTAAATGCAAAAAAAAAACTACTTCTAAGTAGTCGATCTAGCTCAAAATCCTATCAGACCTGGATATCAGTTGGTGCTACAATTTTGTTTGAATTTGATGATCCTCTTTTACTTTCTGAGATGTGATGAGCAGAAAAAAGTTAAAAACACACACATGGAAATTTTTGAAAAATTGTATTTTCGAACTCCTGGGGTCGAATTATATCGAAATATGTCAAAAAATTAATTTAAAATTAAAGTTTCTATGTATATAGTATGCATTGCATATAAAAAAACGCTTTTTGCGTTAAAAAACATTTGAATTCAAAATTTTTGAATTTTTAACGTTTTAGTTATGACATTTTGAATTTTAAACTAAAAATAAATTATTTTTGAAAGTTATATAATGTAAAATTTTGAATTCACCAATTTTTACAGGCGCAATTTAAATTTGTGGTATTTTAAAACTTTGATTTGTTGAATATACATTTTCAATATTTTTAGTTACAAATTTTTCAGGGCTTCAGATTGATCATTGTTTCCTTACAAAAACAAAATTAAACAATTGGGTCAACAATATAGTTCAATCGGGGTAAATCTTTTGAAATAAAATTTTTCGGGGTGGCAGTTTGACCAGGAAACCTTAAAAATCTAAAAGTGTGGAAACGTTCTTTTAAACAAGAAAAAAACAAATCAAAATCTTTTAAAATTGGAGAATATTTCTGCTTTCAATTAAGATTAACAATTTTTACTTCCGGGTTTTTTCAACAACATATATTCATAAAAAGAAAAAAAAATTTTGGTTGAAAATTTTCATTTTTTAAATATATGTCTTAATTAGCTTTATTTTGTTATCTTATTAAAATTAAAAAATATTATTAATATTAAAAATTTATTTCTAAAAGAGAACATTTAAATTGTAATTGATTCGTTAATAATAATGGTCACAATTCTGTTTTTATCTTCTTGACCAAATGTTATAAAAATGGCAAAAGAATTATATGTTTATAACCCCTTGACCATATAGAATGAGGATATATGTATTTATCTATTAATAAAGATTAAAAAAATTCTGCGTAAATCAAACTTTCTAAATAAGTAATTTTATTTAATGATAACATTTATTTCTGAATATTTCTAAACATTATTGATAAAAGAGCAAATTTTAATTGAAAATTTTTTCAAATATTGGTAAATAATTCTGCTCTTAACATTTTGCTACCACACTATAATATTTTCACGCTTTCATAGGTATGAGAAAAATGAAATAATGGATAAAAACTTAGAATATCTTAATTTACGATTAGTATATTTAAAATTAAAAAAAAAATTTTTGTTGCTAAAATCTATATTTATATAAGTTTTCTAAATTATTATAAAGTATACATTATCGTTACCGGAAACAAAAAAATTACCGGATTAATTAGAGTTACTTCAAAAGATATTTCAAGGTTTTAGATATTTTGAAAAGATTAAAAAATAAATTTAAATTTGAAAAAATTTCAACAAATTTTTAACAAAATGTAGACTTTTGAACATTTTGAACAGAAAATTCAGTAGCTTTTTAAGAATTTTTCACGGTTTAACAGAATACAAAAAATTTCTTAAGATTTCTGGAAAAATTCAAGTACTGATTTTTAATTTTACAAAATTGATTTCAGGAAAAATTCGAATTATTTTAAAAGCTATTTCGAAGTTTGTAAAAATATTTTAAAAATAATTACAAATTTGAAAATATTTCTGAAAACTTAAAACAATATGTAGATTTTTGAAAATTTCGCAATAAAATTCTGAAGTATTTTGAAGATTTTGAAAGGGGTCAAGAGAATAAAAAAATTTCTTAATATTCCCGGGAATATTGAAAGTGATTCTTTATTTTGGAAAAATTAATTTAAAGAGAATATTTCAAAAGATTTTGAATCATTATAAATCGATTCCAAAATTGCTAAAACGAATCCGGAAAGTTTAAAGACTATTTTAGGAATAATTCGAGTCAGTTAAACAGATATTTCAGAATTTTTGAAGTTATTTTGTAAAATACTGTGAAATAAAAAAAACTTAGAAGTTTTCTGTATAGTTTTTCGACATATCTGAAATCTTTAAAAATATTTCTGAATTTTCTCGAGAAACCTAGGAAAATTATATTTATTTTATATAACCGTAAAACAAATAAATAAAGAAACTTAATTAATAAATAGTTTTTCGAAAGTTTTGTATTAAAATTTATTTTTCCTTAAAAATTATAATTTGCCGACTATTTTTTTTTCTCTCTCTCTTGACTGAAAAATCTTTTTTTGTTGAAAATTCGTCTTTTTGGTTTGAAAATTAATCTCTTTCGGTAGAAATTTAATTTTTTTAATTAAAATTGGAACTGTTTACTTTAAAATTAAAATGTCTTTTGGTTGAGTATTCAGCTATTTTGTTTGAAATTCATCTTTTTGGTTCAGGTTTCAACAATTTTGTTAATAATTCTTTTTTTGTATTAATTCAACTGTTTTTTATTTGAAATTGAAATATTTTTGGATTGAAATATCAACAATTACACTTTTCGTTGAGAATTCATCTATTTTTTTTTAATTCAACTACTTGTTTAAAAGTTGAACTACTTTGTTAAAAAGTTATTTTTTGGAATGAAAATTTTGGTTTTGCGCCAAAAATTGGTATTTTGAAACAAAAATAATTATAGTTCAAGCAGATTTTTAAATTTTTGAACAGTTTCAGGTTGCATAAGAAAATCGGTTATCTTAAAAAAAGATGTTAAAGGTTTATAATTTTTATTACCAAAAATTGGTATTTCAAAACCAAAATCATTATAATAATTTGAACAAGATTTAGAATCTTTTAAAATTTTAAGATTATGAGCGTTTTTTCGTCGGAAATTGGTATTTTTAATCTTAAAAAGATTACATTTTAACATTTTTAAATAAAAATTATTAGGTTTTGAGGAAGATTTAGAATCTTTCAACAATTTGTTCATGTTATTCTAGCGTTTTCGTCTGAAATTATTGTTATTTTTAACAGAAAATATTATAATTTAGAAAAATATTTCTGATTTTGAACAACTTCAGGCTATGCTGGTGTGTTTCACCTGAAATTGGTATTTTTAAGCAAAAAATAATTAAATTTATATCCAATGATTTTTGTTGAAAATAATAAAATTTACAAGCTTGACAAATTTCTGACTGTTTTAGGGTTTTTTGTCGAAAATTGAAATTTTTATTTAAAGGTTATCAGATTTCAAAGAGGATTAATTATTTTTTAACTATTAGTTACATTGGCGTTTTTCATCGAGAGCTGGTATTTTCAAAGAAAAATCATTATGGTCTGAACAAGATCACATTTTTTCAACAATTTTGGATTAGGTTAGTGTTTTTCGTCGGAAATTGGTATTTTTGATAAAAAATGCAACGATTTGGTTATCTTTATATTGCAGAAAAATATTATATACATTTATTAATTCTGAAGTTCAGACATCAATTTTCATCAATAATTATCAAAAAAAATTTCTTGCTTTCTTATTATTTTAGATAATAAATACTATGAAATACTAAAATTTGGTATCAATATTTAATTTATACTTTCATATGTATGAGAAAAATGAAATAATTGGACAAAAACTTAGAATATTTTAATTTACGAAGAGTATATTTAAAATTTTTTGTAATTACAAAAAATGAATTTTGTTGCTAAAATCGATGTATATATATTTCAAAGTTTTAGATATTTTGAAAAGATTAAAAAATAAATTAAAATTTCAAACAATTTTTAACAAAATGTAGATTTTTGAATATTTTGAACAAAAAATTCAGAAGCTTTTGAAGAATTTTCAACGGTTCAACATAACTAAAAAAATTTCTTAATGTGTGTAGGAGAACTCAAGTAATGATTTTTAATTTTACAAAATTGATTTCAGGAAAAATTCTAATTATTTTAGAAGATATTTCGAAGTTTGTGAAAATATTTCAAAAATAATTAAAAATTTGAAAAGATTTCAAGAATTAAAAATTTAAAAGAAATTAAAAATTGTGTGCCACAAAAAAAATCGCGTGCGAGGCGCGCGAGTTTGTTTTCTAGTCAAATGTAAAAAACTGTCTGAAGCTTTTGGGAACCTAAAATAACTTATTAAAATAAAAAAATTAAAATAAATAACGGTAACGCATTACAAATTATTATGAAGTAACGGTAACGATAACGCGTTACTTCTGACTGGTAACATTGTTCATCCTCCTATCCTTCTATAGAAAAATACTTCTAAAAGAAGATGATAAGTATGGTAGAAATTCTTCATGTTTTGAAAGAAATCTTTTGTGAATTTGTTCACTCATTAAAATATTATCCTCTGATCAGTGAGAGGAAAGTATTTAAGGAATATTCAACGCGGATGACCCGTCGAGAGGTAGTTGAGAGTTTGGGAATGATGGGGCCTTGGGGCCCCAACCTTAGGCCAGCCGGCAGTACATCGCCGTTCGAAGGACGTGTGATGGGTCCATGGGATGCTGCTCCAAGTCTTAAGTTCACTGACAGAATGACACATTCCTCATCGTGAGAGTTTGGGAGCGTAGCCCATATCAGCACAGTTCAGTCAGAAAAGCTTATATCGAGAGCGCCACCTGCGGCCACCCGCGACATCAGTCCGTCCATCTTCAACATCAACCCTTTTGATTCTGATCTTGATCGAGGTCTTTTGATAATTCCACTTCTCCACTCGACAAACAAAAAACGCCTATCACATTATCACATTATCACTATAATAATGCCCTGTTTTTCAAGAACCCCACTGAGAAAAAAAATCAAGTTACGGTAACAACGAGGGGTTAATTATTCGAATTTTTGGTGTACACTACATTGAGAAAAGAAAACTGGTACTGACTTACTATGATTGAAGTAGTGTCCTTCGTTAGAAGGTTAGTCTAAACTGGTTAAACTAACCAGAGAAATTTGGATTTTTACTAGTGAAACTGGTAATTTTAGCTGGTTTTTACGGCCATCTTAACTGTAAAATTCATTGTAAATTTAGAAAATAAAAATTAGTCAAAGGGCGCCGCGAGCCTAGAAAAAAGGGTTTTGTAGCCTCTTAAGCCGTTAATTAAGTAGTTTAAACATCTCCATTCCATACTTTCCCTCCCCTACTTCTCATACATAACCCTCAGACCCTTCCGTCACATCACAATTCGCTATCCCCTTCCCCAACTTCTTCTTTCTCTACTTTCCCCTCTCGTCACTTCCCCAGCTAACGCTTCCCTTCTTCTGCTTTCCTTCTTCAGCCATTACTTCCCTTTTCCTAGTCATCCTCACTTCAACAGACTTCCCTTACTTCCCCACCCCTCATTACCCACACGTCCCCTACTCTCCCCTCATTTCCCTTCATTTCCGCAAATTCCTATTCGCAAATTTCTTCACATTTCACCTACTTCCCCTCCCTTAATTTCTCCCACCTTTCCCTACCTTCCTGCCCTCATTTTCCTTTACATTCTCTTCCTTAATTCACCTCAGTTCCCCTAATTCCCCCACCCTACTTCTCTCACCCTCATTTCTCCTACTTATTTCCTCCTATTTTCTCTCAGTTCCACTACTTCTCCTCCCCTCATTACCCTCACTGCCCCTACTCTCACCTCATTTCCCATAATTTCCCTCACTTTCCATCCGCATATTTTTCCACATTTGCACTACTTTACCTACTTCCTTTCTTTTAATTTCTTCCACCTTTCCCTACCTTCATCTCCTCATTTTCCTTCACTTCCCATCCCTTAATCCACCTCAGTTTTCCTACTTCCCCGACCCCTACTTCCCCCTCAGTTCTTCTACTCACCCTCCCATAAGTTCCTTTCACTTTCTCTACCCTTCCCCCAATTTCCCCTCACTTCCCCCACTTCCCCTCTTTCAATTTCCCATCTCTTCCGCTACTTCCCCTCCTATAATTTCCCCTCACTTTCTTTACTTCCCAACCCCTCACTTCTTCTCATTTCCCCTAATTCCCCTCGCAAAATTTTCTTGAATTTCCCCTACTTCCCCTCCATTTACTTCCCTTGACTTATCTTTCCCACCCCTCATTTCCCTTCACTTCCCCTGAAATCTGTTACCTGTTTGGAATTCATTTGAAATCATTTAACTAGTTAGGTTTCTGTAGAAATAAATAAATAAATAAAAATCTTCTAAAAATCTAAATAAAAATCTTAAAATAAAATAAAATAAATAATAAAAAACCCTTGAAAAAAAATTAATTCAATTTATGCCCTAAACTTGTCTAAAAATCCGCTGGAATACCTTGAAATTTGTAAAATCGTATAAAATCTTTGAAATAATTGGAGGTCCTATGAAATCACTTAAATCTCGTTTTATTCTTTGATATTTATTCCCTAAAATTCACGAGAAATTCTTTAAAGTCCCTTGATATCCTTAGAAATCGTAAAAATCCATTAAAATAAGTAAAAATCATTCTGAATTCCATGCATAGAAATTAAATTAAATGTATTCTTTAAAGTTCTCTGGAAAAAAGTTAAATCCCCAGAAATCTTTGAGATCCTTAGAAATCCTTGTAAAATCTCTCAAAATTTAATTTCATAATTTTACCAAGTTTTTTAGAAATCCCTTAAAACATTTTCTTTGCAAATAGTAAAAATCCATTTGAATAAGTAAAAATCATTTAATATATAAGAAGAATAAAATTTTCTTTTTTTACGTCTGGGAAATTTATAATTTAGAAACTTAGGATATAAAAGATGTCGTTTTTATTAGGTTCTATCCTAAGTTTCTAAATTAAAAATCATTTGAAAATTTGTATTTGAAATTTTTTCTAAATTGGAGGAAGGAAATTTGTCTATTTTTAAGATTTTGATCTGATTGGAAAGGAAGAATTGTTTATTTTCAATTGTTTTCGGAATTGGAAGAGAGAAATTTTTGACATTTTTATCCAGTTGGAAGGGAGGAAATTTTATTTTTCAATTTTTTCTAAATTGAAAGAGGCCCTTTTTTCTTTTTATGATTTTTATTGTATTGGAAGGGATTAAATTTGGGTTATTTATTTTTTCCTCAATGGGAAGAGACCATTTTTTCTTCTAAGAATTTTTATGGAGTTTAAGGGAAGAATTTTTCATTTCTAATTTTTTTTCTAATTGGAAGAGGAAAATTTTTTTATTTTTAAAATTTTATAGAGTTGGAAGGGTCGAGACTTTCGTAATTCATCTTTCTGAATTGGAAGAGGGTAATTTTTTATTTTTAACATTTTTATCCAGTTGGAAGAGAGGAAATTTTAGTTTGCAGTTTTTTTCTGAATGGGAAGAGGCCATTTTTTCTTTTGAAAATTTTGATTGGGTTTAACGAAAGAATTTTTTATTTTCAATCGTTTTTTGAATTGCAAAATGGAAATTTTGTACTTTCAACATTTTTTTTTAGTTGGAAGGAAGGAAATTTTGGTTTACAATTTTTCCTGAATTGGTTTGTAGGAAGGCATTTTTTATTTCTGATATTTTTTTCTGAATTGAAAGAGGGTAATTTTTTATTTTTAACATTCTCATCCAGCTGAGCGAGTGTTAATTTTGTTTTTAAAATTCTTTCTGAAATTCAAGAGGCCCTGTTTTGTTTTTATCATTTTTATTGTGTTGGAAGGGATGAAGTTTGCGTTTTTTTTCTAAGTTGGAAGAGGCCGTTTTTTAAAAACATTTTTATTGAGTTTCAGGGAAGAATTTTTTATTCTGAATTGTTTTCTGAATTGCAGGAGAAAAAATTTTTTTCTTAACATTTTTATTGAGTTATAAAGGATGAAATTTGGGTTTGCAATTTTTCCTGAATTGGAAACGGGAAATTGTTGCTTTCTAGTTTTTTCTTTATTTTTTAAATTTTAAGCACTTTTTTATTTTTTTATTTTCAAACACTTTTTATTTTCAATTTTTCTTTTCTAGACTGAAAGAGGGCATTTTTTTAAACATATTAATCCAGTTGGAAGGGAGGAAACTTTGGTAATTTCAATTTTGTCTAAATCTAAAATTTTTCCCTTTTTTGTTTTTGTCATTCTTCAAAAGTTTTTTGAATTTGAAGAGGGACATTTTTTATTTTTAACTTTTTTAAATCATTTTTTAGATTTTATAGGGTTAGAAGGAACGATTAAAAGAACGATTAAAAGAATTGATTGAAATGGTCACCCCGAATATTTAACAGAGCTCAGACTCAAACACCAACATTGAATGTTTAATTCATAAAGAGAAAATTGGAAAACTCATTGAGAAAGATTGGTCCTTCGAGCCGGTGTCGCCTATTCTTCTGTCAAATACGGCTCGAAGGACCAAATATTAATTTCTCATTACAAATTTCGTTGACTCCTGATTGGATTGAATTAACAGATTGAATCTGAATAATAAAGCAGATTGTAATTAATATTGTCACATTAAGTAATAATATTCGAGAAAAAAGTTATGAATGGGATTGAATTGTAGGATATTGGACTACATTGGTCAGTGGGAAATGACGTATAGTTGGTCGTCGGCCTTTGGACAATGTATGAGCAATTCATCATTTCATTAGGAAGAGATTAAGAAATCAATAATATCGTCATGTCGCTACATACAGCTCTTCTATCAATTAATTGTTCTTCCTCTCAATATCGATAGTTAAGCGTCAGTCATTAACTTCACTAAATTGATCGGCTTCTGTCACGTACTAACAAATCCAGCCTGTCTGGAACTGCTCTCTCTACTTGACTTGACCCCCCAACGACAAAGCAAGACAAAGTGAAAGGATCAACTTTAACTACTGATTCCAGATCTTAAACTCAAGTCTAATTCCAAAACGGTGATGTCATCTGTTCAAAATTATGAAATCCCTCCCAAATATTTGGGAATGTAAATCTTGATTCTTTATTAATTAATTTATAATTTCATTTAATTTCGCAGTAAAGCACGTGATATCAAACTGTTGCATATCATTCTGATCATCAACTTCAGATCAAAGTTATCCACTTTTGCGGATCAAAAATTAATTTTTAAGCAACTTTACTCTTATCCATCGAGTGGCTGTCATTATACTGAAAAGAAAAGAAACGAGGAATCTTTTGGAAAATTTTGAATATCGGGATGGGAGAAAAATTACAATTTTTCGATATTGGCCAACAAATAGTTGAATTTTCAAATAAAAAAGATCAATTTTCAACCAAAGAGTTGAATTTTGAAACAAAAAATATACATTTTTAACAAAAACTGGAATAGTTAAATTATTGCTTCAAGAAATTGATTTTTAACTAAAAGAAAATCAACTTCTAACAAAATAGTTCAATTTTAAACCAAAGAGATCATTTTTAACTGAAATAAATAATGCTACAGTAGAATAGTTGAATTTTCTATAAAAAATTAATTTTCAACAAAACAGCTTAATTTGAACTAAAACGATGAATCATCAAGAATTTTCAATAAAAAAGATTAATTTTCTACCAAAAAAGAAGAATCTTCAACCAAATAGTTACATTTTCTATTAAAAAATATTTCAAACCAGAAGTGAAAATATACCAGAAGTAAATATACCGTAAGTAAATATACCAGATATACCAGGTATACCAGATATATAATATACCAGAAGTAAAAAAGAATCGGAAAGAAGTTTAAAGCAATTTTTGTAATTTTGAAGAATTTAAAAAAAGTTAATAACTTAAATTTTCAGTTAACAAAACTAATTTTTAATAGAAAAGAAACAAATTTTCAAGAAAATAGTTTAATGTTCAACCAAAGAGATAAATTTTCAACAGAAATTATGAATGTTTAAACAAACAAAATTAATTTTTAACGAAGTATGTCAACTTTTAGCCAAATTTAATTTTCCACAAAAAAGATGAATTCTCAACGAAAAATATAATGTTTGATATTTCAAACAAAAATTATTTCAATTTTAATCAGAAGGCATTGAATCTTCAGTTAAAAAATGAATTTACAACAAAATAAAATTTTTAATCAAAAAGGTGAATTTTCAACTAAAATTATGAATCAACCAGAATTTTGAATCAAGAAGATTAAATTTCAACCAAGGTCATTAATTTTCTACCTACAACGACGAATTTTCAACCGTATATTTGAATTTTCATCTAAAAAAAGTATCAATTTTCAATCAGATAGTTGAATTTTTAACCAAAAGATACATTTTGTACCAAAACTGGAATAGTTACATTATCAGTCAGAAAAATTAATTTTTAACTAAAAAAAATTTAATTTTTGACAAAATAGTTCAGTTTTCAATCAAAGAGAAGAATTTTTAACTGTAAAGATTAATTATCAACCAGAATAGATAAATGTTCAGTTAAAAAAAATTGTAACAAAATAGTTATTTTTTCACCGAGAGAGATGCATTTTCAACTAAAATTATGACTCATCGAGAATTTTCAATAAAAAAGATGAATTTTCAAGCAAGAAGATTATTTTTCTACGAAAAAAAGCGAGTTTTCAACTAAATAGTTGAATTTTCATTTAAAAAAGATCAACTTTCAACCAAATAGTTGAATTTTCAACTTAAAAAAAAATTCAACAAAAAATGAAATAGTTAAATTTTCAGTTACAAAAAAATTGTAACAAAAAAGAAACGAATTTTCGAGAAAATAGTTAAATATTCAACCAAGTAAATACGTTTGTAACGAAATAATTGAATTTTAATTTAAAAAGATAAACTTTGAAACAATTGATTAAAAAAAAAAATTGAAAAATATTTCAAAACTCATATGATTTCCTAAAATTTCGAAATTTTATGATTTCAAAGAAAAATTTTTTAATTTTGCAAGATTAAAAATTTTGAAACAAAATTCGAGTAAGTTTCAAAGATATTTGAAAGTTTTGAAAAAATTCAAAAATAATTTAAAACTTCAAAAGGTTTCAAAAAATTTTAAACAAAATATAGATTTTGAAAGATTTGGAACAAAAACCTTAGAAGTTTTCTGGGGAATACATTTTTTTAAAAAGATTTCTGAGAATACTTCAAATTACTTTTTATTTTCAAAATTAATCAGATAGAAAAAAATGAAATAAAAATATGAGTAAGTAAAAAAAATATCTAGAAGTTATAAAATGATTCAAAAATAATTAATATAATTATGAACTTAAACAGATTTCCAAAGATTTGCAGAATTGTCCAAAAAGAATCGGGAAGATTTTAAAGCAATTTTTTTAATTTTGAAGAATTTAAAAAAAAGTTTTAGGAAAAATTTGAATAATTTTAAAAGTTATCTGCAATCTTCAAAAATCTTTTTAAATTTTTTCAGCAATCTGAGAAAAATTATATTTATATAAATTTATATAAAGAAACTGATAATACTTATTTTCTTGTCCTCGGATCTCAGAATCTAATTTTAGCTTGAATTCAAGAGTTCAATAACTTTTAACAAATAAATAGTTATTCGGAATTTTCAAGAGTTTTAGAAAATTTAAAGGAATTTCAAAAGATTTGAAAGGACTTAAAATATCTGAGGGTATTTTCAATAGATTTCAATAATTTGGAATGATTTGAATGGATTTTGAATATTTCAAGGTTTCAAAAAAATTTCAAGTATTTTTTAAGATCTGTAATAGGTTTCAAAGGATTTGAAATTATTTTTTTTTTGTAATTCCAAGGAATTTTCAATATCTCTACAAAAAAATCAATTAATTTTAAAATATTTTAAAGGATTTGATATATTTTATGGTATTTTGAAAGATTTTAAAGGATTGTAAATGATGTAGGGAATTTCAAAGGTATTCCAAAGGATTTGAAAGATTTTAGGGTATTTTTAAAACATCCAAGGAATTTTAAAGAGCTTTAAGGAATTTCAAGGGACTTCGAAAGATTTTAAAGGATTGAAATATTTTCGTTATTTTGAAAGATTCCAAGGAATTTTAGAAAGTTTTGAAAAGTTTCAAGGGGGTTTCAAAAGATTTCAAAGGATTGTAAATTATTTAGAGAATTTTACAAGAACCCAAGGAATTTATTAACGATTTCAATAATTTAAAAGGATTTTAAAGGGTTTTGAAATATTTTAGGGTATTTAAAAAAAATCGAAGGAATTTTAAATAGATTGCATTAATTTAAAGGTATTCCAAAGGATTTTGAAGATTTTAGGAAATATATTTCAAACGATATCAAAGGATTGAAAATTATTTCAGGAATTTAAAAAGAATTCAAGGAATTTTGAAACGAGTTTAATCATTTAAAAGGGGTTTAAAGGGGTGTGAAACATTTTAGGGTCTTTTAAAGATTCGAAGGAATTTCGACTAGATTTAATTAATTTGAAGGTATTCCAAAGGATTTAAAAAATTTTAGAGTATCTTCAAAACATTCAAGGAATTTACAAGAGTTTAAAAAAAATCAAGGGATTTCAAAAGATTTTATAGGATTTTAAATATTTCAGGGTATTTTAAAATATTCCAAGGAATTTTTAACAGTTTTAAAAAGTTTTAAGGGATTTCGAAAGATTTCAAAGTATTGTAAATTATGTAGAGAATTTTATAAGAACCCAAAGAATTTTTAAACGGTCTCAATAATACAAAAGGACTTTAGAGATTTTGAACTATTTTAGGATATTTTAAAAGATTTAAAGGAATTTTGAAAATATTTAAATATTTGAGGGAATTCCAAAGAATTTTGAAGATTTCAGGGAATTTTTAAAACATCCAAGGAATTTTCATAAGTAAACAAAAAATTCAAGACATTTCAAAAGATTTGAAGGGATTTCAAAAGATTTTAAAGTGTTTGAAATATATAATGATATTTTTAAAGATTCTAAGGCATTTTCAGGAGATTTAAACATTTCAAGAAATTTTGAAGGATTTTAATGATTTTGAGTATTTAAAGAATTTTGCATGGGGTTTTAAAGAATTTCGGAAAATGTGGAACGATTTTATAGGTCCGATAAACTTTCAGAATCTTTTTAAAGATTCCGATGGATTTTAAAAGCTCTGAAGGTATTTGAATGAATTTTCCAAAATGTTAGGAAATATATTTTAAAATATTTTTAATTATTGAGGGAATTTTAGAAGAATTTAAAGAATTTTCAAACGATTTCAATCATTTCAACGGATTTTAAATGGTTTAAAATATTTTAGTAAATTTTACACGACTCTAATGAATTTTGAATAGATTTCAATAATTTGAAAATATTCAAAGGGAATTAAAAAATGTTATTGTATTTTTAAAACACCCAATGGATTTTACAGAGCTTTAAAAAAAATGCAAGTAATTTTGAAAGGTTTTAAAAGATTTGATATATTTTATGTTGTTTTTAAAAATTTCAAGGAATTTTTAAGAGCTTTAGAAATTTTCAAGGGATTTAAAATTATTTAGGGAATTTAAACAAAAAGAAAGGAATTTTCAAACGGTTTCAATCATTTAAGAGGACTTTGAAGGATTTTTGAACATTTTAGGGTATTTTTTGAGATTCAAAGGAATTTTGAAAATATTTAAATATTTTAAGGTATTCCAAAAGATTTTGAAGATTTTAGAGCATTTTTGAAACATCCAAGGAATTTTCAAGAGCTTTTAACAAAATTCAAGAAATTTCAAAAGATATCAAGGGAATTCAAAAGATTTCAAAGTATTTAAAATATTGTATGGTATTCTTGAAGATTTCAAGGTATTTTCATGGGATTTCAAAATTTCAAAGAATCAGTTTATAAAAATTGAGAAATTTCCCAACAAATTCACGTATTTCAAGCTATTTCCACAGATTTTTAAGAACTTTCAAGGTTTTAGGATATTTTTAAAGATTCGAAGGAATTTTTAATTGATTTTAATAATTTGAAGGGATTTTAAGAATTTTACAGATTTTACGGCATTTTTAAAAGTTCCAAGGACTTTTCAAGAGTTTAAACAAATTTAAAAGGATTTCAAAAGAGTTTAAAGGATTTGAAATATCTTATGATATTTGTAAAGATTCTAAGGCATTTTAAGGAGATTTAAACATTTCAAGAAATTTCCAAGGATTTTAATGATTTTGAGGATTTAAAGAATTTTGCATGGGGTTTTAAAGAATTTTCTAGAATTTCGGAAAATATGGATCGATTTTATAGGTCCGATAAACTTTTAGAATCTTTTCAAAGATTTCGATGGATTTTAAAAGCTCTCAAGGTACTTGAATGAATTTTTCAAAATTTTAGGAAATATTTTTTAAAAGATTTTAAATTATTAAGGGAATTTTAGAAGAATTTGAAAGGAGAATCAGTTCACAAAAATTGAGAGATTTCCCAAAAAATTCACGTATTTGAAGGTATTTCCAAAGATTTTTAAGTACTTTAAAGATTTTAGGATATTTTTAAAGATTCCAAGGAATTTTCAATTGATTTTAATCATTTGAAGGGATTTCAAGAATTTTATAGATTTTACCACATTTTAAAAATTTCCAAGGAATTTTCAAGAGTTAAAAAAAATTTCCAAGAATTTTAAAAGATTTTAAAGGATTAGAAATATCTTAGGATATTTTGAATAGATTTTAATAATTTGAAGTGATTCCAAGGATGTTTCAAGATCTTTAAAAAGTTTTAAGGGATTTAAAAAGATTTTAAATTATGCAGGGAATTTCTAATTGATTTCAATAACTTAAAATAATGTCAAAGGGTTTTAAATATTTTAGGCGATTTTAGAAGATTTCAAAGCATTTTTGAAAGAATAAACAAATTTCAAGGGATGTCAAAGGATTTTAATAATTTTAATGGAGTTGAACAAATTTTCATGCGGTTCTAAAGAACTTTCTATAATTTCAGAAGATATGGAAAAATTTTACAGGACCTATGAGGTTTTAAAAGATTTCCAAACCTCCCAACGAATTTTTCAAGATTTCTGAGGATATTAATGATTTTAAGGGATTTTAAAAGCTCTCAATGTATTTTAATAAATTTTGCTTCCTCATAGAGGAAGCTTTGTAATGGTAACATTTTCCAAAAATTTTTAATTCATTTAATTGAACCTTCCTCAATTTAAAAATGTCTAATACAATGTTCTAAGCAATTGTCCGGATGTGTGTGTGGATGTGTGGATGTCACACTTTTTTGTGAACACGATAACTCGAAAATGCTTGCAGATAAATTGATGAAATTTGGAGGGCTCATTTTCCCCACTAATATCTTGAAACTGACTGAAGGATTTCTAAAAATATTTGTTGCATTTTTTTAGCACTTAATAACATTTAAAAAATCGGTTTTTTATAGTAAAACTTTTTTCATTAACATGATTCAAAGTTGATGCAAGAATATAAAAGATTCCTTGGATCAAGACTAATCGATTGACCTATAATATTGATACATTTCATTAAAGCATGGCGAAGTTATGGTAATTTATATATTTTGAAAATCGTTTTTTTATAGTAAAACTTTTTTCATCAATATAATTCAAACTTGATGCAAGAACAGAAAATATGTGTTGATTCGAGACAGTTCGATTGACCTATAATATTAATACATTTTATCGAAGAGTAAGGGAGCTATGGTAATGCATAATATTTGAAAATACGGTTTTTTATAGTAAAACATTTTTCTTCAATATAATTCGAAGTTGATGTAGGGATATAAAAGATTCCTTTGTTTGAGACGAATCGATTGACCCACAATAATAATACATTTTATTAAAGAGTAGGGAAGTTATGGTAATTTATATATTTTTAAAATCGATTTTTATACTAAAAATTTTCTCATTCTCATAATTTAAAGTTGATGCGAGAATAGAAAAGTTGTGCTGATCCAAGACGAATCGATTGACCTATAAAATTGATACATTTTATTGAAAAGTAAGGAAGCTATGGTAATGCATAATATTTGAAAACACGGTTTTTTATAGTAAAACTTTTTTCATTAACATAATTCAAAGTTGATGCACAAAATATAAAAGATTCCTTGGTTCAAGACGAATCGATTGACCTATATTATCAATACATTTCATTAAAGCGTAGGGAAGTTATGATAATTTATATATTTTGAAAATCGGTTTTTTATAGTAAAACTTTTTTCATCAACATAATTCAAAGTTGATGCAAGAACAGAAAATATGTGTTGATTCGAGACAGTTCGATTGACCTATAATATTAATACATTTTATTGAAGAGTAAGGAAGCTATGGGAATTTATTTTTTTTTTATCGATTTTTATACTAAAAATTTTCTCATTCTCATAATTTAAAGTTGATGAGAGAATAGAAAAGTTGTGTTGATTCGAGACGAGTCGATTGACCTATAACATTGATACATTTTATTGAAAAGTAAGGAAGCTATTATTATACCATTAGGCCATTTCTCTTTCGGGGTAGGCGTGACTTGCTCGGTTAGAGAATAGTAGTGTGTATATGAGTGTATAGGTATAGAGTAGGTAGGTATAGGTTAAATAGGTATATAGGTGTAAGGTATGTAGGTATATAGGTATAAGGTAGATAGGTATATGGATGTTAGGTATAAATATTTTAGATTGATCTGGAATTCTCGTGTTATTTATTTAAATGACACGTTTATACCGCAACACTGCTCCGACCCAGGTTGCTGATCAATCTCTCTAGCGATCACCCCAAGTGAAGAGCCTCACAAAATTGTTATGTATGGTTCCCCACTTGGGCCCATTAGTATCCAAGGTCATTGTTTCAGGCGTCATTCATTCTATTGTCACTCTGTTTACAAACTATTTGTCGCCACACTTTTCGTAATGCATAATATTTGAAAACACCGGTTTTTATAGTAAAACTTTTTTCATTAACATAATTCAAAGTTGCTGCAGAAATATAAAAGATTCCTTGGTTTAAGAAAAATCGATTGACCTATATTATTATTATATTTCATTAAAGCGTAGGGAAGTTATGGTAATTTATATATTTTGAAAATCGGTTTTTTATAGTAAAACTTTTTTCATTAACATAATTGAAAGTTGATGCACGAACGGAAAAGATGTGTTGATTCGAGACGAATCGAGTGGCCTATAATATTAATACATTTTATTGAAGAGTAAGGAAGCTATGGTAATGCATAATATTTGGAAATACGGTTTCTTCATACTAAACCTTTTTTCTTCAATATAATTCAAAGTTGATGCAAGAATATAAAATATTCCTTTGTTCAAGACGAATCGATTGACCTACAATATTAATACATTTTATTAAAGAGTAGGGAAGTTATGGTAATTTATATATTTTTAAAATCGATTTTTATACTAAAAATTTTCTTATTCTTATAATTTAAAGTTGATGCGAGAATAGAAAAGTTGTGTTGATTCAAGACGAATTGATTGACCTATAACATTGATATATTTTATTGAAGAGTAAGTAAGCTATGGTAATGCTAATATTTGAAAACACGGTTTTTTATGGTAAAACTTTTTTCATTAACATAATTTACAATCGATGCAAGAACGAAAAAGATTCCTTGATTCGAGGAAAATCGATTGATCTTTCATATTAATACACTTTATTGAAGATTAAGGGAGTTATGCTCATTTATAATATTTGAAGCATCTGTTTCTAACAGAAAAACTTTTTCCATCGAAATAATTCAAAGTTGACGCATGAATAGAAAAGATTTTTTGATCATAAATTTTCAAATAGAGTAATTCTGACAATTTTTGTAAAATAATCATAAAGCTCGGAAAGGGATAGGGTGCGACAGAACTTTTCCCTTCCCTTTTCCAGCTCGAAAAATTATCATCTCGAATACAAAATTTGATTTGTCTAATTTGTCTTTGTATTTAAAAAATTGCTTGTATTATTTTGTAATTTTGTATTTTTTTTAAATTTCTATTTTTAAATTGATCAAAATGAAGACTTTGGTTTGTCTATTGTTGAAGAAAATAACCAATGCTACCTCTATGAGGAAGCAAATACATTTGCTAACGGGAAGCAAAGTGCTCGTGAAATGAGCACCATATAATTATAAATACAAACAAAGTGGAAACACTCGAGATCGAATTCACAGCTAGTTCAACAAGTTCCAAAATTCGTTTAAAAAATGCTAAGCAACTTAAAATAAAAAATATGATTATATTGCAAAATGTAAAATCGGTCAGAATATTTGATGATTTCGGAATGATACTTGTGGGAAGGGTTTCCTTGAGTAATCTGGAGTGTGTTACCTAATCGAATAGAATATATCCTATGTTTGTAAATGTATTAGATTACGTTCACATTCATTCCCGTTGCCTGCAAGGGCCTTGCAGTTAGCAATCGAGCGACTCTCGTACGAAATGATTGATGACTCCATTGTAGAGGGGTTTTCTCATATCCCCGGCACGAACCAAACGCACACTATACAAAAAGCCGGCGCCATTTCAAAAATTGGAAGAATTACAGAAAATGGGAAAATCCAGCTTGGAAGATCGATCGCGTGTTATTTGCGACGCGATTTTGAACACGTCACCAATCCCCGTTGCACTTAAATCAGAATAATAACGAGTTCATTTCAATTCCGACCTGTTATTCAAACCGAAAAGCAGAGGCAAACTTAACAAAATATGTTATAATTTAATCTTTTAAGAAAATTGTCGGTGTTCATCAGGGTGGGTTGAAAAAACATAATTTTGGAAATCGGAAATGGAACTACGTGGAAAAGTAGCGTATGAGGACCCTGGAAAAGTATAATTAATTTGGATTATCGATCGAATCCAAATTAATTATACATCATAAAAACATTATAAAAATTTTGGAAATTGAAAATAGAACTATGGGAAAAAATAGCACATAGTTCTATTTCCGATTTTCAAAATCTCTATATAACATTTTTATAATGTATGATTAATTTGGATTCGATCGATAATCTATATTAATTATACTCTCTCAGGGTCCTCATCTACTTTTCCACATAGTTGCATTTCCGATTTCCAAATAATGTTTTTCCAACCCACCCTAATGAACATAGGCAATTCTCATAAAAGATTAAATTATACGAAAATTTTTCAAGGATTTGCCTCTGCTTTTCCATTTGTATAACATGTCGGGATTGAAATGAACGTATGAGGACCATGAAAAGTATAATTAATTTATATTCAATCGACAATCCAAATTAATTATACTTTTTCAGCGTCCTCAGAGGCTAATTTCCTACATAGTTTCATTTCCGATTTCCAAAATTTTTATAATATGTTTATAATGTATCATACGCTACATTTCCACCTAGTTACATTTCTGACTTTCAAAATAATGTTTTTTCGACCCACCCTAATTTTTTTTCAAGATTTTCAAGATTGGTCCCTATGTTACCCTATTTGCAGCCCATAATGGATCTTTAAAAAAATTCATAAAAAGATCAAAGCTTCCAAGAATCAAGCATTTTGAAAAAATATCAAAAATCAGGGAATTCCTGTAAGAAGTACCTGTAAAAAATAATCAGGGCTGCTACACAGTCACTTTGAGACACTTTTTTTCTGAAATCACTCTTTGGAAATATTTCAGGGTATGTTTGAAGATTCCCAGAAATTTTTAATATATTTTAATCATTTAAAGGGATTTTTAAGAGTTTAGGGTATTTTTCAAACTTCTAAGGCATTTCAAGAGCTTTTAATTTGATATATTTTAGGGAATTTTAGAAGATTCCAAGCAATTATCAATTAATTTCATTTGAAGGGATTTCAAAGCGTTTAAAATATTTTAGGATAAAGAATTTTCTAGAATTTCGGAAGCTATGGAACGATTTTACAGGACCTATAAGGTTTAATGATATTTTAAAAAATTTCACATGATCTTATAAGATTTACCGAGGATTTTAATGATTTTAAGGGATTTTAAAGCTCTCAATGTATTTTAATACATTTTCCAAGAAATATCTTAGAATTTCACGGGATTCAATAATATTGTAATGGATTTTAAAGACTTCAAAGATTTGAAGAGTTTTGAAATTAGTTTTTGGAATTCATCCTGAATTATTATTAATTTATCCTGAATTCTTTTAAATTCTTTGGAATTCCATTGAATTTTTTAAATTCAATTGATAAAATTATCAAAGGATTTGAAATATTTTAAGGTATTTTTTAAAAATTCTTTGAAATTTTCTAGAGCTTGTAAACGATTTCAAGGAATTTCAAAAGATTTTAAAGGATTTGAAATATTTTAGGACATTTTACAAGATTCCCAGAAATTGTTTATTTATTTCAATAGTTTGAAGGGATTTCAAAGCCTTTGGAATATTTTAGGGTAATTTAAAAGATTCCAAGGCATTTTCAAGAGATTCAGACAATTTCAAGGGATTTCCAAAGGAGTTTAATAATTTTAAGGGACTTTTAAAATTATGTCCAATTCATTTGAATTCCTTTGAATTTCTTTGTAGTCATTAATCAATTTTTTGGTTAAAAATTAGTATGGTTTCATAGATTTGAAGAGATTTTCAAATATTTTTTGCAATTCATTTAGAATTCGCCCTGAATTCGTATTAATTTATCCTGAATTCTTTTGAATTCTTCCAAATTCACTCAATTCTACTCAATTCAATGGATTTAAAAAACAAATTCTTTTCAAGTATCTTTAATTTTTCTAAACTCATTTCAAACTTAGTTCAATGAATTTAATCATATTTTTGAATTGTTTTCAGTTCACTTGATTGCTTTTATAATTCAGCTTGATTTTTTATGAATTTCATCGAATTATTCTCATTTCCCTTAAATTCACCGAAATTCACTGAGATTTGACTGAAATCAATTAAATTTTGTCGATTTTTAATTTATTTCTAAGTCATTTGAATTCTATTTTGGTTATAAATTAGTAGGGTTTCAAAGATTTGAAGAGATTTTGAATTATTTTTTGGAATTTCACCTGAATTCGTTTAAATTCTTAGGAATTCTCTTGAATTTTTTTTATTTACTTGAATTTTCTAAATTTACTCAGTTCTACTTAATTGAATGAATTTTGTTGAATTCTCAAAAGTTTTTATTTGATTTACAATTTGACAGATAACTCCTAAATAAAACTAAAATGTAGGAATCGTTTAGGTTAACGCAATATTATTAATTTTCTTTTGCAAAATATAATATTGCAAATACTGATCTTTATTAAAAATAGAATATGTATTTCTCAAAAAGTTACGAACTTAGATAACATTTAGTACATTTCCTGATGATAAATTTGAACAAAGATTGCGAATTTTGCGAACGATCCCTTTTTCAAAGAAACTTCCCCCTTTTCTCGTTTTATAATATTAGCTCAGAATTTATCTCTTCCAGTTAAAAACTCTACTATTTGATTGAAAATTTTATTATTTTAATAAAAATTTAACTATTTTGTTAAAATGCACCTTTTTTGGTAAAAAATTCAACTGCTTGGTTGAAAATTGAACTTAGCAAAAATTCAATTTTTTGTGATGATTCATTTCTTTGACTAAAAATGTAACTACTTTGTTCAAAATATGTTTCATTTTTAGTTGAAAATCAATTATTGTACCTGCAAATTTAACTATTACTCTTTTAGTTGACAATTTATCTCTTCTAGTTGAAAATGTAATTATTTGGATGGAGATTCCTCTTTTTGAGTGGAAAAATTATGTTCTTTACTGACAATTCCTCTTTTTGGTTGGGAATTTGAATATTTTGTTGAAAATTCTTCTTTTTTGGTTGAAAATTGGTTTTTATTTTGTTGAATATTAATTTTTTAACTGAAAATTCATACATTTTGCTGAAAATTCTTCTTTTTTGGTAGAAAAATAATCTTATTGGTTGAAAATTAATCTTTATGGTCAAAATTCAACTCCATGGATCAATGTTAAATTCTTTTGTTGAAAATTAATTTTTTAGTTCAAGATTTATAATTTTAGTTAAAAATTCATCTCCTTGATTGAAAATTAACCTATTTTTTTTTTTGAAAATACTTTTTTATTTTTAATATGAACTATTATATTTTTTGATGAGAATTAATCTTTTTCTGTTGAAAATTGAACTTCTAGGTCAATAGTTAATTTACTTTGTTAAACATTCACTTGTTTGGTTTAAAATTCATCATTTTAGTTCAAAATTCATCTCTTTGGTTGAAAATGGTTGAAAGTTGATCTTTTCGATTGAAGAATCAACTATTTTGTTCAAAATTCGTTTTTTTTTTTTTTTTTTTTTTTTTTATGCAACTATTTTTAAATTCAAAATTGAAATATTTTTTGATTGAAATATCAACAATTACATTTTTGGTAGACAAATAATCTTTTTCGGTTGAAAATACAACTACTTGGTTAAAAGTTGAAATAATTATCTAAAAAGTTATTTCGTTTTGCTGACGATTCATTGTTTTATTTGAAAATTAACTTTTCGTTAAAAATTCATAGTTTTGTTTAAAAATTGAACTACTTGGTAAAGGATGAACTTTTTTGTTGTAATTTTTATTTTACATACATGCAGTTTTCAAAAATCTTCTTGAATTTTTTCCAAGAGTTTTAGAAAAATTATATTTATATAACATTAGAAACAAATAAACCTACAAAATAAATAGTTAATCGAAAATTTTAATTTGTATTAAAAATAATTTTTCCCCTCAAACTAGAAAACTATACTCGGGTGTCGCGCGCCTTTTCTTCCGGGTGAACCTAAAGTCTCCACGAAACCAAGAAATGCATTATAATTGTTTCCTCATAGAGGGAGATTTGTAATGACATACATTTTTAAATCTACTTTTTTGATAGGATTTTGAGCTAGATTGGCCATTTGAACGCAGTTTTTTTTTAGTTTATAGATTTCAAACAAACAAACAAATGTTTGCCTTTTTTATATAATAAATTTTTTTTATATTCTAAATACAACAATACGATATCTAGCGTAATTGTTCGCGTCTTCGAGACGCATCGATCGACTTATTGTTCAAACTGTCATGACCTGCTAATAATACCGATTTATGATGATTAAAAAAATTGTTTATTCTGTTTATATGTATAAGAAAAAGTTTGTTGATATTCAAAATACAACAACTCTATATGTAGTGTATTTGTTCGCGTCCTCGAGATTCATCAAGCGATCTATTGTTGAATCTTTCATGACCCACCAGTACCGATTTATGAACTTAAAAAAAGGCTTTAGATGAGAAATATGTAATTATATGAGTTTATATGAGAAAAACTTTTTTGATATTTAAATTACAACAATACTATATCTAGTATATTTGTTCGCATCTTCGAGAGTTATCGATCGACCTATTGTTGAACCGTTAATGACACACCTGCGCAGATTTACGAAATTTGAAAACAATTTTGTGTATTCTGTTTATATGAGAAAAACTTAATACTACAGTACTGTATCCAACATGTTTGTTCGCGTCTTCGAGAGACGTCAAATGATTTTTTGACTAATCTTTCATGATCTCTTGTGATCTAACAATATCGATTTATAAATTTAAAAAATATGTTGTTTATCTCCTTGATATAAAGAAAACGTTTTTAATATTGGGAATACTACAGTAATGTATATGGTATATTTGTTTGCGTCTTTGAGACGCATCGATTGCCCAATTGAAGAACCTTTCATGACCTACCATGACCTACCAATATCTTTTTTCAATTTCTTAACAAAATTATTTACTTTGATTTTAAGAGTTTTTTTTTTAAATTGTGAATATAACAGTACTGCATTTGATGTAACTGTTCGCGTCTTCGAGAAGAATTGGAATAGAACATATCGATTGACTTTTTGATGGGCTTTCTGACTTTCTGAAAATAAGATTTTTGATAAGACAAAAACATAAGCTTGAAAAATTTGAAAGTATTATTTTTTTTCTTTTGTAAGAGAAAAACCTCCCTCTATGAGTCAGCAAATTTATTTGATACCTATGAGGAAGCAAAATGCACATAAAATGAGCGCAAATAAACACACCCCTAGTGAATAGATCCATAGTACTTCACAGCGGTATTTTTGATTTGTCCCACATTTTTGATATAGTTACTTTGATCCCTGAACTTACATAATTCCACCTAACACAAACAGACTATTTGCTTCACTAAAAAAATATTTGAACACGTATCCAAGTTCATAAAATATTTGTAGACCGTGGGTGGTAGTGCAGAAAATAAAATTAACATCGAAGCTCAAACGAGGCGGAGTTCGAATGAGGTCTCTCTCAGGGGAGTTGACTTCTTCCCAAATTCCAACAAACTTTCCAGGTATCCTCTTTTATTTTTCGTTGCTCCAGCAGATAGGCGTGTTCATTGTCCTCGCGAAATGTTGCGAGGTCAATGGATCTGATTCCATTATGCCATTATGTGGTCAAGTCAGTGTAAAAACGCTGCGATATGAAATATGAAATACGAAATTCATGAATAGAATGTCTCCTGAGCTGATCATTGTCCATCCGTCGGTAACCTCCTGCCGTAGTGTTGTGACGTGATGTTTGAGTGACACGTCGATGGAAATAGTGGAATCGTTTAAGATCCTGACTTTTGGGACAAGGCAGACAATAATTATTGTTGGTATACCACTGTCCTGGAAGATACCCCAGTAGAAGGCGAATTCAGGAAGGTGCTTCCTTTTCAAAATTGTGGTGGGAAGTGTCAACAAGTCAAGAGGATGGTTTCAAGTCATCTTTTAGCTATTTGTATAGTGAACCGGAAAAATAGGAGATTTTAGTCAAGAAGTGGTATTCATATATTGCAGGTGGATAAGGGATCGTCCATCCCCCCCCCCCCCCCCCCCAGGGGGGGGGGTAGTACGACAAAGCTACAGTTGAAAACGGGAGGGGGGGCTGCAGTGGAAGTACCGTTACGAACTTAGATAACGTCTAGTATGTTTCTTGATCATAAGTTTTAAGAAAGTTTGTGACTTTTGCGAAAGATTTCCCTGCAACGGTCTTAGTTCAATAATAACTTGATAAGTTTGGCAATCTTTTCCCCTTCTCAGAGATATCTCTTTTTTCTTCTGTTTATTATCTTTCTTAAACTGGAAATTTAACTATTAGATTTCTAGTTGCAAATGTATCGTTTGTTAAAAATTTAACTATTTTGTTAAAAATTCGTATTTTTTATTGCTCTCAACAGTTTTTGATTGAAATGAAAATATCTTTTGATTGAAACATCAATTACACTTTTCATTGAGAATTTATCTTTTTTTTTTGAAATTTCAACTACCTGGTTGAAAGTTGAACTTTTAACCAAAAGTTTAACAATTCCATTTTTGGTTGAAAATTTATATTTTCAATTGAAAATTGATCTTTTTTATTTGAAAATTCAACTATTTGGTTGAAAATGCATATCTTTTGTTGAGGATTCAACTATTTTGCTGAAAAATTGTCTTCTTTAGATAATTCAACTGTTTTTGCTTCCTCATAGCGGAAGCTTTGTAATGGTAACATTTTCCAAAAATTTTAAATTCATTTAATTGAACCTTCCTCAATTTAAAAATGTCTAATACAATGTTCTAAGCAATTGTCCGGATGTGTGTGTGTCTCTGTGTGTGTGTATGTGGATGTCACACTTTTTTGTGAACACGAGAACTTGAAAACGGTTGCAGATAAATTGATGAAATTTGGAGGGCTTATTTTTCCCACTGATAGCTTGAAACTGACCGAAGGATTTCTAAAAATATTTGTAGCATTTCTTTTTAGCACTTAATAATAATTTAAAAATCGGTTTTTTATAATAAAACTTTTTTCATTCACATAATTCAAAGTTGATGCAAGAATATAAAAGATTCCTCGGTTCGAGACGAGTCGATTGACCTACAATATTAATACATTTTATTAGAGAGTAGGGAGGTTGTGGTAATTTATATATTTTGAAAATCGGTTTTTTATAGTAAAACTTTTTTTATTAACATAATTCAGAGTTAATGCAAGAACAGAAAAGATGTGTTGCTTCGAGTCAAATCGATTGACCTATAATATTACTACATTTTATTGAAGAGTAACGAAGCTATGGCAATACATAATGTTTGAAAATACGGTTTTTTATAGTAAAACTTTTTTC
>CAKNYM010053236.1:694990-721759 GCA_932195095.1 Andricus curvator
TTTATCTTAATTGAAAGACACCATATTTTTCCAGCGTTTTTTTATTTAATTTATTTTTTTTATTTTTTTATTTTTAAGATTTTTATCGAGTTCGAAAGAAGGAAATTATTCTTTTCAATATTTTATGAATCGGGAGAAAAATCATTCTTCTATTTTTAACATTTTTATTTACGTATAGTTGGAAGCGAGAAAAATTTGGTTTAAAATTTTTCCTGCATTGCAAAAAATCCTTTTTTCAAATCATTTTTATTGAGTTTGAATCGATGAAATTTCGATTATTTATTTTTCATCTTAATTGAAAGAGACCATATTTTTCTAGCGTTTTTACTGAGTTCAAGGAAAGAATTTTGTTTTTGGAATTAGAGGTGGAAAATTTTCATTTGTAATATTTTTATAAATTTGGAAGGGACGAAATTTTGGGTAATTATTTTTTTTCTCAATTGCGGGTTTCAATTTTACTGAATTGGAAAAGGAACCTTTTTTTAAAAGTTGTTCATCGAATTGGAAGGGAGAAAATTTTTGTTTTCAATATTTTATGACTTGGAATAAGGATAATTTTTTATTCTTACCATTTTGATTGAGTTGGAAAGGAGAAAATTTTGTTTTTCAATTTTTTTTCTGAATTGGAAGTGGACATTTTTTTTTACATTTTTATAACTTGGTAGGGGGGAAATCACGGTTTTCAATTTTTTCTGAATTGGAAGAGGGAAATTTTTTATTTTTTATATTTTTATAGAGTTGAAAGGGACAAAATTTTGGTTTTAATTGTTCCTGAATTGGAAAAGGATTATTTTTTTTTTATTTTTATCGAGTTGGAAGGGAGAAAATTCTGGTTTCATGTTTTGAGTTTTTGTTTTGAAAATTTTTATTCATTTGGAAGAGAGGATATTTTGGTTATTAAATTTTTTTGCGAAATTGAAAGAGGGAAATTTTTTGAAAAATATTTTTTAGTAGATGGGGGGGGGGGAATTTGGTATAATTAATTAAAGTTTAAAATTTAAAATTTAACACTTCAATTAGCCAACAGCCATACCACGCTGAAAAAACCAGTTCTCGTCAGATCACTGAAGTTAAGCAGCGTTGGGCGCGGTTAGCACTTGGATGGGTGACCATTCGAGAAAACTGAGTGCTGTTGGCACATCGTGAGTGTGGTGAGCCCACACTTGTAGTTATTTACTACAAGTTATCAACCTAGAAACACTACCCGAATCGGGTAGTGTCACGCCTACCCCGAAAGGGAAATGGCTTAATGGTATACAATGGCATTAGATTTAAAATTGTGTGTTTCCATTTTTTATACGTGTAAATTATCGAACATTTGAATTAAAAAATTCGGAATTAAAAATTTTGTAATCTTCCATTCTAAAAGTTTGAAATCCAAAAGAGTTCCACTTCGAGTGCTTTAATTTTCTGTTCAGTGTTGATTACTGCAAGTAAAAAATTTTCGGTTTTAAGGGTTCAAATTTTGTAATTGGACCGTTAAAATTTTTTTGCGAACAGTATGCCATTAAAAAAACACAAATTGACTCTTAAAGTCAGTGCAGATATCAATCTTTTTCGTAAATGCTTTAGGTAGACAAAACTTATCAAATTCTTGTTCGGCTTTCAGAAAAATTTTAATTTAAACAATCAAAAATCAATAAATAAAGTTTATTAAAAATTTTTTCACACTTTTCTGAATTGTCAAAGTTTTGTAAATAAATAGGAATATCTGTACATCTGAGAAATGGGATCAATCATCAAAGTGCTCCCAGAAATTGTCGACAGATCAGGAACATTATTCTTTAAGAAGATAGGCTCTATCTTTAGTAAACATTCCACTGTTATCATCAACGATATATTTGAAAGACGCACGATGAACACTGAACAGTTTCGATAAAATTTACGATTTTTTTTTCATTTCTGTGACCGCATTTGGTTTGCGTCGCAGTATTTTACGTTTATATACCAATGATGAGACCTGATCGATATCACATAGATTAAAAATGATCCTTGACAAGGTCACGAATTATCTTAAAAAAATAATCAGTGTAGCAGATAAAGATCTGGGAGAGTGAAATTAAAAAAAAAAGACAAGAGCTTCTGTCTGATGAATTTAATTGGGATTTAATTTGATCTTCAAAAAGAATTTGACAAGTGAGATTGTGTAGAGAGTGACCTCACATTTTTTGAATGTCTCTGACTTTCCATTAATGAATATCCGAAGAGAAATTACGCCTAGAATTTTCAAGTTATTACACAATTTAAAATTTTATATATATATTATATTATATACTGAAGATTCAGTAAACAATATTAATAACGCAAATACTCTTTTAATATTGAAATATTTTAAGTTTAAGACACATGAGACGAGATAATTTAAAGTAAAACCATCAATATCGAAAAATTTGTTACTTAATTTTTTTTTTTAAGTAAGAAAATTATTTTAAAACTTTTTATTTTTACATTTAACTTAATACATTTTATAATTTAGTCCACTTCTTGCAAAATAAATACTTGAGTAAATAGTTATTATAAATATTCATTCAATAATAGTCGTCTTTAAATTACTTTACTCATTGATGATGAATTTAAAAAAAAATTGTAACAAAAAATTGAGTAACCAGTGGTGCTAAACTTTAGTTAATCGCGATCAATAAAATTTAAAAACTATTTGAATAGTGCAGCAATTTAGATTGACAAAAAAGATGAATTCACAACAACAAATATATTAGTTGTTATTTTAACCCAGAAAATATTTTCATTTTAAATAAAAAACGATTGAATTGAATCACAAAAAACGAATTTTCAAATCAAAAAGACGAATTTTCAACAAGAGTTGAACTTTCAATCAAGAAAGATTTTGTAGTCAATAAAGAATAAAAGTTTTATCCAACTTGTTAAAGTTTTAAGTCAAAAAGATGAGCTTTCTACAAAAGAGTTGAATTTTCAACCAAATAATTTAATTATAAACCAAACAGATTAATTTTAAACCAAAAAGATTAATTTTCTACTAAAAATGACGAATTCTCAACAAAATACGTTAATTTATAACCTAATAGTTGAATTCTCAACAAATTTTATGAATTTTCTTCCAAATAGTTGAATTTTTAACTGAAGAAAATCAATTTTTAATCCAAAATGGAATATGTATTCAAATTTTCATTTAAAAAATGAATTTTCATTTCATAAATGAATTCTTAATTTAAAAAAATAATTTTATACCAAACAGTTGAATCTTCTACCAAATTGTTGAATTTTTATGCCAAAAAGACGAATTTTTATAAAAAAACTTTAATTTTGAACCAAATAGTTAAATTTTCAGCTAAAAAAATAATTTTTCACCGAAAAACGAATTTTCAACGAAGTAGTTTAATTTTCAAGCAACGAATAGAATTTTTTAACTCAAAAGATAAATTTTCAACAACAAATGTAACAGTTGACATTGAAAAACAAAACAAAAAATTATTTTAAATCAGAAACTGTTGCATTCAACCAAAAAATACGAATCGTCAACCAAAACAGATTAATTTTCAACCAACCAGTTGCACTTTAACCAAAAAATTGATTTTCTACCAAAAAATACGAACGTTCAAGAAAATACATAAATTTCCAACAAATAGTTATATTTTAAACCAAGAGGATTAATTTTCTTCCAAAAAGTCAAATTTAAAAAAAAAACATGAATTTTCAACCAATAATGGAACTGTTAAATTTTCGCCTTAAAGTTAATTTGCAATCGAAACAAATTAATTTTTAAACGAAAAGAGAATAAAATTTCAATCAAATTGTTGAATTTTCGATGAAAATAGATGACTGAGAAGCTTGTGATAAATAAATAGGAATCTTGAGAATTTATCGACTTAATATTGATAGTTTAAATAAAAATTTTTAATACTTTTGCAATATTTGGTTACAAAACTGGAAATTTTGCTTCGAAAATAAACGGTCGGACTACTATTTTGTTAAAAATTAATAACTATTCCATTTCTGTTTGAAAATTCGTCTTTTACGGTAGATGATTAATCTTCTTCGTTGAAAATTCATTTTTTTGGTTGAAAATTCAAACATTTGGTAAAACGTTAATCTACTTTGTAGAAAATTCAACAATTTTTTTGTAAAAATCATTTTTTGAAATTCGTCTTTTTGGGTTGAAAGCTGAAATACTTTGTCAAAAATTAATTTTTCTGGTTAAAAATGTATTTATTTTTAATGAAAGTTAAACTATTTCATTTTTGGTTAAAAGTTGTTTTTCTGAGTTAAAAATATATTTTATTGGTAGAAAATTAATCTTTTTGCTTGAAAATTCATCTTTTTTTTGAAAATTGAACTATTTTGTTGAAAGTTCGTTTTTTTCTGTAGAAAATTAATTTTTTTACTAAAAAATTTACCTATTCCATTTTTTATCGTAAATTCAGCTTTTTAAATTGAAAATTCAACTATTTGATTCAAAGTTGAATTACTTTGTCAAAAATTTATTTTTCTGGTTTAAGATTCTTGAATTTAGTTGAAAATTATTTTATATCTGAAAATTGAAATATTTAATTATTTATTATAATGTTAGCTTGTTCAGTTGAAAATTCAACTATTTGATTGGAAATTCATGTGCTTTGTTAAAAATTCGACTTTGTTGGTAGAAAATTAATCTTCATGGTTCAAAGTTGAACTACTATGTTAAAACCCCATTTTTCGTTTAGAGAATCGTCATTTAAGTTCAAAATTCATCGCTTTGGTTGAAAATGAAATATTTGGTTAAAAATGCTTTTTTTGGGGGTAAAAAATTTAACATTTTTATTTAAAATGTTTCTTTCCATTCAATTTTCAGTTGAAAATTAATTTTTTCTTTCAGTTGAAAATTCAACTATTTGTTTGAAAAGTCGTTTTTTTTGGTTGACTTGAACTGTTTTTTATTTGAAATAAAAATCTCGTTTGGTTGAAATAGCAACTATTACATTCTTCGTTGAGAATTCATCTCTCTTGGTTAAAAATTAATCTACCTTGTGGAAATTCCACAATTTTGTTTAAAACTTATTTTTTTCTTTGAAATTTTTTCTGAGTTTGAAAATTGAACTATTTTGATGAAAAATCGTTATTCCTTGCTTGAAAATTTATTTTTTGACTAAAAGTTTAACTATTACAGTTGAATATTTATTATTTTACTTGAAAATTCATCTCTTTGGTTACAAATTTAACTATTTTCTTGGAAATTAGTTTTTTTTTTTGGTTGAAAATTTAACCATTCCATTTTTGGTGGAAAATTTATCTGTTCTAGTTGAAAACTGAACTATGTGGTTGAAAGTTTAACTATTTTAGTTGAAAATTCAAGCACCGCGTTAAAAATTCGTGTATGTTGTTGAAAATTCGTCTTTTCCGGTAGAAAATTAATCCTCTTGGTTAAAAATTGAACTATTTGATTAAAAGTTTTCCTATTTTGTTAAAAATGTATTCATTTGGTTAAAAAGTAATCCTTTTTATTTTAAAACTCGCAATTCGCATGAGTCTAGTTTAGGCGCAGTAATCCACCATAATTTTTTGTTATGCAGAGTAATCCTATGCAATCTGAAGTAATTTTGGGTAATCCAGAGTAATTCTGTAGATAAAGGTAATCCAGGGTAATCCTCCACTGGACTGCATTTTTAGTAATTTTCCCCCTCTATTTTGTCTAAATCTGCCCGCTTAAATTTCTCAGAAAGTGTTTTTCTTTCGACGTAAGCAATATGATTTCGTCATTTATTTGTTTCGAATAATCAACTTTTTAACGCATATATATATATATATATATTTTTTTAAAATATATTTTAAAACACACACATATCTGTAGAAAAAGGTCCATATGTGAATTATTGGAATTAGTTCTTTCAAATTAGGCAATAATTACGAAAATTTTTTGGAATTCCATAAAATATTTCCCAGGTAGCTTTAAGGTGGACCATCCTACATATGGTTTTAACTCATTGCTTTGTAAATTTCTTGACATTCACTTTTACCAGAGGGAAACTGTAAATCCAGATTATTATTTTTTTTCGAATCAAAAAACTGAACACTTTTTTAATTTTTTATAAAAATCGACCGTCTATGTGTATATCGGTGAACGGGTGGAAAGGAATCGGGGAATTGGGGAATACATATATAATATTTCAGAATATTTGGTAATATTTAGGAATACTTTGGAATATTTGGGAATATTTGGGAATATGTAGCAATATGAGGGAATATCTGGGAATATAAAGAATATTAAGAATATTTGGGAATATCAAGAATATCTCAGAATATTGAAAGAATATATAGGAATATTTCGTGGGTGTACCAGGAATATCGAAATGGTCGAGCCCTTGTGAAAAATTAACTTTGATATCTTGGTTTACACCACGTGAATAATATGTTTTGAAATTCGAACTCAGAAAGCAGTACAATTGTTTTCTCTTGGAAGAAAATTAAGATTTTTTTTATTTTCATTTTGCGCTTGCATTTTTTTATGGTACATATAGCAAGCATGAATGTGTAAATGGTTTTTTTTTAAACCATTATCCTCCATTGTTATACAAATAAAAAATAAAAAAATAATTCATCTGACTTAGACGTCTGAAGCTTCAGCCCAATTGCGTTAGCAGTTCGATTCTTTGGTTCTCAGACAAGTTATCGAAGTGGAAGGTGATTCTTATGACATGCTAACATAAGACCTGCCGGAGATACCATGTAAAATGTATCTCCTGAACAACTCGATAGCGTTGCTTTGTCACCAATACGACCCATAGGACTTCAGGCAGGATGTATAATTGGGGAGTTATTTAAAGAATTTTAATTTTCCTGTCTCTAGGCTCATCAACTAGGTACTTTCAACTTTTTTCTATCATAGTAAAGACAACTACAATTATTTGACGACGAATAATTTGTATCCGCCTCGCGATAAAAATTATCTGCCGTCGGATAATTGCAGTTTTCAATTGTTTGCAGCGTTTTTATCCAATTTCAGATGAATAATATCTCCGGGATTTTAAATCATTTCATTCTGGAAAAAAATCTTCTCCTTCCGTTCCGCTGGGAATCGAACTACAGAACTACTGATTTCCGGTCAGATGCTTTCCCATTAAGCTACGAGAGAGATCGAGAGAAGAAGCTTTTTTCAGAAATACACGCATTATTTTGCTAGATGGTACAAATCAAATTTTCAAGGGATCTGTATTATCATTAGAAAATAACATAAAATATTTATCCTAAGAAATAAATATTAAATAAATATTTTTCCTAAAAAATAAATATTAAATAAATATTTATCCTAAAAAATAAATATTAAATAAATATTTATCCTAAAAAATAAATATTAAATAAATATTTATATCTCTAGTAGCTTAATGGGAAAGCACCTGACCGGAAATCAGTGTGTTCGATTCCCAGCGGAGCGAAAGGAGAAGATCTTTTCTCAGAAGAAAATGATTTAAAATAATTTTTCTTCCAAAGCTCCATCTAGTATGAAAAGACGTTAAATATTTTCTGTTATTCTCTAATGATAATACAGATTCCTTGAAAAATTTGATTCGTACCATCTAGCAAAATAATGCGTGTATTTCTGAAAAAAGTTTCTTCTCTCGATCTCTCTAGTAGCTTAATGGGAAAGCACCTGACCGGAAATCAGTAGTTCCTGTGGTTCGACTCCCAGCGGAGCAAAAGAAGAAGATCTTTTTTCAGAAAAAAATTATTTAAAATTATTTTTTTTCATAGCTCCATCTAGTCTGAAAAGACGCTAAATATTTTCTGTTCTTTTCTAATGATAATACAGATTCCTTGAAAAATCTCGGGGATTTACTGCGATAATATTGCAGAAGTTTATTTTAAAGTTTTACTGGCTTTCTACACCATCATTTGAGGAGTAAACGCGAGGAAAAAATATGAGCGCTGTATCGGCACCGTCAAACGGGGTAATTTCAGGTATGTGGGGTAAATTTGAACATTCCTGAATTGATAGTTTACATAACTTAAGGTGGGTGGTTTTAACTAGAATCTAGAAGCAGTTAAGCCTTGAACTGATTCTAGAATTTTCGGCAAATTTTGAGTAATTTACCCTATCAATTTTTGGAATTTAAGTGTGTCCAAAATTACCCTACATGTCTGAAATTACCGCGTCTGATGATACCAGCAGATTACTTTAATCATTGACAAAAAATAAGTAAAATAAAGAAACTTATTTTTATTTGAGACAGCTTTACACTTTATGAAATGGATATTCCGTATTCTTAAATTCATAAACCAAGCAGTTGCATTTTTAACCAAGAAGATTAATTTTTCACAAAAATAAAAGAATTTAAAAAAATATACATGAATTTTCAACCAGAAAAGTTGAGTTGTCAATTTAAAATCCCCGAAAACAAATCTAACTCCGTAATGATCGATTATCAAACAAAAATGGAATAATTACATTTTTAGGGAAGAAAATTAATTCTCAAGCAAAAAAAAAAAAAGAATTTTTAGCAAAATAGTTTAATTTTCATCCAAAGATATGAATTTTCAACTAAAATAATCTTCAACAAAAAAAGGAATATTCAATCGAATAATTGGACTTTAAACTAAGAAAGATAAACTTTTAACCAAAAGTGGAATAGTTACGCTTTCAGTAAAAAAATTAATTTTCAACTGAAAATGAAATGAATTTTCATTAAAATAGTCAATTTTTCAAAAAAAGAGATGAATTTTCAGCTAAAATGATTTTTGGGTTAAAAATTCAACTGTTTGGTTGAAAATTCTTATTTTTGGGTAACAAATGCAACAATTTGGTAGAAAATTCAACTATTTGTTAGAAAAATCATATTTTCGGGTTGAAAATTCAACTGTTTTGTGGAAAATTCGTCTTTTTGGCTTGAAAATTCAACAAGTTGGTAGACTTTTCGCTTTTCTAAATTGAAATTTTCTTTTCAATAAAAATTTAAATATTCCATTTATGGTTTAAAAGTTATCTATTTCAGGATAAAAATTCAACTATTTGGTTAAAAATTCGTCTTTCTTGGTAGAAAATTAATGTTTTTGATTGAAAATTCAACTATATAGTTAAAAATGTACGCATTTTTGTTGAAACATCAACTATTATATTTTTTGTTGAAAATTCATCTTTTTAGTTTGAAAATTCAAGTACTTCATTGGAAGTTAAACTTCTTAAAAATTCATTTTTTTCTAAGTTTTGAAATTTTGGTAGAAAATTGATATCTTTGGTTGAAAATTAAACTACTTTATTGAAACTTCCTTTTTTCGGGTAATTTTTTGAAATTGAAAATTGAACTGTACGGTTGAAAATGAAGTTTTTTGTTGAAATTTTATATTTTTGGGTTGAAAATTCAACTGTTTTGTAGAAAACTCGACCTTTTCGACTGGAAATTCAACAAGTTGACAGAAAATCCAAGTATTTAGTAGATAATACAACTGTTTTGTAGAAAATTCCTTTTTTTTTTAATTTGAAAATTATTTTTTTTCAATCAAAATTTAACTGTTCCTTTTTTATATTTTTTAGAATAAAAATTCAACTATTTTGTGGAAAATTCGTCTTTTTTGGTAGAAAATTAAACTTTTTGGTTGAAAATTGAACTACTTTCTTAAAAATTTATTTTTTTGGTTGAAGAATAATAATTTTGCTAAAAAAGTTCATCTCTTTGGTTGAAAATTGAACTACTTTGTTGAAATTTCCTTTTTTTGTGGTAAAAATGATTTTTTAAAATGAAAATTGTACTATACGGTTAAAATTAACTTTTTTGTTGGAACTTCATATTTTTAGGTTGAAAATTCTACTGTATTGCATATCAAATTCGTCTTTTTGCCTTTGAAATTCAACAATTTGACTGAAAATGCAACTATGTGGTCAAAAATTCAACTTCTAAATTCATTTTTTTAAATGAAAATTTAACTATTCCATTTTTTGTTAAAATTGATCTTTCCAGTTTCAAAATTCAACTATTTTGGTTGAGAATTTGTCCTTTCCGGTAGAAAATTATTCTTCTTGGTTGAAAATTCAACTATTTGGTTAAAAATGTATGTGTTTTTTTAAATTCGTCTTTTTGGTAAAGAAATTATATTTCTTGTTGAAAATTCGACTATATAATTAACAGTTTATGTATTTTGACAAAGTTGGTCTTTTTCAGTAGAAAATTAATCTTCTTGATTCAGAATTGATCTTTTTGATTGAAAATTTAAGTACGTGATTGAAAATTCAACTGCTTTGTAGAAAGCTCGACTTTTTAGTTTGAAAAATCCACTATTTGATTCAAAATTCATGTATTTTGTTGAAAATTCGTCTTTTATGGTGAAAAATCAATCTTCTTTGTTGAAAATCCATTTCTTGTTGTTAAAAATTCAATTATTTGGTTGAAAATTCCACTGTGTTTTTCAATCCATCTAGTTTCTTACAATATTGACATGTGTTGCTACCTACAACCACTATAGCGATGATCCAGATACTAAAAATAAGGTCTGGTAATTAAGGGGCTCAAATTTGTCAAGGAAATTGAGAGGCCTTAAGGCCATGTGATGAGTGGATCACGTGACCAGATTCCTACCTTAGCGGCACTTTTTTTATTTCCTAACTTATTTTCACACGAAGCGCCAGATCTAGTTGAAAATTTAGGATAATAAATAATAAGCACTGAGAAAGGTGGATCTCGTCCTGAATTTTTATAATTATGAAAAAAGTTTTTGTTGTAAATAATTTTTTTTTGCTTTTTTTCATGATTATTAAAATTTAGGACCAGACCCACCGTTCTTAGTGCTTCTTATATACTATCCCAAATTTTCAACTCAATGTGGCTATTCATGTGAAAATAAGTTAGGAAATAAAAAAAGTGTCGGTAAGGTAGGACTCCGGTCACGTGACCCACTCGTCACATGGCCTTAAGCACTTTATCTACCCGATATACAAATTTTCAATTTTTAAATTTGGTTTCTTAAATCTGAGGGGATGGGCGACTGCCCTAATCGCGTCTCTCTGGATAAACCCTTACCGTCTGTAGCAAATTGTTTTAATCTATTTGTCTGACTGCATGGATGCATCGACTGTGAAGGTAAGAGAGGACCTTCACAATTCCGCAATCTCATGGCTGAAAAAACTGATAAATAAGAAAAGAAACACACAAATGAGAGGTCAGAAGATTCGGGAGGTGATGGCAAGTCGATGGCGTGGGTTAGGTTAGATTTCCGCGTCATTACACAGGCGTGGCGCTGGTTGCCGAGTTAATTGAATGCAGCGTGTGTTGACAGGTAGGCATATTGGCAGGCGGACAAGAAACGTGGAGACTGAGACGACGGGCTGACCGACCAGGGTTGTGTCAGATGAGCTCGCGATATCAGACTCTGGTCCTCAGCTTCGAGACCGTGTAGCTGTCAGTTTCAGTGACCGTGTCATCCAGCTTCTCACTCGTTCCCGTACCTAACTAACTAAGCTACACGATCGAAATGAGAAATATAGGCACCTTCCATCCACGCTCGCCTCAAAACCGGCACCGGAGATAACGTAGATGCCTCTATTGCGGATGTGGAGGACATCCGCGACAACGAATCTAACTTCGTAATGAGCAGTTGGCTGCACAAGCTATCTGGAGTGTCCACTAAAGGCCGACCTATCTTTTCTCAGTTTCTTATCTCTTGGGTCTTTTACATCCTACACACTTCACCTAAAACTTAGTGGTATTATTGTGAAAGCCGAAGGTCGATATTTTTGACAGGTTTGATAGTTTATTTGGAGGTCGATGACATTTCAACGGAAATGGTCACCTTTTTAAAAGAATGGTCTACTCTTAATCTATGAGTAAAATTGTATCGAATAATTAGATTATTATTGTCTTGTTAGGCTGGTGCATTTGAGTCCCGTAGCATAACATATACTGCTAGACTCCATTTCACTGGGTTTAGGCCTGTGAACATTTTTTCCTTTCACTAAGGTGGGCTTAGAATCACACTGTATGAATTGAATCACAACTAGAGATAACCCGCGGCTGCATCCGACTTTATTAGAAATACTCGCATTTGACTGGATGTTTGGCCAGGGGAGAGGAAAACTGCAGAAAATCACCTCCCGAGTTCAGCCGGTTTTTTGACAGTCGAGTTTGAAGGCAGACAGTTGCAGCGAATACACAATATGGTCGTACGTCGTAGATGGTCACCCATCCGAGTGCTGTCCGCACTCGAAATGGCTTGAAATCTGGCACCGGGGGGGGGGGGAGTAACGTTATGAACTTCGATGATAAATTTTAAGAAAGTTTGGCGACTTTTACGAAAGACGCGCCTGCAACGGCACGAGTATAGTTTAACTTTTAACAGTAACTTAAAAAGTATGGAAGTCACATTCATATGTATTTCTTATTTCTTTTGGGGAAAATTAATTCCTTGCTTAAATATTCACCTTTTTCGTTGAAAATGTGTTGTTTTTTTTTTGGTTGAAACTTCATTTTTTTTTAACTGAAAATTTAACTACTCCATTTTTATTATAAAATTAACTATCTTAGTTGAAAAATCAACTAGTTGGTTAAAAATTTATTTTGTTAATAATTTGTCTTTTTTGGTAGAAAATTTTTTTTCTTGGTTAAAGTTGAACTATATTGTTAAAAATTCATTTTTTTGGTTGGAGATGCCTCATGTTGCTTAAAAATGCATCTATTTAATCAAAACTTCACTATTTCGTTGAATTTTTTTTTTTTTTTGGTAAAATTTTTTTTTAATTGAAAATCTAACTATTTCAAGTTTGATTAAAAATTTATATTTTTAATTTTTTCATTGATATTTTAAGTTGATGATCGACCTTTTCTGGTCAAAATTTCAACTATTTTATTCGAAATTCCTCTTTGTTGGTTGAATTCGTCTGTTTTTGATTTGCAATAAAAATTTGGTGTTGTTGAAATATTACCTATTGCATGTTACGTTGAGAATTAATTTGTTGTGTGAAAAATCAACTGCTTGGTTTAAAGTTGAACTACTTTTTGTAAAAAATACGTTTTTTTTGTTAAAGATTCATAATTGTAGTTAAAAATTTAACTACTTGGTCGTAAATTAACTTTCTTGTTGAAAATTCATATTTTCGGTTGAAAATTAATTTTTTTAACTGAGAATTTAACTTCTCCATTTTCATTATAAAATTAACTATCTTAGTTGAAAAATCAACTAGTGGGTTAAAAATTCATTTCGTTAAAAATTTGTCTTTTTTGGTAAAAAACTTATTTTCTTGGTTTGAAGTTGAACTATATTGTTAAAAATTTGTTTGTTTTTTTGTAATTTTTTTTTATTGAAAATCTAACTATTTCAACTTTGATGAAAAATTTATATTGTGTATTTTTTATTGATATTTTGTGTTGATAATCGACCTTTTCTGGTCAAAATTTCAACTATTTTATTGGAAATTCCTCTTTGTTGGTTGAATTCCGCTATTTTTGATTTGAAATAAAAATTTTGTATTTTTGAAATATTACCTATTGCATGTTTCGTCGAGAATTAATTTGTTGTGTGAAAAATCAACTGCTTGGTTTAAAATTGAACTACTTTGTAAAAATTACATTTTTTTTGTTAAAGATTCATAATTTTAGTTAAAAATTTAACAACTTGGTCGTAAATTAACTTTTTTGTTGAAAATTCATATTTTCGGTTGAAAATTAATTTTTTTAACTGAAAATTTAACTATTTCATTTTCATTATAAAACTAATTATCTTAGTTGAAAAATCAACTAGTGGGTTAAAAATTCATTTCGTTAAAAATTTCTCTTTTGGTAGAAAATTTATTTTCTTGGTTTAAGGCCATGTGACGATTGGGTCACGTGACCGGATTCCTACCTTACGGACACTTTTTTTATTGAAAATTCAACTATTTCAACTTTGGTCGAAAATTTATATTTTTATTGATATTTTAAGTTGATTATCGACCTTTTCTGGTCAAAATTTCAACTATTTTATTGAAAATTCCTCTTTGTTGGTTGAATTCGTCTGTTTTTGATTTGAAATAAAAATTTTGTATTGTTGAAATATTACCTATTGCATGTTTCGTTGAGAATTAATTTGTTGTGTGAAAAATCAACTGCTTGGTTTAAAGTTGAACTACTTTGTGTAAAAAATAAATTTTTTTTTTATAAGGATTCATAATTCTAGGTAAAAATTTAACTACATGGTCGCAAATTAACTTTTTTGTTGAAAATTCATATTTTCGGGTTGAAAATGTAACTTTTTGTAGAAAATTCGCCTTTTTGGTTTGAAAATTCAACCACTTTGGTAGGAAATGAAACTATTAATTTAATAATTTAACTATTTGTTTTTTAAGTTTTTTTTTGTCAAAAATTAATTTTTGTATCTGAGAATGTTATCAATAAGATATTCTATTTTCGGTTGAAAATTTTTCCTTTATAAGTCGAATATTCAACTATTTGGTTGAAAATTCATCATTTTGGTTGAGGTTTCGACTATTTTGTTAAAAATACGTCTCTTTTAGTTGAATTTAACTGGTTGAAAATAGATACGTCTTTTTTATTAGAAATGAGTTCTTTTAACTGAAATTTGACTATTCAATTTGTGGTTGTACACTTATCTTGTTTATTTGAAAATTCAACTATTTGATTAGGAACTCATCTATTTTGTTGAAAATTCCTCTTTGGTAAAAAATTGATCTTCTTGGTTAAAAATTTAGCTATTTAGTAAGGAATTCAATTATTTTGTTGAAAATATAATTCTTTTGTTAAAAATTTAACTATTTTGTTGCAAATTCGTCTGTTTGGATTGAAAATACATCTTTTATAGTAGAAAACTCAGCTCTCTTGGCTAAAAATGAACTTTTTTTTTTGAAACTTTAACTTTTCTGGTTGCACATTCCACTTTCTACTGAAACATTTGTCTTTTTAGTTTAAAAATTCGACTTTTTGTTTAAAAATGCAACTGCTAAATTTTTTTATCATTAACACACATTGTAAAGTCTTGTAAAAATGTAAAACAGTATTATAGGGTAATCGGTATAATGATTGGCTATATACAGATATAATTCTAAGGTGAGAATACTACTGTCGCGTACCTTAATCTACCAAATTCAATTAAAATCCAAAAGTATTTAGTTAAATCTATCATAACTATTAAGAAAAAAACAATTTTAATTTTAATATTGTTGTATCTTATGGTGCACATAAAATTAAATAAAAAATGAGTCAAAAACATTTTTCTAACTCAGAATTTATTAATTAAAAAACTTCTCTCTCCATCCTTTACGTATACGTTTCGGTACAATTGCGTACCTCCTTCAAAAGGTTTTTAAAACCTGAGATAAGATTAATTTCGAAAGGTAAACACAAACATCAAAAAGAAACATAGAAACCAATGTCAATTTTGAAGAATTGAAGTCAAAATTTGAGTCAAAAATTTATAAAAACATTAAAATTGTTATAGAAGTCTCAACAATTAAAGAGACTTCATTCACTTAAAAAACTACACTGTAAGAAAAATTTGTGGTAAATTTCCTATAAATGTATGGGAAGTAATCAATCCATAAAAGGATGGAATTTTTCCCATAACTCGCTATGGCAAAATTTCCATACATGGATCGGAGTTTTTCCATGCAAGGATGGAAATTTTCCCATACCTCAGTGTGGGAAAATTTCCATACATGGATCGGAGTTTTCCCATGCAAGGATGGAAATTTCCCATATCTCAGTATGGGAAAATGTCCATCGTTGTATGGGATAACTCCGATACATGTATGGAAATTTCCCCATACTGTGGTATGGGAAAATTTCCATACGTGGATTGGAGATATCCCACACCCGGTTGGGATTTTTCCCATACCTAAGTCCGCCAAACTGGTTGCTTTTTTCCTATACTGAATTTTTACAACGGGTAAATGAAACACAGAATTAAGATATATAGGTAAAATATAATTCAAAGCAAAATGTTCTATATAACGAGCTTCTATAAGAATATTTAAATTCACAAAAATTTAATTTTCAGAAATAAACTCAGCTTCCAACCCTATGCGGTCCATCAATTTTTGCACCTGAGGATTGACGGTATGGAGGTTCCTCTTATTCCTTCCTCTCTTGTGGCCCCCCTCGGGGCTGATTTTTTGGAATACCATGCAAAAATTAAAAAACAAGAATTATTACTTTTGCAAATTATACAATATAAAATAATAAATAAGATTTTTTCTGACCTACTTCCGACAAATAAGAGGACCTGGTTGATGTTGGAGATCCTTTATCAACATTACAGGGAGTCTACTCAAATCATGAGAAAAAATCCCTGACAATTCCAGGTTTTTTGCAGGTATATCAAATTTTTTCCAGATATAATTTTTCATAGTACCAAAATAGTTAAATTTTCAACTAAAAAAGATCAATTTTCTACAAAAAATGGAAGTTTAATTCTTAGCTCAAAAATAGCCCCCCCCCCCCCCCCAAAACACAAAAAATTGCAACTCAAAGTTATGTATTATCAACTAAAAATTACGAATCTTCAACTGAAATAGATGACTTTCAAACCAAAAAGATGAATTTTTAACAAAAGAGTTTAACTTTGAACCAAGTAGTTTAATTCTCAAACAAGAAGTTTAATTTTCTACCAAAAAATTCGATTTTTGTCAACCAATTAGTTGACTTTTTTAACTAAAAAGGAACAATTTTGAACCCTAAATGGAACGGTTAAATTTGCATGTTAAAAAATTAATTTTGAACCAAAAAGATGAATTTTCAACTAAAATGATGAATCTTTAACTGGAATAGTTAAGTTTTTAACCAAAAATCTTATTTGGAACCAAGAAGATTAATTTGTACCAAAAAGAAGAATTTTCTATTAAAAAAGACAAATTGTCAACCAAAAAAGTAAATAGTTAAATTTTCAGTTAAAAAAAAAATAATATTCAACCAAAGAAATGATTTTTTTAAACAAAAATGATGAATTTTCAATCGAAATGATGAATCTTCAAATGGAATAGATTAATTTTAAACTAAATAGATTCATTTGTAACTAAAATGATGAATTTTTAAGTAGAATAATTGCAAAAATATGAATTGTCAACCAAGAACATTAATTTCTACCAAAAAAGACGAATTTTCGATTAAAAAAGATAATTTTTGTACAACAAATTGAATAGTTCAATTTTTAGTTAAAAAAATAATATTCAACGGAAGAGATGGATTTTTAACTAAAATGATGGAATATCCAACTGGAATAGTTACATTTTCAGTTTAAAAAAAAGTAATTTTCAGTCACAGAAGAACAGAATTTTCAAAAAAGTAACTCGTTTTTCAACCAAAGAGATGAATTTTCAATTAAAATGATGATTGTTTAACTAAAAAGTAATAATTTTTAACAAACAAGTTCAACTTTCAACCAAGTAATTATATTGTTCAAAAATGTAATAGTTAAATTAGCAGGTAAAAAAATTAATTTTCCATAAACAAAAAACACATTTGCAACCAAAGTGATCAATTTTCAACAAAAATCATGAAATATTCCATTCGAATAGTAACATTTTCAGTTGAAAAAAAATAACTTTCAATACAAAAAATTAATTTTCAAAACAAATAGTTACATTTTCGAACAAAGTGATGAATTTTAAAGTAAAATGATGTATCTTGAACTGGAATAGTTGAGTGTTATACAAGACAGATGAATTTTTAACTCAAGTGATGAATATTTAATTGAAATAATTGAATTTTCAACCAAGAAGATTTATTTGTACCAAAAAAGATGAATTTTTAACTAAAAAGGATAATTTTTCAACCAAAAATTGGATACTTCAATTTTGAGTTAAAAAAGCTAATGTTACATTTTCAGTTTAAAACAAATTAATCTTAAGCCAAAAGAACTGAATTTTCGCCAAATATAGCTCACTTTTCGACCGAAGAAATGAATTTTCAATACAAATTTTTAATCTTCGACGACAAAAAATTCATTTTCAACAAATGATTTTAACTTTCAACACAGTAATTAAATTTTCATTTAAAAAAAGATAAATTCTGAACGAGAAATGTAGTAATTGATATATCACCCAAAACCGACAAAAAAATTTCAAAATTTCATCAAAAACAGTTGAATTTAACCAAAAAGACGATTTTTTAAGAAGAGCTGAATTTTTCAGTCAAGAGAGAGAAAAAATTTGCAAACAAACTGTTGAATTTTCAAGCAAAAAGATCAATTTTCAACCAAGAAGGTTAGGAAGGACGAACAGAAATTGACAATATGGAGATACAATCTCAGGTTTAAAAACCTTTTGAAAAAGGTAGGGAATTGTACCGAAACGTATACGTAAAGAATGGAGAAAGGTGTTTTTCAATTAATAAATTCTGAGTTAGAAAAATGTTTTTGACTCAATTTTGATTTAATTTTATGTGGACCGTAAGATATAACAAATTTACAATTTGAAATTCTTAATCATCGTCGGTCGAAGAAAAGAATTGATTTGTTACATATCAATTAATTTGAAGAAAAAAAAATGATAATAATTTTCAACAAACCGTTTCTCCTAATGTCAACAGCTTTTCATTAAAATTAGGGGGTGGCCAACCATTGAACCGATTAGCCTGCATGTCGCGCCTCATTACTAATGAGGTGAAGCGCGCTTAAACGCTTAAGCATGAGTAATTGGTGTACGTAGTTTAGGTGTCTGCCAAATATTGTCGAGGTGCAACGATATTATTGGGACGAAATTTTTTGCAAGAACAACGAAGCAGGACGTGGACGTCAGATCGATTCCTTAATCAGTGCGACGACTTCGGGCTTCGAACCGAACCGTCTTCGGATGCCAGTCTACGATGTTAATTAATTCTTCTCAGAGTCGCATGAGAAAGTGCTCATGCCGAGGAATAGATAATGATCCGGTTTCGAAGGACTGTCAGTTTTTCATGCTTCATCCTCTAAGCAAATATCCAACTCGTGGACATTCTAGTTGCACAATTAACATTTTTTTCTGGTTGATTCTGAAGCAATCTATTCATATTAATACATTTTCCAAACAGAAAAAGTAATAATCGAAAAAAAATTACACATTTCTAAAATTGCTTATATTTTAAAACATTTTTTGTACAATATTTAAATAAAAAATTATTTCTTTTTGGGAGCGTTCACATGTTACTTAACATTAAAATATAGGTGGGGGTTCGTATTTCGCTACGCTCTGTTATGTGTGTGGGCATATAAACATTTCTGAATAAATAATTTTACTTCATCATAACATTTATTTTTAAATGTTTCTAAATATTATTCATAGAAGAGAAAATTTAACTTGTAAATGATTGTTTAATAATGGGAAATAATTCCGTTCTTAACGTTTCGCTACCACACTATAATTTGTAAATTTTCTCATATTTTCAAAGAGATAAGAAAAATTAAATTATGAGCAAAAACTTATTTTGAAGAATTTGAAAAAATAGAAGCTTTTTAATAATTGTAAAAGATTTGAGGAGATTAAATTTTCTTCAAGATTTCTGGGAACATTTTTCATGGTTTAGGTTTTATTTTAAAAGAATAATTTTGAGTTTTGAAGATTTTAAAGTGTGTGGGAAAAGAATATTGAAGACTTTCAGACAATTTTTTTTAGATTTTCAGGATTTAAAAAAGTTTGAGGTGAACTGAATTTTTCAGGGTGTGAAGAGAATGAAAAAAATGTCCTTAAGATTCATGGGAAAATTTTAAATGATTGTTTTGTAATGAATTCTAATAGAAAATTGAAAAAGATTAGAAAACATTCTTAATTCTTTTCAAATTTTTCAAAAAGAGTGTGAACTTAAATCAAAATTTTGCAATTTCGCAAAAAGATTTCAAAAGATTTTTGAAATTGTCAAAGAAGAATCTGAAAGATATTCAGGCAATTTTTTTTATTTCGCAGAATTTAAAAAAATGCAGGAAAAATCTGAATAATTTTTAAAGATTAGAAGGTTTAGAAGGTCTGAAAAATTGAAAAAAGAATTTTTTAAGATTCGTTTGAAAATTTTAAATGATTTTTTATTTTGAAAAATGAACTTTAAGAGAAAATTGAAAAAGGTTTTTAAACATTTCAAACGATCTCCTAAAATTTCGAAAACAAATTTAGGAGATTTTAAAGCAAACTGTTTAAATTTGGTAAGATTAAAAAATCAACAACAAAAATCGAGTAAATTCAAGAAATATTGAGAAGAATTGTAGAGTTTCAGAAAGAATTTTAAACCTTAAAAGATCTTTAAAAATGTAAATTTTTAAAGATTTAAAAAAAACTTTAGAATTTTTAAAATAATTTCGAAACGTTTCAAGAGAATGAACAAATTTTCTTAAAATTCATGGGAAATCTTTTTCAATTTTCTCAAGAATCTTATGAAAATTATATTTATTTAAATTTAAAGAAGGAACTGATAATACTTATTTTCTTGTTCTCAATTCTCAGCATTTAATTTCAGCTGTAATTAAAGTGTTCAAACACTTTTATCAAATAAATAGTTATTTGAAGTTTTTATATTGTATTATTATTAATATTATTTTTTATTCTTTATTGTATTGAAAAAAAGTTTTAAATTGCTGAATTTCAATTAGTATTTACATTAAGTAACTTCAATATTTGTATGGCTAAAAAAATATTGAAAAAGCATTCAGTGTTACATCAAAATATTGTTTTATTTATTTCTAGAAAATACTTTATCTTAAAATACCTTTTTTTATTTCGAAAACGTCTATTATGTTTATAAATATAATAAAAAAATTTTTACGTAACGGCGTTGAGGGTGGTAGGGGGGGGGGGGGGATAACGCAGAATGAGACATCACGCATAGATAATATGAATTCGAAATACAATTTTTTGAAATAGTTGAAAAAATAAAAATTAGCGATTTTTTTTTACAAATGAAGCATCTAAATACAGTCATCTCACTCTTTCCCCTATTCATATTATATTTTTGTTTCAGAATTCAACTCTTTTAATTAAAAATCATACTATTTGATTGAAGATTGAACTATTTTGTTGAAAATTCGTTTTTGGCTAAAAATTGTTAATTTTCACTTTAAAATTCAACTATTAAGTTTTTCATTAGGAATTCATTTAGTTTGTTGTGAATCCAACTACTTGGTTAAAAGTTGAATTATTTTATTAAAAATTCGTTTTTTGGTTGAAAATCAATTTGATCAACTGCAATTTTACATATTCCATTTCTAGTTGAAAATGATCGTATTTATTTGAAAATTCAAATATTAAATGTTGCATTTTTTGGGTTAAAATTAAACTACTTGTTTGAAAATGAGTTTTTTTTGCTTGTTAAAAATCAATTTTTTGAACTATAAATTGAAATATTTCATTTTTTGTTGTTAATTGATTGTTTTTAGTTTAAAATTCTACTGTCTTGTTAAAAATTCATATTTACGGGTTGAAAGGTTGAACTGTTTTGTAGAAAAATCGTCTATTTAGCTTCAAAATTAAACTTTTTTCTTGAAAATTCGTCTTTTTTGGTATAGAAATTTCATTTTTCTTGGTTAAAATGCAACTGTTTGGTTCAAAATGATTCTGTTTTCGCTAAAGATTCAACAATTTTGTTGAAAATGCGTCTGTTATTGTTGAATTCAACTGCTTTTTATTTAAAATTAAAAACATTTTTTTGGTGGAAATTTCAACTATTCCTTTTTTTTTTTTTTTTTGAGAATTCATATTTTTTTGTTCAATTCGACTGTTTTTTATTTTAAATTAAATTTTTTTATTTGAAAATAAAAACAAAAATATAATACAACTGCGTTTAGTTGAAAATATTTTTTTTTATCCATTTATTTGGTTGAAAGTTCATCTTTATTGATTAAAAATGATTTTTTTTTGGGCGAAAATTCACCTTTTCGGGTAATTCAACTGTCTTCTGAAAAATTCGTAAATAAGAAAATCTAACTATTTTCCGTTGAAAGTTAATTATTTTCAATTGAAATGTCTACTATTATGTTTCTTGTTCAAAATTCAATTCTTTTAATTAAAAATTCTATAATTTCATTAAAGCTGGAACTATTTTGTTAAAAATTCGTTTTTGGCTAAAAATGTATCGTTTTCAGGTAAAAATTTAACCTTTACATTTTTTATTGAGAATTTTTTTTGTGAATTCATCTACTTGGTTAAAAGTTGAACGATTTTGTTAACAATTAGTTCCTTTTTGGTAGAAAATTAATTTTTTTACTGAAAATTTAAATATTCCATTTTTGGTTAAAAATGATGATTTTTATTTTAAAATTAAACTATTAAAATTTGCATTAAGAATTGATTTTTTGGGTTAAACATTAATCTACTTTGTTTTTTTTTTTTCAAAATCAATTTTTTTTAACTGCAATTTTAACAATTCCATTTTTGATTGACAATTGATCGTTTTTAGTATAAAACTCTACTGCATGGTTGAAAATTGATTTTTTGTTAAGAATTAATATTTTCGGATTGAAAATTGCACTATCTTCTAAAAAATTCGTTAATAAGAAAATTCAACTATTTTTTGTTGAAAGTTAATTATTTGTAATTGAAAAGTCAGTTATTATATTTTTGTTTCAGAATTCAACTCTTTTGATTATAAATTCTACTATTTGATTGAAGATTAAACTATTTTGTTGAAAAATCTTTTTTGGCTAAAAATTGATCGTTTTTTTTAAATTCAACTTAAAAATTTTTGATTAAAAATTTATTTTTTTGGTTGTGAATTCAATCACTTGGTTGAAAGTTGAACTATTTTGTTGAAAATTAGCGCCTTTTTGGCAGAAAATTAATTTTTTAACTAAAAATGTAACTATTTCATTTTTGGTTGAAAATGATCGTTTTCAATTTAAAATTCAACCAATAAATTTTTTATTTAGAATTCATTTTTTTGTAGTGAATTCGACTACTTGGTTAAAAGTTGATCTATTTTATTAAATTTTTGTTTGAAAATTAGTTATTTTAACTGAAAATTTAACTATTCCATTTTTGGTTGAAAATGATCATTTTTAATTGTAAATTTAACTATTAAAAGTTTTCCAAATGCTTTTTATTTGAAATTAAAATCTTTTTTTGGTTGGAATGTCAACTGTTACATTTTTCGTTGAGAATTCATCTCTTTTGGTTAAATATGACTGTTTTTTATTTTTAATTGAAATCTTATTTTGGTTGTAATACAAACTATTATAATGTTCGTTGAGAATTATCATCTTTTGAATGAATATTCAACTCCTTTATAAAAAATCGTCTTCTTAATTTGAAAATTTAACTTCTTGGTTGAAAATCCAACTGTTTTTTTTTAATTTATTTTTTTTTTGTTCAAGAATGTTAACAATTTTAAACAATTTGGTTGAAAATTCATCTTTGTAGGTTGAAAATTTAAATATCTAGTCAAAAATTCAACTATTTTGTTAAAAATTCGTCCCCTTCTCTTAGAAAGTTCATCCCTCTGGATGGAAAATCCATCTTTTTGGCAGAAAAGTTTGTGGTTGAAAATTCAACCGTCTTCTAAAAAGTTCGTCTTTTTGGCTTGAAGATTCAACTATTTGTATTAAAATCCAACTGTTCGTGGTTGAAGTTTAAGCCCCCTTTGCTTGAAATTTCAACAATTTGGTTGTAAATGCAACTGTTTGGTCTAAAATTAATTTTTCTGAAAAATTTTTTTTTTACCTTGAAAACTCAACTCTTTCCTTGAAAATGCATCAATTTTGGTAGAAAAATATATTTTGTTATTGTTGAAAATTCAACTTCTCTCTTGAAAATGCAATAATTTTGAGTTGAAATATTAAGCGTTCCCTATGGAATTCAATATGATGCCTATACATTATTTTTATTCAAAAGAATTTTTTCCCCTATTTTCCCCCTGTTTTCGTGAAAAATCTACCCAATTTCCCTGTTTTGAGAGCATTTTGGGCCGTAAAGTCTGTTAAAATATTATGGTTTGTATTTTATTTTAGACGTTTATCAAATGATATCGAAACAAAATTTCGACTCAAGGGAGAGGGGTGCATATTTGTGACGTCATCCTGGAGTTTTCAATCTTTGTGTGATGATCTGCGAAGAAAAAGAGAAGAGATGGAAAAAGTTTTTAGAATAGCGTGACGTAGTTTTTGAACGGCTCCTGAAAATAAAATCATTTTCATACCAATCTGTTATAATTATTCAAGTATAGATTTTTTAATTATTCAAATACAATTCCTTTTATTCCAGATTGAATTATGAAATACTGAACATTAAAGATAAAAGTTCGTCTTCGAAAAATATTGTTTTTTATCAAACAAATTAAAATAAATTTTTTGGGGAAAACTCTTAATTTTGAGAGAGAAGTATTGGATGGCATCAGAAGAATGTTCAAGATTCGAGTGGAAATGGAATGTTTATTCATGTAAATTATGCGTATCGTTTTTTTTTCTGGATGCCTTTCGAAGTTGGTCCAGCCAGGTACACGGGGAAGTCCCTCGGGACTCTTGGGGGGCTTGGTCAGAGGTACCAACATGATCCTACACTTTGTGCGACCTCTCGTCGCGTCCCAGAGGATTCGTATTCCAAGTCACGCGTTTAATCCTGCGAAACATGCAACCACACCGCATTTTGTTGAAAGCGAATCAAAAAGTTCGTTTTTCATTTTGTCGACAGCACTCAGCTTCATGTGCGGCATCCTTTTAAAAAACGCATCGAGAAAGGTCAGAGCAAAGATTATTTATCAGAGTGAGAAAGCAGTTCTAGAAAACATTCTGCGGATAGTGAAAATCCGAAAGTCTCTTCTGAATAATAATTTTTTTGTTTGTGAATTTTCATATATAAATATATAACCTTCAACGTCTGGTATTTTTTTTTTTTTTACAATAGTGGGCATCAGGGTGGCCCAAATGAAAAATGTTTCTTTGATTCGAGGGGACACAATATAGAAAGCTTCCATTTGATAAAAAAAACAACTGTGCATTTTTGTCAAATTTTCTGAATGATGGGAAATAGGCTAAGAGGACTATTAAAACACTCCAATATGTTCGAAATTCGTAATTTTTCATAAGATGGATACATTTGTTTTTCTAACTTTTGCCTAAAAGTTTTTGACAACTGTAGAAAATGAAAAAGTATAGACAAATTTGAAAAATACCCTCACGAGCTAAAAAACACCCCTTTCCTGAACAAGAAATTAGTCAAAATAGGCGGCATGCCTATTAAGTCATTAATTAAATCATTAATTAAGTATTTGTATTTATTGCAGAAAATTCCCTAAGGCAAAGTAGCACATATTCATCAAAATTTATCATCGGAAGGGGGCTTCCATATAAATCACGAGACCCATTTTCTGGCGTTTTTTGACCTCCTTCCTCTCCTAAACAAATCACGTGATTTCTGGAAGGCCCCAAATCTTCATCGATAACTTTATAGAAACACTCGTCGAAATCTTTGTTGGAATCTTCATCTAAATTTTCATCGAAATCTTCATTGAAAGGGAACTTCCATGATCCACGAGGCCTATTTTATGGCTTTTTTACCCCTCTTCCGTCTAGCCCTTTTTTCGACTTTTCCTATAATTTTTCTCAATGGTGTGACAATACAATGACCCAGTCCCCGTCTCCCAAACAAAACACATGGTTTATGGAAGGCTCCAAATCTTCATCGAAATATTTATTGAAATCTTTATCGAAATCTTTATCCAAATCTTCATCAAATTCTTCATCAAAATTTTTATCGAAATTTTGAAGGAAATGTTCATCAAAATTTTAATAGAAATTTTCATACAAATCTTCATCGAAGGGGGATTTCCACAATCTACGAGGCCCATTTTCCGCCGTTTTTTGACCCGCCTCCTTCCGTGTGGCCCTTTTTTGACTTTCCCTATAGTTTTTTTCCATTGTGTAACAATAGGATGACCCCCTCCTCTTAACAAATCACGGGTTTATGGAAGGCCCCAAATCTTCATCGAAATTTTCATCGAAATCATCATTGAAAGGGCACTTCCATAATCCACGAGGCCCATTTTCTGGCTTTTGTGACCCTTCTTCCGTCTGGCTCTTTTTTCGACTTTTCCTTCAATTTTTCCCAATTGTGTGACAATACAATGACCCAGTCCCCGTCTCCTAAACAAAACACATGGTTTATGGAAGGCTCCAAATCTTCATCGAAATATTTATTGAAATATTTATCGAAATCTTTATCGAAATTCTCATCAAATTCTTCATGAAAATTTTTATCGAAATTTTTAAGGAAATGTTCATCAAAATTTTCATCCAAATCTTCATTGAAGGGGGATTTCCATAATCTAATAGTATATACGAGGCCCATTTTCCGGCGTTTTTTGAGCCCTCTTCCTTCCTTGTGGCTCTTTTTTTACTTTCCCTATAGTTTTTTGTCATTATGTGACAATAGGATAACCCCCCCCCCTTAAAACATCACGGGGTTTATGGAAGGCCCCAAGTCTTCATCAAAATCTTTTTTAAATTTTTATCGAAATCTTCATCTAAAGGGGGCTTTAATAAACCGCGAGGTCGATTTTCCGGCTTTACCCCATGTATTCCATTTTCCGACTTTTGCTATAATTTTTTGCCATTTTGTGGCACTATTTTGACCCTTTCCCCTTTTGACCAAACTACGTCAAAATTGTCATCGAAAGCAGGCCTCCATAAACTTCAAGGCCGATTTTGCGACGTTTTTTGACCCCCCCCCCTCTCTTCCGTGTTGCTCTTTTTTCGACTGTTCCTATATTTTTTGGCCATTGTGTAAATATCAGATCCAGCTGCCCGCCTAACCAAACCACGTGGTTCATGGAAAGTCCCAAATTTTCATCGTAATATTTATTGACATCTTCATCCAAATCTTCACTGAAATCTTCATCTTAATTTTTATCGCAATTTTCATTGAAATCTTCATCGAAAGGGGACTTTATTAAATCACGA